>OX453245.1:13804991-14131561 GCA_949709985.1 Luffia ferchaultella
GTGGCGGTGTGCGGGGGGACCCCCCGTGCGTACCAGAATCTTTTGTGTAAAATTTTAAGTTTTTAGACCTAGTGTTTCAGAATGTGTGATGATATGTCATACAGTCAGTTAAGTCTTATATACAAGACCACTTTTCATCACTACAAAATGTTTTTCTAGACAATACGTATTTTCTTAATACCCCAAAATTTGAAAAGAAAATTAGGTAGTCATCATAATATATATAAAATAATCACATTCAAATATTTTCCCAAAAGAATGGCGATATAGTGTGGTTACCAAGTTGAACATAAATGCACGAGAAAGGAGCGACCGTAGATGTAGAGGGGAGGGCTATCCCACCGGGGGCTGCAGTCCAACAAAATAGTCGAACTTCTGCGCATCCTCACATAGTACGATAACTTTTTTAGTATTAAGTGGTACTAAAAAATAACATGTATTATATTTTTTCCCAAAAAAAATATAATATAAAAATTAGAAAGATGATCAAAAAATCACCCAATATACGTAGAGATACACCTATTATTTTTCCGCGAAGTAACTTTAACTATTTTCTACAGAATACGAATATTCGTGAGCTAGCAACTGACATAGGCTTAATTCCTTGTATATATTCCCGAAAGAAAAGACATCGGTCACCTCCCATACTACCTTGGACCTCATTTCCAGGGTAGTTGTATAAAAATAATAAATGGTGGTTTTGATAATTATTGGTTTAGTAAAAATGAACATATATTAATATTTACGGTACGAAGCCAGAATTAATAAATAACGTATAATGATACTTCAGACATGGCTGTATAGGCATAGTTCCTTTGCCTTCTTATCAAAGGGAGAATATGACTGCGCTATCCTCTATAGGTCATTGATGTAAGCGGGTAACAGCATCACAGGTCAGTTGGTATGAATGATCGGATCTGTGGTATCGGATGGTATGTAGATACCGTAGGTACGTAATTTTTCTTTAGAGTAAGAGACACAGACCAGTAAACCTTTAAACCACGCTTTAATAAACGTACGAAACCGAAATACGAAAACGAAATCGCCAAAAAGTGGCGGGGTGCAGGGAGAGGTCAGCTAGTTTTCATTGGCTCGTTCAAAATTGACAATTTAATGGCTTCCGACGTGCTTCCAACTGATGGCTCATTAGTGACGTAGTTATGTAGTGTCACTACATAGCCTTGGCGAATGCTACTCCCTGTCAAAGCGTGCATGGTCTATAAATAAAAATTTGAGGACCGCTTAGCCAAGTGGGCAGCGACCCTGCCTGCGAAGCTGGAGGTCCCGGGTTCGAATCCCAGGTCGGGTCTGTATTTATATGATGAATATTAATACTGGCACCGGGTCTTGGTTGTTATATGTATGTGGTGTCTTCGCTTGGTACCCAAAATACAAGCTAATGCTTAGTTTGGGACCTAGACGTTGTTGTGATTGTGTGTGTTATTATCATTATCATTATTATTATAAGTTTGACTTGTCTCTGGTTAGAGACTATTCTCATATATTTGTAGTTCGGTACTCTTCTAATTAAGTAGGTACTGAATTGTGGTGATGTTTATGATTTGATTAAATAAACAAATTTTTCGTAAACTAGTCCACTTTCATTTCAAAAGCCCTTTTCGTTTCTTCACTTCACTTCATCAGCCCATTTTTACCCCACTGCAGGGGCTTAGGCCTCCCCCAGGGTGAGGAGGGGGGGCTTGGAGCTTAAATCCACCACGCTGCTCCATTGCGGGTTGGGAACTGTAACGACCGCCATCTATTGATAGCGTCCGGGATCGACTGCTTAACGTACCCTCCGAAGCACGGAGTCAGTGATAGTTATGTACTTAAGTCAGAAAAACTCATTGGTACACGCCCGGATTCGCACCATGGCCCTATGGGGCCTTATAAATTTGAGACAGGCTCGTTGCGCTTTGGGCTATCACGACACATATTATATATTTTCGTTTCTTGTAGTAGGTGATTTAGTAAGTATATTACAACAGTAAATAACTTTTGCGGGAATTAATTCGAGATTTTTTTTAAAAGAAGTGGATAATTTAACATTGATTGGCGACCATCAGAATCATAACGAAAATAAAATTCTATTGAAGTTTTGAGGTTATTATTATACTTACTGAATTGATTTTCTTATTTAACATATTTTGAGGTTATATTTGCGTGATAGTGTGCAGTGCCGTTGCACGAAGTAAACTGATGTTTAAAAGCTTTTAAGACGTGTTTTTATTAAATACCTACTCGGAATTATCAAGTTAATACGAATAAGGTAGCGAGCGGTTAGGTATTTATATAGGTACTTAGGTATATTTTCGAAATGTGCCATATAATTAACATGCCTTTTCATTTGATATCCAACACGGCATAAATAGAATAATAAAAATACCTGGGACAACCCACACAGCGCTATCAAGTCCCAACCAAGCAAAGCTTGTGTTATGGGTACCAGAGAACTGATGTACATACTTAAATATTCTTTTTTTTAAATAATATGTACATATTTAGATACTTTGCAATGGCATCGAAATCTACCGAAAAATAAAAAAGAGGCCAAAAAATACCAAGTAAGAAAGATGTATTACAGTGATCACACTATGGATCAACACCCAATATACCCACGGTCCGTTTTGTTTACAGAATTATTGCCTTCACAAACCGTTTACATGAGTTTTTTTAATTTTCTGGCTTCTGTTTTTCACAGTGATAAATTAATTAAACTAAGTCAGTTTTGAGCTATTTTCGTGTATAGAAAGGATTCGAATACATTTCAAAAAGGTCAGGTCCATTTTGACCATCATTGTTTATCAGTTTAAGCGAAATCACTTGGTTTATTTAATTATTAACATGGTCTTGAATCGTACTGATATATTTATACTATTTTCGTTCCTTAATAAATGAAGCATAGAATAGCACGTGTATGGTTTACGATAATTCTATTTTATTCTATTTTACTATATACTAAAACCTTGATCATTGCGGTGCTTGACATCTGACATTGTGCCACTGACCGATAAGACGCTTTTGAAGATATATTCATTTTGTTCTGTTTTATTAGCTGTAATTGAGTTTAAATAACATGCAATACGTAACAATATTTTTAGGAAAGATGTCTTAGGAGAAGGCAATCAATCTCTTTGCTCTACTATAGGATAGTATCGCAACTTAATAGCTGACTATTTATACAAAGTCGCTGAAGTCACTGACGTATCTACTTTGTCGTCTAAGTATTGGTTCTTCTTTCACAAGTTAAAGTCCATTACACCAAAATGTAACTAAAAAAATTAAAAAAAGTTGGCCGAGTGTTGAGTTTCCTGTTTTTTTTTTCAGGACGGTTAGATGTATATGATTGATAAATAGATACAAGCGAGCTAATTTGATGGCCTAGTTTTAGTATTAAACTTAATCCTAATAATTACCTACAATCAGAGCGATGACGAAGATGTCCCGAAGTACGATCCCTATCTCTATTTCACAAGTTAAGTGAACTGCGTTAATCAGGATAGACAAGAGATCACGTTGGCTACACGTTCAACGGGTCTCGACGTTTACACAAATACCTCTAATGAACCCGTCAGTCTTGCACGCGTTTGAATAGGATATTATATTTACCTTTTCGTTTCAGTTATCGAAACATATACGCAGCGAGTTTGAAAGATGATCCCCACCTAAAACACCTTTTTCCTCTATACCTACAGGGTGTTGAATACAACAGGAATACATTCGAAAGAAAATAGAGACAATAAATACCATTACTATCAATAACTTCTTAAAACTAGTGACATAACATAGAATTTAACATACAATAAATTTTTTTTTTCGAAAATTTGAAAATTGTAAATAGCTTTCATTATGTTTTCAAATATAAAGGAGTACTTGTATGTATGACCCCTCTTTTCAAAGGTCTTTTAAAGACGATTTCGGCACAATAATCTAAAAACTTTAAAGGGGATATATATCAAAGTGAAAATAATAAGTAAGTATTTGATTTGACAACATTATTTTAAAGCAAAATTGTTTGTACACCAAGTATCTATCCATGGCCTTTAAGATTTCCTGATCTTACCCGATATGACTGCTTTTTATGGGGATGCAATAAAAACAAAGTATATTTGACAAAGACAGACAGTATCATAGAAATTAAAGAACGCATTACGCGGGAAATCAGGCAAATATCAGCAGAAATCTTGAGGAATAAAAGCGATGAATTTTATCTTCGACTAAATGTTGTCAGGATTTACTTCTGGCTTATAGTGAACTCTTATAAATTTAAACATATTTTTATATCAAATGGTTACAAGCAATTTATCTTTATAAGACCTTTCAAAAGAGGAGCATAAAGTTCTATTTGTCATTTGAAAACTAAAGTTTAGGGGTGTTTTCTAGCAACACTGTTACGAAAATATTCAAAAAATATGATTAAATTTTGTAAAAAATGATAACTGATCGGTTTCGAAAGTTTATTGGCACAAATTTCTATTTATTGTATACTTATTTATTTCATTTAAAGTGAACACACTGTAAGTATATGTATTCAAAGAAATTGTTGCGAATAAAAAGGATTATTTTTACTCTGTACCTAACACATCTTTTGTCTGTTATATATTTTGTATGTTGTTTGTACTTTTGATGGAAATGGATTAGAAAATAAAGATTTATTTCTGACATAACAGAGACGTTCATTGCAGACAAAAAAAAAATCATTAGTTTAATTTTGTGGAATCGATCTTTCGAACGGAAACCAATTGCAATTATTTTTATATACTCTGGTTATGTATTTTGAACGAGTTGCTTTCGTCCTGATTTTTTTAAAATTGAATGTAGTATGTATACCAAAATGAAAGAAATATACCAGTTTTCTACAGTCACAATTTAACAAAGTAATATTCATTCATTAATCTTCGTCGAAGGAATTTTGTGCATTCTACCACGTAGTTCTAATTTGACTAAATACGGACATACGCCATGCGGAAAATACAAAGGCACTAAGCAGATCACGCGAGCGCGGGCTCCGTGGCGATAGCTAGGGTTGCCACAAGTACTTTACAAGTTTGTCCTGTAGTGCTATCGCGACATTCGCGACCTGTGTTTTTCTGTATTTTAATGACATTACAAATAATATATCCTAAAAAAATCACAGAAGTTGACCCGCACAATATAAAATAGGTGGATTTATAGCAAAGTTTATTTATTTAGCAGAAGTGACGTGTAATAAAGCTATATCCACATGAATGCATAATTCTAATCTCAAGATTATATATAAAGGCAAAGATCAAACGATATCTACTTTGGAAATATTAAAATTATCAGTAAAATATAATAATTATTACTATGTATGAAAATCTTACTCCCCCGTTACGTAAGTCTAACTTATATGGTTTCGGCCAGTTTCTGACAGCCCTTGTGATAGCGAACAAAGAACTTCGCTCCGAAGTCTTGATAAACTTTACAGAAATTATAAACCCCTAGAGAACCATAAAAACACGTATCCCTCATAATATGAATATTACTACCGCCAAAGTATTTAATGAAGGTATAAGTATCCAACTTCTAGGCTTAAGAGTACGCGCATTCTGTCCGCTCAAACTGAGATGTGGAGCGACTTAAAGCTGTATTTATGCTGATTCTGTTATGAATATTGGTTTCTGCAACTGTTACTCTATTATGTTATTATATTATTCAACTATCTTGTCTATTATGGGGAACTTTACTACGTGCAACGAAAAATGAACCGAGTTGAAAATCGACCTGCAAAAAACGAAATTAGTTACAGAAAACAGAAACACAAGTTCTTAAATGACTTTGAATATTTTGAATCGTTACGAAACTATCTTTGTTTCATCTCACTTTCATAACTTTTGTGATCACCAGCCAAAATTATACAAATAAATTTTTAACAATCTGTATGAAGAATATTAAGTTAAAAAAACAGTATTACATTGTCTGGTACCCAAGGCACAGGCTCTGTCTAGTTTGAGACTAGATGATAGTGTGTAAGATGTCTAAGATATTATTGTTTTTAGTTCAACAAAAATTTAGATAATGAAATAATGAAACTATTATAAAAGTACAATTTTGGATCTACAACAATACACGAGGGTATGATTACCCTTTTCTATTATGGTAAAATGTGCGACTTGAGTACTTTTAATATTTAATGTGGAAAGATTTTGGGCAATACGTTGCCTGTTTCTCCTTACAAAAAATCTTTTGTGCGTCTCATAAGGGTCATATAAAATACCTAAGCAAATAAATGGTGGAAATGTATTGATGTTCCGTACGGCCTTAGCAAGAGTAACAAAGAAAAGCGCCACCGACTTCGTGATTATTTTTTCATTTAACAATCCGTTAAAGATTTTTTGTTGGTAAAATATTGTAAAAATTTAATCTATTGTGACACAATATTATAAGTAGGTAGTTAATTTTATCTTATTCATTAGCGAAAACAATAAATAATTATTGTTCTTTTACGAACATATTTTTGAAAAAAGTTTAAAGTTGAAAAGGTTGTAACTATTAGCACTCCTCTTTAGCCAAAGCTTAACACAGCTGGCGAGAGCAGTATGCGCCATTACATACTCTGACATGTCGTATAATATTGACACAAATCACTTCATTTGTAAATTTTATTTGACCCAAGATGTTTGTTATTTATCTAATTATTTAAGACGAAAAATAGTGAAAGCATTGAAATACTATAATTTTAAAATCTGCTACTTCAGTTGCGTCAGTTTAAAAAAATCATACAGTTTACCACACCTCTGAGACCAACATATTGCCTCATAAGAAATCATGGATGCCGTAAAAGTAGTTCACGACGCGTGACGTAAGTACTCCAGTGCGGCCCTATCTAAACTTGTGCGCAGTCTGACAAATATTACGCCGAGCCCCTTGACAGATTCTGTCTGTCACATCACTATTCCGCACTACCGAAAAAATAAGCTGTGGAATTTTTCTATTGGGTTTACTAGAACTGTGGATTATGTTTAAGTATAGTGTGATTTACTGCCTTTCTTGAGGACAAACGATACTTATTGTCTGACTTTATACAATACGAATTTGTAAGTATGTCGTGATAGCCCAAAGCGCAACGAACCTGTCTCAAATTTATAAGGTCATAGGGCCATGGTTCGAATCCGGGCGTGCACCAATGAGTTTTTTTGACTCCGTGCCTCGGAGAGCACGTTAAGCAGTCGGTCCCGGGCGCTATCAATAGATGGCGGTCGTTACAATCCCCAACCCGCAGTAGAGCAGCGAGGTGGATTTAAGTTCCAAGCCCCCCCTCGCCTGAGGGAGGCCTAAGCCCCTGCAGTGGGGTAAAAATGGGCTGATGAAGAATTTGTAAGTAAGATTTATGACCAGAAGAATACATAGACAATAAATAGGTTAATAGTTAACTATTTAAAAAAAATAACATATTGAAAATGTTTATAGCGTGACGTCACTAGATGGAATTATAAGTTCAGCCATTGCCGTTGCATATTTATAAAAATGTCAACTCAGGAGCATAGAGGTAATATAACTAAAACTAGCGACCGCCCGCAGCTTCGCTTGCGTAGACTACGAATTCCTGTTATAGGTACTATTAACGTTCGAGATGGTTTATACGTACTTTTTGCTGGAACCAATTTTGGTTACACCCATTCAAACTTTCAATCTTCATTACCCTTCCACCCCTTAAAAAAACCGATACAATTTTTCATCTCCCGTTTCCCACCCTTAAAATGTGGAAATCTAAAAACCCTGAAACACGTCATTATTTGAGTCCCTCCATTCCCATCCTTAAGTTTGAAATTTCTAAAAAAGCCTTTCTTAACTTAATGCTCACGTTATCAAATAAATCTATGTTCCAAATTTAAGCTTCCTAGACTTAGTAGTTTTCGTTGTAGTAGTTGATAGATCAGTGTGGACAAACGACAGACAGATAGACAGACAAACAAACACAAAAAGTTGCTTATGACACTCTTGACAATCTTCTTTCACGTCTGCAAAGTTTCATTAAAATCTGTTCAGCCGTAGTGGAAATAAGCTCGAATAGATAAAATTGAATTGAATAGACACATAGACGTACAGACAAACAGACGGACAAAAAGTAGCTAATGTCAAATCTCTTGACAACCTTCTTTCCCGTCTGCAAAGTTTCCTTAAAATCTGTTTAGCCGTTTTGGAGATTAGCTCAAATAGACAGATACACGCACAGACAGACAGACGGACAAAAAGTAACATTTGTTAGTTTTGACGACCTTCTTTTCATACTTGTGATGTTTCATTAAAATTGGTTTAGACAGATGGACGTACAGACAGACATACAAAAAGTTCTGTATGTCACTTTTGACTACATCCTTTCCATATGTGTAAAGTTGCATCAAAATCGGTTAAGCTGTTTTGGGCGAAACCTATTTGCTCGAATAGACAGACAGTTCGTTTTCATATATATAGCCTATAACCCTCCGCTAGATTCAGGCTATCAAAGGCAAAAAAAAATTTCAAATCCGACTGGTAGTTTCAGAGATTAGCGCATTCAAACAAACAAACTCTTCAGCTTTATAATAAGTATTTCTATTATATAGATTAATAGATTATAAGATAATAAGAAAATAAGATAATACTGAAAACCGTATCAAAGTCTATTGCGTGCTTTGGAAGTATAAAGTTAACGAACAGAGGCAGACAGCAAATTTATTTTCTCCCGCTATAGGTTTCATATTTCGATAAAAACTGCTAAGATATTAATTTAAATTGTGTGGTGTAAAGGGCAATTATAATATGCATGAAATGCTTAAGACAACTAACGTATTTAATTTGATAAGGATTAATATTACGTTTAAAAAACATCTTCGCAAATAGTACATAATGTTAGAACAAATTTGATTGTCATAAAAAAGGTTATAGTAAGTTAACCTTAAAAGATACACATATGCTGTCGCGAACTTTTGGTTAGAACTTTTAAAGGGGAACAATTCCGTAGTACATAATTTTTAGTTAACATCAACCGTTTACGCAGCGCGCGCGACGGAAGCTCTCAAAAGGAATATTTTTTTCCGTTTTTGCAACATTTTTCATTCATAAATGAAAAATGTTGCAAAAACGATTGGAGCATACTCCAATCCTATTGGTCGTAGCGTGATGTAGTATAGCCTATAGCCTTCCTCGATAAATGGACTATCCAACACAACTATAATTTTTCAATTTGAATCAGTAGTTCCTGAGATTTGCGCGTTCAAACAAACAAACAAACAAACTCTTCAGCTTTATAATATTAGTATAGATAGGCAAGCACCATAAAACACTTTTTGTAGTTGTTGGGCATCCGTTGGGCATGGGAGAAAAAAGGATGGAAAACAACTGTACTCATAAAATGCCATAGTATAAATCAAGGTAATCCTGTATTATATTCTCCACTTTTTCAAATATTTACAGAATTGAAATTAAAATACAATAAAAATACTCCAAGTAGGATGAACTTACGTCACATTTCAATCTAATGCACATGTTCGACGCAACACTACGACAGCAAAAAACACTACGGCATTATATGCTTTGCTATCCGTGCGAAGCCAGGGCGGGTTGCTAGTAGTTTGGGATCATCCATTAATTACGTCACACCAATTTCATGATTTTTTGACCCCTCCCTCCCCCCTTGTCACACTTCATCTCAATTAACTACACCCTCCCCCCTTAGTGTGACGTCACATATAGATTTTTAGTTTAGGAAGGTAAAAATTACAACATCACTTTGAAACTAAATTTTTATTAGGATTGCTTAAAATCTATACTAATATTATAAAGCTGAAGAGTTTGTTTGTTTGAACGCGCAAATCTCAGGAACTACTGGTTCAAATTGAAAATTATTTTTGTGTTGGATAGTCTATTTATTGAGGAAGGCTATAGGCTATATGTATAAAATAATACTATCTGTCTGTCTGTCCATTTGAGCAAATCTCCAAAACGGCTAAACTGATTTTGATGAAACTTCACAGATATGGAAAGGAAGTGGTCAAAAATGACATACACTACTTTTTGTATGTCTGTATGTACGTACATCTGTCTTTTCGAGCTAATCTCCAAAACGCTTAAACCGACTTTAATGAAATTTCACGGGTATAAAAAGGAGGTGGCCAAAAGTGACATACGCTTCTTTTTGTCCGTCTGTTAGTCTGTACGTCTATGTGTCTATTCAAGTTAATCTTCAAAATGGCTCAACAGATTTTAATGAAACTTTGCAGACGTGAAAGAAGGTTGTCAAGAGTGACATCAGCTACTTTTTGTGTCTGTCTGTCGTTTGTCTTCACTGATCTATCAACGTAGATAAAGCCGAAACTACTAAGTCTAGGTAGGAAGCCGAAATTTGGAACAGTGGTTTATTTTGTAACGTATCAATTTTTTATGAAAGGAATATTTGGAAATTTCAAATTTAAGGAGGTAGGGGCGGAAGAGCTTTGTATGAGTCTTTGTTCTTTAAAGTTAGAGACATAAAAATTTTGACATAAATAAATAATGATGTCTTTCAGGGTTTTTGGATTTCCACATTTTAAGGGTGGGAAACGGAAGGTGAAAAGTATGGGAGTATCGGTTTTTCTAAAGGAGTGGGGAGAATGAAGATTTAAAGTTTGAATGGGTGTACGCAATATTAGTTTCCGCAAAAAGTATGTATAAACCATTTCGAAAGTTAATACTACCTAAAACAGGAATGTGTAGTCTACGCAAGCGAAGCTGCTGGCGGTCGCTAGTGATTTATAAAATCAACGAAGAGAAAATCATCAATAATAAAAAAATATTAAAAACATATTCTTCCTCCGTCCAAGGATTTTGGATCCATTCTTTCATATTCTGGATGACTGGCATATCAGAGACGTTTGTCACACTTTCGACAGATTCTGGTACATTATTCGAGTCCACGTCTCTTTCGTCGTACCACAATGCGACATTGTTAATTATAGAGCAATTCCCTGGCACGTCTAGCAGCAATTCTTTCCAGCCGGATCTTTGGAACAGAGATAACTTCTTGTTTTTTATGTAGCTTCTTCGTGTGTATGTTCGCTGCTTTGCATGATGCAAGATACAATCTACAAACGTCACAAGACCGTTTGAACAGGTACGCTTGAACACTGGGGCAATATGTATCGTACGGAACCTGCTTGAAAAGTGATGACGCTTGTAGATCCAAAGACAACGGCAATATCAGTGGGGCGAATTTAGCATCGGTGTCATTGGTTCCTACGTAAAAACCCTTGTCTTAATAACCGCCTCAAGCTTGACTGTCTCTTGAAAGTATGTATAAACCATTTCGAAAGTTAATACTACCTAAAACAGGAATGTGTAGTCTACGCAAGCGAAGCTGCTGGCGGTCGCTAGTGATTTATAAAATCAACGAAGAGAAAATCATCAATAATAAAAAAATATTAAAAACATATTCTTCCTCCGTCCAAGGATTTTGGATCCATTCTTTCATATTCTGGATGACTGGCATATCAGAGACGTTTGTCACACTTTCGACAGATTCTGGTACATTATTCGAGTCCACGTCTCTTTCGTCGTACCACAATGCGACATTGTTAATTATATAGCAATTCCCTGGCACGTCTAGCAGCAATTCTTTCCAGCCGGATCTTTGGAACAGAGATAACTTCTTGTTTTTTATGTAGCTTCTTCGTGTGTATGTTCGCTGCTTTGGATGATGCAAGATACAATCTACAAACGTCACAAGACCGTTTGAACAGGTACGCTTGAACACTGGGGCAATATGTATCGTACGGAACCTGCTTGAAAAGTGATGACGCTTGTAGATCCAAAGACAACGGCAATATCAGTGGGGCGAATTTAGCATCGGTGTCATTGGTTCCTACGTAAAAACCCTTGTCTTAATAACCGCCTCAAGCTTGACTGTCTCATTAATCATCATTAAGGCCCGCATTTTGGACTGGCTGGCTTACTCTATTCTATTATCTCTACGCTCGATGGACGACACATATCACTTGCTAGCGGAATGTGTTCGGAATGAGCCTCAAAGAAGACAACTTATGATTCAGTTGGGGGTTCAAGGTCACCACATTGGCATCTTTAATAGAATCCTAGCTACTCCGTGTTCTTCGGAAGCCGAGATTCTGCATAGATTCGCCAAAACATCGATCGAGGAAAGGCTAGAACCAATTTAGGTACCTACTATAGTTAATATTATATTTTAGTTATTATTTTGTTTGGTTATTAAGTTAATCAATTAAACATTGAAAAAAAGAATTAAAAATCAAATCTCTATGCTCAGAAATGTCAATAAGTAATAGTGTCATTGTTTTTATAAATATGCAACGGCAATGACTAAACTTATAATTCCACCCAGTGACGTCACGAAATAAAAAGTCGATACCGATTTCAAAAAATTTCATTTAAACTCGTTTTTTAAAATTGCCTATTCTTTCGAAATAAAATATAACACTTTAGTTCAAAAGTGTGGGAATGGTCAATTGATTTATGTTTTGTGCAGTCAAGATTTTTTATTTTTTGATTTTACTTACTGTTTTATTAATTCTCTGTTAATGTTTTCACAATCGAGTTTTTGGTTTTTTCTCCGCTACATTCACTTTACTTTAATCCTTTTTTGTCATGTCTTATACTTTTTGATTACAATAATTTGAAGTAGTGAAAGTTAGCTTATGATTTTATTAAAGAAAAGAAAGATGGCAGCTGATAACACGATATCCATTCCCCTGCATGACCTCGGAAATTATACCATTTGGTCGGGAATAGAAAAATAATGTATTTTTCTATTTTCAAAGATTTTGTTTAGTGTAGCGTAAACATTGAGTGAGTGATATTCTAAACCGTAAAAACAGAACCGCAGATTTTCGTGTAACCAAATTAACCCTGTCATGATAGGTACTACATATGTTATACTTTTATCACTAGAAACTTATAGAATTTTAATTCGTATTTTAAACTCAGGCTGTTTATAGTGCGTTGCGGATGAGCTACTCGTACATGCGCGATATTATATGGATGAAAAATGCCCGAAACGTATTTGTTGCGAATACTAAAAATACTATATAAGATAAGTGAGATAGAAAACGAATTTCTTGACATGTAGTTGCGTTTACACGTACAAACTACATTTACACACCACGTCGATCGATTGCGGTGAACGGATGTTGCAGATAAGTGTTTATGGGCCATTTCGTTTGAACGTAGGATACATTTACAAAGCGAATCTAAACTGATCTTTTTTCGCTATAAATAAAAAAATAATTGTATATACTGAAGTCATATTCCTTTTAATATTTATAAGGTAATCGTCTATTGGGCACAATTTATGTTCCAATCTATTCCACCAGCCCATTATGCCCCACTGTAGAAGCTTAGGCCTCTCCTCAGGGTGAGGGGACTTGGAGCTTAATCCATCACGCTGCTCCATTGCGGGTTGGTGGATTTTATGTCATGTTATATACAATTTATGCTATTATGATTTTAGCCTCCACATCAAAATGACTGTATTGAGTTATTATACCTTTCGTCACTAAAGGCACAGAAACCAACTCCAAGAAAACACGTAGTGAGCTAAACAACCACCAATAAGAAGGATATAAAAGTCTTTTTAAAGAAGCTGTAGCATATTTTCAAACACGCTTTAAAAACACTTATACTTATGATATAATACTCAATATTTCAGACCTATTATCAACATTTTTACCTATTACGGAGCATAGACATTGGTTGAGAATTTTTTTTACGATTATAACTGAAGCGTATCTATGCAGTCTACTTGAGTCTACGGGCGTAGTTCGAAGTTTAATCAAAATCTTAAATCTTACTGTTTTAGAACGATTACAGGGAAACACAAGGATATGTAACAATTTCACATTATTTAATACTTTTTAATACACCACCTTTCTAATATATGCTCAGAAACAGTTTTTTCGTCGTGGGGTTTTTATTTTTTCACAAACATTGTTTCAATATTACAAGTTATTATATGAAAAAGTGTGAATGTTGAGGTCAGAAAAAATTGAGGTTCATACATACATGAGCACGGATATTAGAGTTCGCTTTATAGTCTTTTACAGCGTCGGTTTATGACACTCGGAACAATGGCAGTTGTATGGAAGGACCTTTTAGAGTGGCTATCGGAAAAAGTGCTTTTTCTGCTCGAGAGCCAGCTAACAATGTAGGTTAAAGAGCCTTTTAACTTTAAACTTCCCATTCGCTCTTTGTTCTGGACTTTAATATATGATAAAAACGAATCAAGAGCGACCTAATACGTGTATATACGCCAATTGTTATAATAGCTGCGTTATTTTAGTAAAGAACGATTGAAGCGGAAATTTAAAAAAAAAGAACAACATAAATTTTAACTAAGTATTTCAATACTTGAGATCCAAAAGATGCGCTTTTAGATCTCAATAATTGAAATACTTTCCGATATTCAATAAACCGCTAATGAAAGTATAAACTTCAAATATGTACGAACAATTTGTTGTTGTAATCTTACAAATTATTATTGGAAAATGTTAATAATTTTACTTAGACCATAGTGAAATTAGAAGGTACTTGTTCGTGGATCTATCAAATATCTGTCCTTTCTCTTTTCACTCAAAGGATTGCTAAATTGATGGAATCCAGATTCTTTGCATTTTCCAATATACGAATAAACTACTCTATCATAGGTTCCTAGAATTCACGTATCGACGCTGTAGAGTGAAGACCTTGTATGTTCAATAACAAAACTCCATCACATCTATGAGGTTATCTCACAGTTTGCGAGTTTCGCTTTTATATGTGGGTTTAATTTTTTAATGTCTGGAGGTTCTAGGATCAAATTTTCATGTTATATTTTTGAAAAAAATTTCTACGACAAAAATGAAGAAGAAACAGGCTAATTAGTATCGTCTGTTTTGTTAAATTTTAAATTATTTTAAACGGCTTGGTACTTGACATACTGTATATATAGTATATATATAGCTCCCGAACTATAATAAAGTATTACAAAGTTATAAACTTTATTTTAAAGCCTTATTACATGAGCTTTCAAGATAGGGATACAGAAGGGGATAGTAAGGAAAGTGGTAAATAGAAAAAAATCTAATAAAATAAATTCAAGTATCCTATTTTACTGTATTTGATCTTATAGAAGCGGGACATACCTACTGTATATTTTTTGAACTATTCCTTTATAGGGTCATTTCAGACTCTACACTACTTTCATTTACACTAATTATTAATTAACTGCATCTTGATTTAATTATTACTAACAAGATTTAGTTAAAAAGTAAATATCTTTTTCATATAATTTTGCCTTGTGAAATCACTTATTGTGTTGTTAACTAATACAAAAACAAAAAATGAATTTATTTGTAGGTATTTTCTAATCCTGGTTCATTAGTCTTAGCTTTGAAAATTTATGTAGAAAATGTATATTGCCTCTTTCTTACACACGAAACAGGCACGCGCTTTCCCTTAAATTATTTATATTGTTTTTACTATTTAAAAGAAAAAAAAAAGGTTTTTTATGTTATCATTAAATTTTTACAATTTTTCAAGAAAACGAAATCGACTTTTTGGTTCCTATTTTCTATACGGAATTCAGAAAAAAGGAATCGGAAAAGTGCAAGCAGGTATCGCATGGAAAGGGTTACATACTATCCGTAATGTCATTTGGACTGCATTTAAGAAAAAAAATCGCATTTGTATTTCTCGTAACTGATTCATAGTTCACAGGAAAACTTAAATGAAAATCTCAAGTTTTCAAATTATCACGGAGAACAGACTTTGGGGAGGAAATGTAAACTGCATTATATGACACACATATATGAAAAGACTCGTTATGGAAAACATAAATAAACACACTTGTAATTTTAAAATGCATTGTAAATATTAAGGGTAAATATAATAAATAAAGAAAATAATCAGAAATAAAACAAAATATTAAGCTCAGGATAGCTTAATATTTTATTGAAAACTTTCAAATTCCTACGGGAAACGGATAATATTAGTGAAAACAAAATACGTGTTAATGTGTTGCTTAATTTCAATATACAAAGTCAATAGACAACAAATATAACATCTTTTTCTTTATTACACATACTTCTTTAGTTCCCACAAACAAATATTGATCAAATTAAAAAAAAAATATACGTAGGTACGATGATTTAAAGTAACACTCTTCAAGTTTTTTTCTTTTTTTCTTTTACAGGCGTAGTAGGTACTTTCATGTTTTTATCAAAATCTTTATTTTCGACATCTTAAGTAAGGCTTACCTTACTTTTGCTTCAAAAAATACTATCGCAGAGAATACCTCGGCGTCGCGCTTGGTAAAATATAAGAACATTTTGCAATCAACCTTTAATTTTCGGAATAACTTTGAGCGGATTTTCAGAAAATTAGATTCCTTTCCAGACGTTGAGTGCCTGCAGAGCTTAAATTATTACCGGTTTAAGGAACAAATACTGCGCAGGGTGTCGAAATTATTAAGGCAAGGGCAGCTGGAACGGGGCCGATCGTAAACACACTCCAGACGATGGCAGAAAAGATTTTACAACTCTCGTGCAATGAATTCTTTCTCTTTTCCTAAGTAGGTATACATTAGGCAAAGTAATATAATGAGAAGAAAACGGCTACACAGATGAAACTATATTAAATACTAATTATAGACAATACTAAATATATAATAACTATATAATAATTACCTAAAATGAAGTTGATTTGAATTTTGTACGTAAACACGAGTACCTACTTATTACTTATTGTATTTTTTAATTACTATTTCTGTCATTCTTGTTTAGATCTTTCATGAAATTGTCGTTTGATCTATTTTCTAGACGTCTTATTAAAATTCCCTTCAAAGTGATGACATTTAGAAATAAAGACTACATCAAACACGAAATAGCTAAGAAGACAGGAAGTACGCCAGGAGAGTAATAACAAAAGTCAAAGGTATTCTTATAAAAAGATTTAAAGGCCAGTGGAGTGTTCTGATTCCTTTTATATTAGAAATTCAAAAGCATGGTAGAACCGACGTCCAGTACCAGATTGGGACATTAATTTTAACGATGGTTTGCGCACATATAATAATTAAAAACAAATGTAAAGCCCCTTCTTAGCTTTTTATATTTTTTTTAAAATTGGCGGTGGTTAAAAACTATTCATTTTTAAATAATAGATATAGCTTACCGGAGACCTAGCAAAACGACGTCATAGATTTGTGTCATAACTAGTTTTAACCCGCGGCTCCGTTTGCGTGGCTGTACAATACACATCGTTCCGGTAACAATACTTTTCCGTTTCCATCATTCCTCTTATTACACTTATTCAGTTCTACTATGAGTGACACTAAAATTGTATATGACAATTCTAAGTTTTGCTTGTCACTCTTTTCTTGATTAGTTTTATGCCCCAAGGGAACCCTCGAACTTATACAGTAGCCTGTGTTACTGTTTTAATAATCTTTGTGTAAAAAATCAGTCTTGTTGTTCACTTCGACGTGATAAAAGAATAAACAAAGGAATAAACGTACTTCCACATTCATATTAGTCAAGACTAAATTTGTAATTGCTTCAGTCGTTTGGTATTCATATAGTAAAATGAGACGATAGTTGACACTTTTGTAATACTCGCGAATGGGTGCTCTACTCAGGATATATATAGATATATCAGGATATATATAATACAGAATGTTGTTGAATTTTGTTATTGTTGTTGTTGAATAACGTGCCATATCATATATATTAGACCTAGTCACCACCAACTAATCCAAGTTATTAGGCCGTTTTGTGGATAGAGTCCCTCTTCAAAATTAAGTTGAAGAGTTTAGACCAAGGGCATTATGCTGGTTCGGTGCGGATTGCGGACTGCAGACTTTCATCTTTATGCAAAAGACGATGGCGGCGGATCTATGATATCTATTTGACTAAAGTTTTTATTAATTAAAAAGTCTCTAATCAAAGGCGGGACACTTAGCCATCAGAGAAAAAATATTTTACACTTGCAAAATCGAGATAGAATTATTGAATAAATAATAATAAATAGATTTCTGTAAAAAATAGTCGTGATAGACCAAAGCGCAACGAACCTGTCTCATATTTATAAGGCCATATTCATGGTTCGAATCCGGGCGTGTACCAATGAGTTTCTCTGACTTAAGTACATAACTATCACTGATTCCGTGCCACGGAGAGCACGTTAAGCAGTCGGTCCCGGATGCTGTCAATAGATGGTGGTCGTAAGCAGTCGGTCCCCGACGCTGTCAATAGATAGCGGTCGTTACAATCCCCAACCCGCAGTGGAGCAGCGTGATGGATTTAAGCTCCAGGCCCTTTCACTCCGGGGGAGGCCTAAACCCCTGCAGTGGGGTAAAAATGGGCTGATGAAGTGAAGTGTAGTGAAAAAAAATAGAAAAAGAATCGACTCCACGAGCAATATTTTATTGCCATGTCACCCGAAATACGTACATAAAATAAATGAAGTCGACTCCATAGCGACGATTTAAACCGCGACGATTCGGTAAAATCCAGTGTGTGGCGAGGCGAGTCTCCGCGACTCGTCCACTAATCGAGAAGAGTTCGACAAAACCTGCAAGAAAATCGTTAGTAAAGTCATTCTCAGTGTACATTTGAATCTTCATACCATTTTATGTTCATTATATATACATAATTTGGTATATTTTAGTGTTATCGTTTAATTATCTCATTTATTTTACTTTGATATCTAAAATTTCACGTTCACTGACTACCTGACTAAACAAATTAACAACCTACGCAGTGTTGATTCGTAAATTGTTCTCTGACATTTAGATGTGTACGTATTCCGTTTGAAAAAATAAAAAATGGCATCGAACGAACGTAAATTAGCTACAGATATCCATTTCATTGGCGGCCAGGAGTGGAGCTGGATAATAAATCGCGGAAGGGTCAGCGGGCGCCGCGCACCCTAGCTTTTGCAAATTGTCGAAACGTGAAGCGTTTTATTAACACACACCATATGTGTAATTTATCTTTCTGACGCTTATGGGACAGGTGACCGACTAAATTTTTTATCGACGTATTATAAAATAAAAAGTATAATTTTCGATAAAACTCTCCACGTGTTACAGTGATTAATTAAAGAGCTAAATCGTCGATAACGTATCGATTTGTTATTTTTCCGTGTTTTATATGTAAAAGTGATCGAAAACAGCCCTTCATTACTAGATACATCTGATAAGTAAAAAAAGATTCGTTATAGCATACAAAACTTTATTACACGAGTATAATTGTTTACTTCAACATTTTACCACCGCTTACTAAAAGTCCACACACCAGGCCGGTATACAAAAGTAGTTTTCTGACAGTTACGAAAAAAAAAAAAAACAAGTTTATAAGGACTAAAAAGGTTATTAATGTTCCGTAGTACATATAATTTTTAGCGTAACGTCTAAAGCCCAGAGTGGCGGAAACACGACGAAACTTAACCGCGCATAAACAGAGACAAGTCGACTATTGACCGGTGGAGTCGTGGAACTTGGCGCGATGCCAGAGACCGTCGTGCCGCCAGCCTACCCACTCCCAACATAATACATCGATAAAGCCGTCATATACGGCTAACAAACTACATGTCGGTAACAAGGATAACGTCTATTGCCGCTCAGTTACGTTACGTGTTATAACTTAACTTACCTCGCTCGCACGTCTTAGCAATTTGTTGATGTGTAAAAACGGTTTCTATGTTAACACGATGCACAGTAGCTGCGTCGATAAAGCCGCCGTACGCAGCTTACAACATTTACAATTACCAGTCGTTCGATAACAAGGTTAACGTTTACGGATTTTCTACGAAAATGTTTACTTTCGGAAGCACTCGGGTACATTTGGAAAACATAATTGAAAATTGCACATTTTCAGAAATTTCCAACCTAACCTGATCATTGTAAGTTTACAGTAAATTGTCCAATTAAAAATTTACGGGAAATGCGCGTTTTTCGATGCGGAAATCATGTTTTCCAATCGTACCCGAGTATTTTCGTTGGCGAAAATTTTTGCGAAATATCTGTTTAAACAGCTTTTCCTTTCATATTATAATTAATATATAGTCATGTAACATGCTATAACTTTTTTAATTATTAGCGGTTTGCGTTGGGGTGTGAAGATGCGTATTGTAATAAAGGTGTAGGTTTTAACATGCCGAAAATAAAACGTCACAAACATTAATTTTGATGTCCTACCCTTGTGAACGATACGGCTTTTAGTTGGAAACTCGATTAAATACAATAATAGCTTTATTTGTTAGTAACAAATCATCATCATCATCAGCCCATTTTTACCCCACTGCAGGGGCTTAGGCCTCCCCCAGGGTGAGGAGGGGGGCTTGGAGCTTAAGTCCACCACGCAGCTCCACTGCGGGTTGGGAACTGTAACGACCGCCATCTATTGACAGCGTCCGGGACCGACTGCTTAACGTGCCCTCCGAAGCACGGTGTCAGTGATATTGTGTACTTAAGTCAGAAAAACTCATTGGTACACGCCCGGATTCGAACCATGGCCCTATAGGGCCTTATAAATTTGAGACAGGCTCGTTGCGCTCTGGGCTATCACGACACATAGTAACAAATAACGTAACTAAATGGGGATTTTCATATAAAGCTCAACTCAATTTTTTTTTATTCAATTTATGAGTAAAATGTATTATTACATACACTTATTGGAAGTACAGTAGCTTTTGACGCCGGTTCGGAAATACTAGGAGAAAAACCGTCAAAAAACTCCCTCCGGTATTTTTTACATTTTTTTTTTCAATTTATACCTAATGTTTAAACCCAATTACGGCCATGCGTTATTATCAATTAAATATTCCTTTGCCATAATAAGAAGTATTTTTTAATGAGCCCTAATTTTACACATTTTTTAAAATTGTTTGCCATTTAACTGTAATATTTCCATTAGAAGTCTTTTATAAAAAATATCCAATCGAGAAATAATTGTATTGTGGCCGTCGCCCACCTTAGAAAAGACATCTTTGTTTTTATGTGCATACATAATATTTTCTTAACTGTACCTACTGACAAGGAACCGTAAGAATATTACTTTCATAAGAGCTCTTAGACTATCTCTGGATTTTATATATGGCTCGAATAGCTGTTTTATATTTACTTTCAGATTTCGTTATTTCATTTGGAATATAAATAGCTTTGCCTGATTACTCTTTTAAATATTTTTGAATGGGTTTTAGATGTTGAATAAATGATTGGTTATAATTGAAATCTATCCATGTACTGACAATATATAATCTGTTGTCTCTGCTCTTGTAAATGCTTGAAATAAACTATTCTCAAAACTGTATTTTGTTCGTAAATTTTACGTTTTATAGTTTAAAATTGCTTTGCAAATCTTATGAAATAATTTTTGATATTTTTTTGAGACCTGTTCAGATTTTGCCTCGTTTGGATTGCTGAGCTGATTTAACGTCACCATTTATTTGAGATATCTAATGACAGAGTTAGGAAGCTGTAATTCGAAATTCAAAAACTTTTGTAATTCTGCCTACGTAATTTTACAAAATTTAATATATAATTTGTAATTTTTGTATTGTATTTGATATTAATTTAAAAATTTATGTTTTAGCTAAGGATAGCTTTAATAACGAAAATAATTGGTTAGAACTCCTTAGGGAAGACTAACCCTTTGACAAATTATTAGGGTAAACTAGAAATTATGTAAATTAGGAACATTAAACTAGGAAATATCCTGTACTATGGAAACTAGAGCAAAGATATTGTCACATACGCGGTGTACATTTTAGTGGTAATTAGAATAATTTAAATTAAAATAATAAATGCATTAGGATTTGAGTCATAGCTTCTAAGATTACTGTAACTTACTCAATAATTATATTACACAAACATTAGCGAGATAAAAGTAACGATAGCAGTTAACTCTAGTTTCAACTTTAATGGAAGCTCGGGCAGCTTACAACTTCTTTATGTCTCCAATATAAGTTGGCTTAGTTTTATTTCATTGACTGTACTAAGTACTACATACGTGCAATTTGTGTTGCTGAAAAATTATATATTGTTAATATTTAATTTAAAAATCTTATCGATTTAAATGGAAAAAACATCAAATTAAATTTTATAAGTTTTTACGTACATCAAAAGTGATTAAAACTTCTGACAGATTTGAGTGAAAAAGGTTATAAAGGATGCCTTTTGTTATCAGTTTGATTTTCCAGTCGTTGGCCGCTGTTTTAGAGTTTAATTATTTTGTGAACGAGTACAAAATAAATAAAACAGATTTACAGAGGGCGCTCGCGTCGCGTTGCCATCGTGCGGCAAATGTCCCCGGGCTTTAAAAGACATGTTTACGGTCTAGCAAACTGTCCCGCAATTTTTCACAGCCGACTTTTCTTGTCCGTGTTAACTACGCCACCCCGTTTTCGGATATTTGCTCTCCGGAATCAATAGAGACATCAAATATGGTGGGTTTTGTTTTTAGTTCATTTATATAGTTACTTCGCAATGTTATCGCGGTTGTAAAAACATGAAAAATGCCCATAAAATCTATTTTATAGATAAATTTGAGTTGGGACTGTTTAGCTCTATTTGACTGTAGAGTGAATAAATTTGACAGCAGCGTTTGATTTTAATCGAGGCACAAATGTCATTTCACAGTATCGAAATTGTCAAATACAATTTCACGTGGGTGAAGACTGGCGCACGGGGACCTCGCAGACTCTCCAAACGATTACACCAGCTAGCTAGAGTATGAGTGGTCAGACGGTAAACGCAGAAGAGGGCTTCTAATCAATTCGTACTTTTATGTATTTGACAATAAAATACAATAGAATGTATTTCGTATAAATGTAGACATAGACAGTTAATATTATGAGTCCATGTTTACACTAAAGATATTCTTTAGCATTTTATTCGTTCAATCTCTATAGAAATAGTTTTCAGAGTGAATCGAGATACATCTCATCTATTTTCATAAAACGAATCGAGAGCATAGGAGACTTACAATATTTTTCTTTAATCGTTTTCCACTATATAGGGAATTTATTTTTAAAATCCGTTGCTCCGTTGCTGCATACGTGTAAAAAATAATACTCTGCTGATAGATTGCCAGCTCAATAGCGAATACAAAACTAAATATCTAAAAGTAAAATATAACAGATGTTAAATGAGAACTTTTGTTCATTTTTTCACTTTTCCACGGTTCGGAAATTAGATATTCACCACTTTTATAATGGTACAGAGTAAATGATACCTTATACATTATTAAAAATTAAGTCATGATCAGGTTACGTATTTAACATTTTAAATATGTTTCCGAACGTAACTGTGATGAGATATGGATAAGATTGACTACCTCGCTCGTTCAGGGGATCATTCTGAAAACGTTGCCTAGTAGAAGAAATATCAAATTGGCCGAAACAATAAAATTCATGGAAACTTTGATCGAAACAGTTCACAAAATCAGAAACAATACTGTTCGTTACCCAAAGGTTTTCGTTCATACTATAGACAATTTCATTAGTACAATTTTTAGTATTTTCATACGACCAATCAACGCTCTTTGTAAAACGGGCATTGTCTATAGTATGCTTTTAGTGAATGTATTATATCCGCAAGTATTATTTTTGGGTATAGTTCAGATTTGTGCATAGGAAAAATCACGTTTAATTGGAAAAATGCCTATCAAGAATGGAGCCTAGAATTATATACGCACTATTCATATTTCGGCTAGAAAAACTCTTCACAATATAAATTCTTGTTTGATTGTATTGAAAATCTATAATTTAATACTATTATGTAGTTACTATAAATCCTAGATAGATCAAAATCCTTTTAAATGCGCATATCGAGCACAGAGGTGTGTCGTTCTTGGCTGCGCCGCTGAAAGCTTCCGCCCCTCGCTTTAATTAACACTCCCTGCGCAAATCAAACGGTCCGTGTGGTAATCTACTAGTTTTTGATTAAAACTATCTATCCATACGTATTATACGTATTCACACTAAAGTACTGTGAGACTGGTAGTTTTCACACTTATTGGTTTGAAAAAGATTTACACATACATATTTTATCTTTCAATAAACTTTGTCTCGCTTACGAAAATACATTCTATGTTTTTCATTAATATTATTAGCATATAATATTACGTAGATTTCGGATATATTAAATTTTTTGTACATTACCAAATATTTATTTAACAGGGTTATACCACAAGCCTCGTCAGGAACGGGTGGTGTTTCAACTTCGGATACCAGTTTTACCATCACCGCTTATTCACTGTCGTGGCGCAACTAGCTGCACTACACATTTGTACCACGACATCGTCATGGGTATACAAAATGCGCCTTACAAACCAGCACAGGATGACCATGGTTGAATTTGTCTATCATGTTAAGGAGCACATCAAATAACAAATTTTTGGTATCCTAGAAACTATTAGTTCGATTCCCGCTCGGAATAAATATTTGTGTGCATGAACATATCTATTTGTTCCGTGTCTGGGTGCAAAAGTATGTATATATATTATTAAAAAAAAAGATTATTTAAGTATATATATCAGTTGTCTAGTACCCCATAATACAAGCTTGCTTACTTTGGGACTAGATGGTGCTGTGTGGGATATCACAGATATTATTTTTATTATAAACAACATTGTGATGTTCATTCATCACAATCCAAATCTGTTGCAGTATATTCACTTATTTCGACTTTCAATATTGAATTGTTGGAAAATTTTATATGATAAAACTTATACGTATATACAAATATCCAATTAACCTTGGTACGATGTTATATTCTTTGATTAAGACATTAGCACCCAAATTAAGTTCTTTGTAAGTAAAAAGCTATTTATTTCACTATACTGAAATATGATATAATATATTTTTTATTTTAAATTATTTATGTGCAGTTTCATGGAGTTATTGGGTTAACTTCAGCTGCTTTGCCGATTATACAAGTGTAATATAAGCTCGGCAAATAAATAAGATGCAAACAGTAGGCTATAGAATGAAATCGCGGTCCATCAAAGTAAATATTGACAGAGTTTAGGTCCGAACGGATAAGCGATTTAGGATTGCTCCAACTCGAAACCGAAATCTGATCTCAGTAAAGCCAATCTAGTAAAAAATATTTGTTAATTTGTGTTTTTTCGGTCTTCCCTTTAAATGCGGTGCTATCTTTGAATACAGATGCTTTTAAAAGGAGCATTCAAAATTGCTCGATTTTGTCACATGTGTCGAACGACAAAAATGGAACAGTTATGTAGGCATCTTTAGTATATTTAAAATTAGTGAAGAAATACTAATGAATTTATTGTTCTTCTACTACAAATGTATAGTCCACGCGGGCGAAGTCGCGGGCATAAAATTGGTTACTGATATAAATAAGATTAAAAAAAATTTTTTTTTTCTATTTCATGGCTAAGTCTTTTAACCCGTTGTTATAGTATACGATATTTTTCTTTAAAAGAATAAAACATTAGTGTGACATTAATCTGAAATTAAAGTATTTGGTTTTTTTGTTATATTTTTTTGTTTTTTTGTAGGCATGTAAGTGCGGCTGTGAATAAAATTGTATCATGATACAACTGGAGGCAAATATGCGTATTAATAATTTCCCTACAGTTTCATGAGCGCGTGGCGCCGGGCGGCTCTCTTTGTTATTTATTGTAACAGCGCGTTATAAATTGCAAAAATTGTATAAGCGCCCGTGTTTAAGCGCGCTGCCACGAGGAACGTCTTTAAATTAATAGTAAGGAAGTGCGCTATATACATTTGTTTATTTTTCTGTTCACGCTGTTTCGTATTTTAAGTATATTATTCATATTATAAAATTTTTACAATATGGCGTCTGGCATTCTCCATTTAATTTACTTTTGAATGGCAGATTATTTCAATGAAGAAATAAATAAATAAAGACTAAAGTAGTAATAGCTTGTAGTATTCAACGCCTAAATACAAACGATATTTCTCTGTACTCGTATACAAAATACAAAAATATAAAAACTATTGTAATTTATTTATACTGAAAGTCACTCAAAACTCGTCTATTCAATTTATATACTAATATGTACCTCTGAGATTAGAGAACAAAAGGCAGATAGGTATAATGAACAGCCATATCTCCTACCAATCTTTATTTTTTCTACTATATACAACCTCATACCATTGCCACGTTTCTTCCCATTTGTTATCATTTCATACCATCATTCCTAACCATTTCATATAATTTCGAACAATTTCTTACAATAGATACCCTACTATTTTACACCATAACCTACTACCATCTTCTAGCGTAGGTACCAACTACAACAGAGGAAGTATTATATATAGAAAGCCGAGAAAGGTCTCTGGAGAGAGCAATCGTGAGGTAAGTGCGGGTAGCAAGCGACCTAAGTTGGTTTCAGTAGAATGGGACCTGCTACAAAAGGTTGTCGCATTACACTTATGTTTATTAATATATATATAAAAAAACAATATTGCTGTTTTCAACATGATACGTGATGGTACGTAGACGTGATACGTGCCGTTCCAAAAACATTTTTTTTTAAATACGACGACTACGTCAAAACGATTAGTCACAGACCTATCGTGTTGGTAATCAAAGTTCATGTTTTGGTGAGATTTGTGTGACCATGTGACCAAATTTTTCAAAACTAATATTTTAAAAACTATAAGTCACAGATTGATAGGTCTGTATATGATTACGCGATAAAAATTTTAAAAGCTTAAAGTTTCGGAATTCACGGTCACAGGTCGTTACAATTTTTTTGGTTACGGGCATCCACAATCCTACAACTAAGAACATTTTGACAAATTTAATTTCAGAACGTTTTGCTGACGCGGAATTTCAATTCGGAGCTTTGATGTCATAGGCGCGGGGAGATAATCCGCTTCGTCACGCAGATTAGTAAGGTTCATGGTTAGACCAAAATTGACTGGATCGTTCTTGAAATTCAAGTAATTAAAACATAGTTTTACAGTATTTAAGAATATGTGCATGTCATGTATCTCGTGAAAAGTTTTCGGTTACTTTGTCTTCAGAATGATATAACCTATCCAAGTAGTCTTTGTGTTGATTTTATAATTTAGGTTTTTGAAGTTCCGTACATCCGAGATGGAGAAACAGAATACATTTGTACATGTAAATATTTTACGCCCAGGCTCGAAACAAATGATAAACACGTTCATGAATACAAATATTTGTTCTGAACAGGGATCGAACGCGCGACCATTGGTCTGCGTCTCCGACCTGATCTGGTCGGTGTCTCCGACCACTAGTCCAGCAGTAACTTTTACAATAAAATAGGTTAGAGAGGTGGTAGACCTCGTCTAAGTTGTTTAAATTAATTTTCAATATTAATATTTTTTTAATAAAAAAATAATAATGTCAGTTTAGTCTCACATAAATATTATAGCGCGTATAAACTCTCCGTTTATATACAACTCGCACATGGCAGGTATCTTATGATGCGACAATCACAGAACAACCTTCTTAAGGGGATAGTCTTTTAATCCACGGCTTCGAATTGGCATCGCTATCTTCGTTTCAATCCCTCTTCACCGACTTATTCCTGAGTGATCTATTTAAAGAGCAGATTCCCAAAAATACCTTTTATAATACTCGTTGAAACAGCTTGCGGGCTGTGACTGTTTCCACCCCTAAAATGTGTATGATTTGGAACCAAAGTTTGCAGGGTCATTAAGAAAGGATGTCCCTAGGGCTGTACGTTTAGTTTAGTTTCTTTTTTTTAAATCGCATTAATATCAAATTTACGGCTCATTATTTTCAAAAACGAAGAGCCGACGGTAATTATGTTTTTTAGGAATTTATTCGAAAACAACTAAACAAGATATCAAAAAGTAAATAAATATACCGCCCTGTGACAGTATTTCTCCTATTACATAGATTTTTTCTGTAAATATGATACAGAAAAACAGCGAGGATTAGACACGGGCCGAATCCTCTTTATTGTATGAAAAGCCTACCCCCTTAATATATTCCTAAAATGTTCTGCATAAATCATTTACAAACAAACGTAATATAATTAAGTTCATGTATGATGTAGTTCCCCTCGGCGAATACCTCTGTTGCGTATGACGTAATTAAGGTAAAGTTAAACGGGAATGACTTGTTCAAATACGTTTATGATGTCACGTGGTCCCGTCCCCGTTTTAGGAAGTGAACCGCCAAGAAACATACAAAGTTGAATATAAAAACCTCAGTTTACGGTCCAAGAGAACCCTAACGAACGTTCCTTTTTACGGCCCGAGTTCATAATATTAAAGTTTAGCCATTGTGTAATCATAATATATTTTTTCTTGTGTACATTCGATACTCGTTCTATATTGATGTGTATCGATCGCACATAGGATAAAAATATTTCAATAACTGTTTGAAAAATAACATTTGTACAGGAGATTGATTCTACATATATTTTGTTTTAAGATAGCCAAAGGAACGTTAAAATATGGCGTCACAATTAATTGAGCAGCGTCATCTATTTATCATTATTAACAGTTATCTAAACTACGCGTAGAACTTGTTACGAAATATCTATAAAACAATACTTTTTATGACAATTATATGAGTCACAACTTTACATTGTTTTCACGACTGTCTGTTATAGATATTTTCCGAATAAGATTTTTAACTTTTCAAAATGATGATTAACAAGATTGGATATGACGATGCATTGACGCTTCCATAGAGAGTGTAGAGTTAAAATGGATTCTATGCCGCCGATAGACAACTGCTTGTTTAGGAGGTATCTCAAAACAGCGCACGTGAACCGATTTAAGCTCCTCGTATCGCTGCGAACTTACGAGCTTCGAGTTCTCGGCGGTATATCTATAGTCTATACAATAAATAAAATACAAGTGTCTGTCTGTGATTTCAAAATATTTTTTTTTCTTAAATTCAAAATATGCAAGTAATTAAAACATTCACATTCTCGATTTTCGAACATTCTCGACTGTCTGTGTGTTTGTTTGTCGGGGATATTCTCTGAAACCGCTTAAGAGAATGTCATAAGCCAACGAAAATTCAGAATATCGCCGTTCACTGGCCCCAAAGGCCCAAAGCTCCCCCGATCCGTGGCTGTGTTCACGTGTACCTAGTCATCCGAGTTTGTTGGCGCAATACTTGTAGATTCTTGAAGCTTTGTTTTATTTAGAGGGACAATAATATCTTGGCAACTAGTTATTACATTAATTGAAGCATATAATGTAAGCATAATGAAGTAAAATACAATATTTTTTTTTTAACAATAACAAACTTCTTACTTAGTTACAATGATTGATAAATGGATTTTAGGAGGTATTTTTACGATTCATTTTTAGTCTGTAAAACTTTTTGAACAATACTTTCAAAACGGAAATCGTATAAAACTATGACGGTGATTTCATATAAATATTTTAAAGACATTAAAATACATAAAATACTTTAAGCGATATCATTGTTTGAAAATGTCGTCTTCAGCTTTTAACATTGTTAGATAGAGGCCTTTTCGAAGAGCAATCTAGACTGTTTATCTATGTTTTGTACATATAAATAAAATAGAAGTATCTGTCATTTCAAAACGAGTGAAGGCTGTTTCTTGATTTGAGCTTATTTATCTCGCAATTCTCCCTTCAGTTTTGAAATGATAAGCGAAGAGCGAGAATCTTCTCAGAAAATGATTAATATAAGAAAGGACGAAGGGAAATAGATCTTCCCTAATAAGAAGTAATTAAGTTTAATTATGTTAAAACAAACATGTGTATAGTCTACGCGGACGAAGCCACGGGCTGTCGCTAGCGTAAAATAAAGCTGGTAAATATTGTATAAGATTTCTGTTATTTGAGTAATTGAATACCTTCCGACTTTTTAGATTTACGTGTAATATTCATGTAAACGTATGTTAAAATATGTCTAGATAAAATAGTATGATGTAATCAAACATATTGCAATAGACTTAGTACTAATTGATTCCAACAACGTTCGTATGGAAACACAGTAATATCACGTAATATTTTTCCTTGACGTAACGTATTATTTTACCCTTAAAACCTTCAAGAATATAAACCTATACCCTTATCATCTATCGCCGTATATTCATACACGTCAGTTTCTCGTTGGCGTAAGGTTCATTGAAGTTGATTCCGATCGGCTTCACTTTACTATGCGACGTTACACTATTATTATTATAAATAATTTGCCTATTATTTATTTTTATTGATAAAAGATTAAATATCATTACCGGTAAATTTGATTTCGATAAAGCCAAACGTTAGAAAGGCTTTCAGTTGTATGCTTACGCGTATTTTTTGTTACTCTTTTAATTTTTATTAAACAACCGCTATTTGCGCTAGAAAAGCACAAATTTTTCAGTGCTTTTCTACCGTAAATAGCGGCTGTTTAACAAAAATATTTGATTCGGAAAATTCGATACGGTACGTCACGAAATAAAAAGTATATTTTACGCTGTGTTAGAGAAAGCCTATTTGAGTTATAAATATCCGAGCGGATGCGGAGTGTCATTCGAGTATTTGAATTTTAGGAATTTATCACACGTTGTAACGTATTTAATCAGTTTTAGTCTATGTTAATTATTTAATCATTGATAGATGAGAATGCAGTTGATTTTATTCACGACATAAATTCATATAACAAGTTTCAAAAATTAAAATAATAGCGTAGTAATGCATATGAAATAATTGTTTTTTTCTGATGCCTTTATTTTCTTTGTGAAGATTAATTTGTTTTATTGTGATAATTGTGAAACGTATTTAGTTGTTGTTAACTAGGTATTGAGCTTAATAGATTTTTATAAAAAAAATAATTATTGAACGACGTTTTAGCATTTCCATGAATCATTTTATAAAAGGTATACGTAATTAGGTAGGTGTACGTACTAGGTAGGTATAGTTGTCATTTAAATAAATGTTTCTATTTTTAATAATCAAGCATAAGTGTCAAAAAGAAAAATATATTCGTAGTTGTTTGACCCTTGAAAATTGAATGTGGCTCACTTTATTTCTTGTGAAGCAAAAGTAATTGATAGTTTTTTGATCATAACGAAAATATTGACACATTAATATCATACAGAACCGATAGAAGCACATTTAATTTTGTTATTATTGTTATTATTCATTTCATGGTTGACTTCTTTGTTTGACGTTTGTTATTTTCATTTAATTTACTTTCTAAATAACATTCGATACCGACTATGAGTATATTGCGATATATTATTATTCATGAGCTGTTTAAACTTCGAATGAATCGTTACAAGGGTCTAGTTCCTAATTGATTAACAGACAATCAAGATCCGTGAAAGCAATTTCATTGGTTAAAATAAATAGCTAAAATAATTGCTTTCAAAAAGTTCTAAAAGCTAATAAATATATATTTTCTGCATTTATATCTTCGCTTTTCTTGGAATCAGAACAGCGTAACGATTTTAGATCACACTACTTAGTCTAAGAACGCTCTCATTTTATTCGATACCGATACCTTGGTAAGTAAAACGTATTTAAAATGTACTTGTCTTTCACATTGTCATATCGTTTCTACCATTTTCTGATATTCTTGATATTTCCATATATGTTGTAGCGTACAAAAGTAAGAAACTTTATAAAGATTGTTGTGCCCACCCCCCGCCTCAACAATAAATTACAAACTTTAACAAATATTTTTAAAATTATGACAGAAAAAACCTTTTATAATTTTAATTAGTTAATTTATAATTATATTTCTTTAAATTCGTAGAAATTTCGCACAAAAATAGTGTAGGTGATATTTTTCATCATCTGCCATAAAAAAAAACTACATACCGCCCTTTCTTAATGACCCTGCATGGTTCCAATTCATACACATTTCAAAGGTGGAAACAGTCACGGTCCGCAAGCTATTTCGACGGGAATTTTATAGACATTTTTGGGGATTTGTTCTTGTCATCTCTATCACTCATGAATAAGTCGGGGAGGGGGTTTAAAATAGAGATAGCCATGCCAATTCGAAGCCGCGTATTGAAAGACTATCCCCTTAAGCAAGCTGTATCGATAATTTGACTGACCGATTGGCCGGGTGCTTAGAGACCCTAACTGCGGAGCCAAGGGCCGCGGGTTCGATTACCGCCCGGGACAAATATTTGTGTGCATGAACATGTTTATTTCATTCTGAGACTGGATGTAAAATATTTGTGTATGTATATATTTTTAAAAACAAAAAAAGAACGTTTGAGTGTGTATATCAGTCTAGTAACCTATAACACAACACAAGCATAATACTTGCTTACTTTGGGACTAGTTGCCGCTGTGTGGGATAATCCATGTATTATTATTGTATTATTAATTCTTTCGGGAAAATTACTTTAACGTGAAAATTTTACATTCCTATTATTTTTCAAGCAGTATTTAGATGATACTTCATGCCCGAAAAAAAATTTCGTCTGATGAAAAAATCGACCGGTGTGAGATTATAAAACTTGATTTTTTATGGAAGTTTTGTACATTATAATGTACATTGATGGTATAAATTGTTGGTAATTCTTTAAAACCACCTCAAATAATTTGTGTATTTCTTTGGCGATTTAGTGGGCTTTCATTTAAATTACTCACGTACAATAATGGATTGTGACAATTTGCTTAATATCATCAATCACAATAAAACGATAGATAACAATCAATCGAATGATGGCTAATGGAAAAAGATATTTAATGGACTAACTAACTTGCATGGCTTTATTATACACTTACAAAATACCTATGTGTGATACGAAATAACTTTAATTTTAAAAAGTTCATAATTTCAGACTTTTTAATTTCTTTTCTTTCTAAATACTAACCAAATCTCGAATTTCTAACACCTTAGAATTTTGACGAGCAGTATGAGTGTGTAACGAAATACCTAACGATAATGGCAAATATTTTCTATACTATACTCATATTTAATAGAAACTAGCGATTTGAGACTTCAGTTAAATGCATCAGGTACAATCTCTTCTAACGTAATTTTCAAACTTTACTTGCATTTATAACAGAGCCATAGAAAGTTTAAAATTGCCTCGAATTGCTCTTAGAAAAGGGTACCCGCTGGCGGTCTTAGGTCAACTTGATAGCTCCACTGTGGTGACCCCCTGATTAAAATAACTGATTTGCCAACATCCTAGGAAAATTTAAAAATCTAATGTAATTGATTCTATTTTTTTCCATTGCACCAGCCCATTATGCCCCATTACAGGGGCTTAGACCTCCTTTAAGGGTGAGGGGGTTCGGAGTTTAAACCATCACGCTGCTCTAGTGCGGATCGGTGGATTTTAACGATTGTCATCTGTTGATAGCACCCGCGACCGACAGCTTAACGTGCTCTCCGAGGCACGGAGTCAGTGATATAGTTATACTTAAGTCTACTCAAAAGTCATTGGTACACGACACGCCCGGATTCGAACCACGGCCGCATGGCCTTGTAAATTTGAAATAGGTTAGCTGCGCTCGGGATATCACAACTTAATTATATACGTATTATAGACATTAAAATAAACATAAAAATAAAAAAGTAAAATAAATAAATAAAATAAGATTACAAACCATAAGAAGATGGAAAATTTTGACTTCGTTATCAAATCCGATAAAGGAATACACGTCTAACCGCACATATAATTTAAAAGTGAATATTCATGTTACTCCAGTCAATCTAGCAAAGTTTGTTAGGAGCACATTGCATTAATTGCACTTTAGGGGATTATTTACAATATCATAAAGAAAATATTAACGGATAATAAATACATAATAATCCCTTATTTATGTTAATTAATTTTTATAGAATCAACCGATACGATTTAAATAATATATTTATGTGTGAACAAAAATTTAAAAACGGGTGATTTTCTATACGACAGCTTTTTTAAATACACTCTGTGTAAATTCAGAAAAATCCCCAGGTTTATTCACAATATGTGGTAGGCAATTATATATTTATATAAAATAAATGATAACTCCAAAACAACAATTTATGGGTTAGCGATAATTTGACACTTCATGTAAATATGTACTGTATACAATATAGTAAATTATCACCTACGTGACTACATTACTTTTTTTTTTGGTGAAAATTTATTTAATTTTTGGGTCCTAGCATTAATTACATCTTAAATATTTTTGTATATTTATGCTCCAATAATTATCTTTAACTTTAATTAAAAGAAATCCCTTATCTATCTGTTGAGCGTTACAAGCTATTTTACAAAAATAATTATTAAAAACCTACTTGGTACGCGGCGGGCGGTGCGGTGTGGCGCGGGGCGGGTTACATCGAAGCAATAATCGCGGGCCGTCCGCCCGCACCGCACCTTGCTTTATTTAGTAACTTAACTAACTTTCCGCCCGCAGCTCCGCTCGCATGGACTACGCAGTCGTACCGGGACCCCTTTTTCCAGAATAAAAAGTAGCCTTTGTCATTTTTCAGTTTATAAACTATATCTATGTGAAAAATTGTAGCCGTTCCGGTACTACTGTGTAGTCCATACGAGCGGAGCCGCAGGCGGAAAGCTAGTTTGAGATTAAAATATAGCCCATGTTACTCACTTATAATGTAGCTTTTTATAGGTGAAAGAATTTAAAAAATCAGCGTGTAACTGTGTAGTCCACGCGAGTGGAGTGCACAGACAGAAAGCTAGTATCTTTATAAATTATAACCTACGTGTTAATCTGATGTATAAGCTATATTTTTTAAAGTTTCATTAAAATTTATTTAGTAGTTTTTGCGTGAAAGAGCAACAAACATCCATACATACAAACTTTTGCGTTTATAATATTAATGAGGTTTGAGCACAAAAAGAGATCACCACGCTTTATGTTCTTCGAGACGCTTTGTTTTCGTGTGTAAAGAATGGCAAGTAAACATGTTTTAAGTAAATAGTACAATAGAGAGGTTTAAAAAATTTTTTTGTTCGCTATTATTAAAATTTAAGCTAAATAAAACAAAAGTGTGAATCATAAAAATATATCTACAAATAAAGAAGTTATAGGACATTAAAGTCGTCATTGCAAAAATAGTTTTACTATATATTTATACGAGTATGAATATGTAAATATTTCGCAAATATCTATATAACTAGCGACCGCCCGCAGCGTCGCTTGCGTAGGCTACACATTCCTGTTTTAGGTAGTATTAACATTCGAAATGGTTTATACGTAGGTACTTTTTGCTGAAACTAATATTGGGTACACCCATTCAAACTTTCAATCTTCATTCTCCCCACTCCTTTAAGAAAACCGGTACTCCCATACTTTTCACCTCCCATTTACCACCCTTAAAATGTGAAAATCCAAAAATCCTGAAACACGTCATTATATATTTTTTTTTAAATTTTTATGTTTCTAACTTTAAAGAACAAAGATTCTCATACAAAGCACCTCCATCCCTCCTTTAAATTTGAAATTTCCAAATATTCCTTTCTTAAAAAATTAATACTCACGCTATAAAATAAACCACTGTCCCAAATTTCGGCTTCCTAGACTTAGTAGTTTCGGCTTTATCTACGCTGATAGATCAGTGAGGACAAACGACAGACAGCCACAAAAAGTAACTGATGTCACTCTTGACAACCTTCTCTCACGTCTGAAAAGTTTCATTGAAATCTGTTCAGCCGTTTTGGAGATTAGCTCGAATAGATACATAGACGTACAGACAGACAGACGGACAAAAAGTAGTGTATGTTACTTTTGACCACCTCCTATTCATACCCGTGAAATTTCATTAAAATCGGTTTAGCCGTTTTAGAGATTAGCTCGAATAGACAGATGGACGTATATACAGACATACAAAAAGTAGTGTATGTCATTTTTGACTACTTCCTTTCCACATCTGTGAAGTTTCCTCAAAATCGGTATAGCCGTTTTGGAGATTTGCTCGAATAGACAGACAGACAGATAGTATTATTTTATACATATAGCCTATAGCCTTCCTCAATAAATAAACTATCCAACACAAAAAGAATTTTTTAATTCGAACCAATAGTTCCTGAGATTTGCGCGTTCAAACAAACAAAGATACAAACAAACTCTTCAGCTTTATAATATTAGTATAGATTAAGTCACGTAAATAAAATTAACGTTTCGTTGTTGTTTAAAAAGAATGCAAAATATATTTTTAAAATATGTACTTACATATAAAGTCGGTGTTACATTATGTTTTGTATTTCTTTCAAATATTGAACTATGTTCAAATATTATAAGTATTTATATATATATATATATACGAAATATTAAATTTTTTTAAATTATATGTTTTCTATTCTAGCCAACAAAGACAGATCCGACGATTGGGTCTGACTCTAAACTTAGATTTGTTCAACGCATAAATACCATTGACTTTTGAAAAAAAAAAAATAACTTACAAAAAAATCTTAATGTTATCTAACTTTATTATTATTATTTTTATTACTCTAAAATTATAAGGGTTCCGAATTTGCTACACCCCGTTATGAAAATTTGTAAAATGTCTTATAAAATTAAGTAGCTAATTAAATGTTTATATTGACCGATTTTGAAAATACAGACCTCGTGTTGACCTAGAATTATGAAATTTGCAATAAACAAGGCTCAGCACGAGTAAAGGAAAAAAACTGAAAATCTATAATTTAAAGTTTTTTGTTTTTAGTAAATACCTTTTTTTTAGAAATTATACGATTAGAAGTATCAAGTTGAAATTGATATCAAAAGATAAATCAATGGTCCTTTGTAACTGTAAAAAAAATCAACCGTTTACGTTAGAGCAATAAATAATACGGTCAAATATGTGGTATATTTTGACACTCGCAACTAAATCAAAACTTTACGATACTTTCCGTTGACCTACAATTGTGAAATCTTTCATTATAAAGGGAGTAAATTCAATAACCCAATAGGAAATTATTCTCCAATAATTGCTTTTATTGCCCTAAATCAATCCCAAATTTCAAGAAATTATTCATTATGTACTATTGACAAAAAATCACTATTTAACTAATACTGTCGGTTTCCTTGGTGACGGCGGCACGTGTGGCGGCTTTCTTTGTGAATTTTTTGTCTCAGTGAGGTGTCGGCGCGCGGTGTTTCAAAGGACACTAAGTGCAATAGTTATATTCTTAACAATAATACTTTTAACTAACATTAACGACAAACAAATTTTAGCACAAGAAATATGTGATATTGCAACTTTGATTTCACAATGTTAGCGCGATACGGTAGACGGCTAAGGTCATGCGTAAATAGTCACAGTTTAAAGGGCGTTACCTACACTGGATAGGTACTTTAGATTTATTCGTTTTTATGAATAACGCTTTTGACATAAATAAGGGATTATATCAATTTATGATGAAGAATAATAATAATGCAATATAAATAATACTTCTAACCAGAGATCGACATGCTTCTAACGTAACAAATAGCTCAAAAAAATACTTGATATGAGATATTGCCGTCCCTTTTTCTCAATGTTAGCGAGATGCGGCAGACGACCAAGGTCATGCGTAAATTGTCAGACTTAAAAGTACGTTACCTATCTTAGTGAGTAATTTAGAATTATTCGTTTTTATGAATAACGCTTTTGACAAAAATAAGGGATTATATTAATTTATGATGACGAATATTAAAACTGACTCATATTAAGTAAAATATTTAGAGTGTCTTTAATGCGCGTCGTAAAAATTAATAAAAAAGACTTTTTTTAATGGTTGTTGAGAAGTCACATAGGTGATAATTTAATAAACTATTATGACTTACATCTAGAGTATAAAAACAGAAAATCGCCAAAAGTGCGATTTTGTAAGTTTAACTTTTTTTTAAATTAAATAAAATCTCGTAATATTCAGTATTTATAACATGTATACTGGGGATTACTTCTAAATCAAATTCATATTGCTACCATAGATATACAGTTAATTTGTCACCTACCCACTATTTAATGTAAAGGGTGAAATTTAGACAAACACATCTTTAGGTATTTCTCAACATGCAACACTCATAATGCAACCAAAGCATAATGAGTGCATAACCATACAGCAGTATTACTATTGTAAAAAGAAATTTTTAAGGTGTCTTTAATGCAATCCAAAAATTTATTTTTACTGGACTATGTGGGAATGGCACAGATATGCGTAGCATAGACGGCTCAGGTTAGGGCTAGAACAAAAGTGTGTTTCAAAGCAACCCGATAAAATCAATATTATCTTTTGTAGGCACCGTTCACGTTGATTCCATTAATATAAACTCAATTTCAAATCGATAAACATCAACACAACATATGGAGAATCAATATTTTCCACAGGTTATGCTAATATATGTAAATGCCACGCGAGCAAAGCGGTAAATCCTACTGGTTTCATAGATTAACGTTCCGCATTTCATTGGCGTGTAATTACTACGATACAAGTAGAGATTAATTAGAAAGCTGGCGACTAGAATGGAACGTACCAACTGCGTAAATTGAATAACAGCTCAGATGCCTATTAATAAAATTATTGTATTATAGTTAGTTAATTTATGAAATAGAGCAAATATTACATTGTGTATACGTATATAGTATACGTAGGTACACAACCGTTTGGGCTGGTTTTGGATTTTGGTTAGTAGCTTTTATTTTTTATATGTTTACGACTATACATACAGAAATCGGAATATATCTGAACTAACATTTCTTATCATATACCATAACAGCTCATTATGCCTCACTGCAGGGCTTAGACCTTCCCTAAGGATGAAGACGCTTGGAGCTTAATCTACCACGCTGCTCCAGTGTAGGTTGGTGGATGTAGAATATTATATAATAGTCCTAACTTTTATTCGAAGTCATTCAATAATGAAGATTAAAAAAAAACAAATTATATTCTACTAATAAAAACGGTTCCGAGAAATTAGTTCCACAAAACGTTTTAACGAAATATATTTTTTAGAAGCTTGTTACATCAAAAATATCTGTATAAATCATAATTGACTTTCATTTGATTCCATGTGACGTCCTTATGATATAAAGAACATTCTGCCTTGACGAATAATAAATATAATTGATTAAATGAAGCCCAAGGGAAATTGTGAAAACAATCTATACCATAACACTTTGACCGTTCATCCAACGTAGTCGCCGCAACGGAAAAGTCATTACACCGGTTATTATACGTCATATAGTAAAAACAGTAGATAATTTAAAATACGAGTTATAAAATCTATAAAATGAAAATAATTGAAAAAGTTTCGTAAGCTGTATATTCTAAAAAAAAATTCCACAGATCTTGCAGTCCCCGCAACCATCGGTTTCATTGAAAATGAACCTACCCAAACCCGATTTTCACAGATTATTTTATTTTATTGCCACGAAAACGTGGCACTATTCTTTTCAACTCTTTAAACTCAGAAATAAATCAACGGAAAAATTCTCTGCTACCCGTGCGAAGCCGGGGTGGGTCGCTAGTTCAACATATTTGAAACATTTAGGTTTTAAACTGCAGCCTCTGATATCCTTAAACGTTCTGAACTCGATAATTAAGCATTCGAACGAATACAGGCCGAGTCGCTAGTTCAACATATTTGAAACATTTAGGTTTTAAACTGCAGCCTCTGATATCCTTAAACGTTCTGAACTCGATAATTAAGCATTCGAACGAATACAGGCCGAAAGGCGATGACCGTAATGTTAACAAGTTCCCGATCGTCCATAAAATCTTACATGTAGTGTCAAATTTCTTGTTCGATTTCCAACCGATATCCAAAATTTTGATTTCAAACTGTAGCTACCGACACCTTTTAACCTTTGGTATAACAATTTGAAGCGATCTGACGAATACCCTCTGAAATATAGTAACTTATATCCTCAAACACAAGCGATCGACCAGAAAATCTCATCTTTCGGAAATAATTTCTCTTACAATTATTAACGGATTTCCAAAAACTTGGTCTCAAATCGTAGCTACGTTAATGGCCGAGATACATTTTTTTTTTATTTTTGATATCGGTCCCTGTTCTTGAAATATTTTGGATTTAGTACAAAAAAATTCCGAAAAAATCCCTATTTTTTTACATTTTCCAATTTTTTTTCAAAAACTACTTAACCGATTTCCAAAATTTTGATATCATACAATGCACAACTAAATTGTTAATCTTTTAAAACCTTAAAATCTTGGCTAGACCCCATACCCTCGGAGATATGACCAAAAATCTCCCGTGAAATGGATATGATAGTCATTTTCAATGACAAAACATTAAAAATTATATACCGATTACTTCAAGCAACGCCAATTCTAAAGAAATTCATGCGGGCAGAAGTGTCACTGCTATAATTTTTAGTCAAAATTGTGGCGGTTTAATAGGGAGGAAAACTGTAAATCGCTCTCGCTAGGTGGTTTTTTATAGCTGGTACATAATTATCTGTCAATTTTGTAGCTTTTTCCGAACTTTATACTAAAATCTACCAACAAAATCAAGATTTGTAAATAAATTACCATATTACGGGCTCAGCCTAGTGTGGCACTAAAAGGCGGTGTGTGAGATATACAAGTGTTATTATAATTATGTCTAAGCTTTTGTGTAGCGTGATTCCTCTTTAAACCATCAAAAGAGAGTGAGGAATACATTTTTTAAATATTTAGAATTATTAATTTTGGTTATTATTTTATATATAATTTTTTATACATAATATAAAAATATTATTTTTGGTTAAAAGTTAATCGATGAATCGTAGCTTCTTGTAAAAAAAAAACCATTAAAGAAGAGTATTAAATTTTAGTTTAACTTCAATCGCTGTCCCTTCACCATGTTTTTACGAAAAACTAAGAAAATTACGTACATTTTTTATATTGGAAATGTCAGATCTAAGATAACGTTCAATAGTTTTCGAAGGTAAAAGGTGTGGTCAATTTTCATATATTTTCTTTATGATAAATCTTGCTATATAAGTGAAATAAAAAAAAAACAAGGAATATTTTCATTCATAACAGCCCATCATGCCCCATTGCAGAGGTTTAAGCCTCCCTTCAGTGTGATGGCGCTTAGATTTAAATCCACCACGTTACTCCAGTGCGGGTTGGTGGAGTTCCGTTGTAAAAAGAGATGATGAAAATCTGAATTGTCCCAGACCATAAGACATTGAGTGTAAAAAAATATTTTGGTGTAAATACATATCTGTTGCTTTACCTCGTTTTTATTAACTCGTTTTCGGCTTTGTTTATTTATTTGTCTGTTAGTTACAAATTACTATCGATTTGATACAACTTCGCGATGAGCTTGAGAATTTAAACTTGTACTTTAAACGTACTTTAGAACTTTATGACAAACACGATAGTGTGTTATAAAGTTTATATTTTTTAATAGTACTTATGTTGTCACCTACCGCCAATATAAAAATATGTTTTATTTTACATAACAAGTACACATGTACTGTAATTACATTTTAAAATTTGTGTTTATCACGTAGATAACAGTCCGAATTTTTCTATTATTGTTTTATTTATGGTAAAACAATATAATTACTACAAGGATTACAACGATATCTGACTAATACGGGTACACAAATCTCTAGTAGGAAGAAACATACTGACGTTACACATATCTGTATCACAATCACAACGGTTTTCGCGACCGGAATGGTCTAGCGCGATTGAGTCGTCGCGTCCAAAGATCGCCTCTGCGTGTGTACTTGGCATAAAAGTACGAATTGACTAGAAGCCCTATTCTGCGATTAGCGTCTTACCACTCGTACTCTAGCTAGCTCGTGTAAGATGGCCAGTTTTAGTCCGAGTTTCAGTGCGTAAGGTCCCCGCCCGTCGTTCTTTATCCCTGAGAAATCCCCGCCAACCGCGCATAATTGCGTAATGTCACTTCGATACTGTGAATTGGCATTTATGACTCTATTAAAACCCTGAGTTAAAACCATATTAAAACCATTAAAACTAAACGATGCTGTCAAATTAATTTACTCGGTGGTATATGGTGTCGCTTCAACGACAGACGGCATCTATTAATCTAGTTTGACTTAACTGTGGACTTAATAATAGTGATATTCGCTATAAAATTAGAAAAATTAGACGACGTCGGTACTGTATACCTAAATTGCCAGCGTCTGGTCCTCCGCGTGTCGCCTGTGCACGCTAAAGCTAAGAGTCGCTAAAGCAACTAAAATTTTTAGTCGTTTAGGTATCTGGTCGTCCATGAACGGTAGCCCTAATTTTCAATATCCCCGTAACTACTGCAATGGTATGATTTCGATGATTTAAAAAAATAAATATACCATTTTTATATTTTTAGGGTACCGTAGCCAAAAGGCAAAAAAGGAACCCTTTATAGTTTCGCTATGTCCATCCGTCCGTCTTTCTGTCTGTCTGTCTGGGGTCTTTCTCGGAAACTATTGGCAATATGTAGATGAAATTTGGAAGGTAGGTGTAATCTATGACGTAGTGAAATTAAAAACAATTTTCTTTGGCATAAGTTGCCATACATGACTGTAGTACGAAAAAAAATCATCATATATTAACGCGAGATGTACCAAACGAAAGGTCTTAAAAAATGATATCAAGGTTTTAAGCAATTTTTTTATTTTAATCAACAGTTGTTGAGATGTGCACTCCTAAAATCCTAATTTTTGTTAGAGTCATGTTAAAAACGAAATATAATTATACAATAATTTTTAAATCGCGCTCGTTTTTTTAATATTGTATGGTGGTACGGAACCCTTTGTGTGCGAGTCCGATTCGCACTTGGTCGGTTTTTGTATATCATAATGAACAACATGAGTACTAGTTCTTACTAATTTGGTTTAGCCTTACTGATCCTCGACTCATTCAGTTGCTGACATTGCAAGTCTTGTCTGCCTTTATTCATTTAACATCATAACAATCATGATGCCGTAGATAATATGATGCCATAATATCTAATGACATCCAATTTATATTATGAGAACAAGATAAGTAATAATTTTCATTTTATTTTTCTCTCTGGTCATTCATACATATGTCGTAAAAGTAGACGACGACAATGCGACGAAATGTCGCTTACAAGGTAAACTGAAATGACGATAATTCCGGGAGGCACACCATCGTACGTGTAACCTGTTTCCACGTACGTTATCGTGTATTTTGTTTCCGAGCGAAAAATGCTAAGTAACGACATTGTATTTTTTATTTATGTACAAAAACAGGAATTAAATGTAACCCAATTGGACGGGAACCCACTTTCTGCATCTGTCATGAATTGAATATAACATATAGGCCGTCATAGTTACTATTTCGGCAATTTTGCAAATTTTTAATAATGACAACTAGATGTTTTTTTTTATAAAATCGCTTTAGGATTCATCAAATCTCTAAGTATGTAATTTAAAGTACACAAGGATATTAACTTGTCGTGATAGTCCGAGCGCAGCGAACCTGTTTCAAATCTATAAGGCCATGTGACTGTGGTTCGAATCCGGGTGTGTACTAATGAGTTTTATCTATCTTAAATACATTAACTATCACTGACGCCGTGCCTCGGAGAGCACGTTAAGCAGTCGGTTCCGGTTGTTGTCAATAGATGGCGGTCGTAAGAATCGGCCAACCCGCATTGGAACAGCGTGATGAATAAGCTCCAAGCCTCCTCATCTTGAGAGGGGAGGCCTAAGTCCCTGCAATGGGATGTTGGAAAAAAGGGCTGATGGAAGGATATCAACTTGATGTTAGGATTTTAATTAGTTGATTAGGAAAGAAAATCAAGCTACGTGAGATATTAACAGGCAAATATTACGCTTAAATAAATATAAACAGACAGAAAAACAAACATAACGACTAGTCAATAAGGAATCCGTTGACATTTCTGGCACAAAAGAGAACATATTTGAATACGTACTGTTCACCGTAAGATTCCCGAGAAAAGCGGTTTTGTGAAACAAATGGAGAACGCTTTGAACAATTATTGGCTAACTTTGTATGCACTCAGCTCTTGGAGCAATTTAGCTAAGGCGATCCTACCCGAGCACGAAGAACTTTTAAATAAGTTCCCTGGATTACTTATTTTTAAGTTTTTGTTCTTTTAAATGGGGAGTGCAATGAATATATTACGTTCCTTTGTGAAATAAATTGAAATATGCATTCACATGACATTCTAGCGGTGAGTACCTAATGATAATATAATTTTTAATATATTTTCAATGAATTTATTTTAATTAAGTTTTAATTATATCGCGATTATATATATATATCGAAATGGTCTATGTAAGGTCATCATTTAGAAAACATAACATATTACTTTCTAACACAGTTTAATTGATCAATTCACAATGTCATTGATTGTGGTAAAAGACAGTTATTCGAAATAGGCATTGCAAATAGGTAGGTACGTAATTCAAATTCTGCTCGACAGATCAAGCAAATGCTATAAAATCTAAATTGACTCAAAGTTTTCCAAACGTCGTCGCATACATCCGATTAATAGTCAGTCGATCCATTTAGAAGTAATAAAATCCTGCCAAGTGCGAATCGGACTCGCACACAAAGGGTTCCGTACCACCGTACAGTATCAAATAACACGTTTATTGTTCCCTTTAATTTTTAACTTCATTTTATTTTTATTATTTGTTGTTATAGCGGCTACAGTAATACGTAAAAGGTATCACACGATCTGAAAACGGTGCATAAGATACAGCTGTGTAACAGACAGACGCATGGACGGGCAGCGGAGCCTTAGTAATATGGTTTCCGATAAAGAACCTTAAAAAAGACCAGCTTTCTTAAAATGTCTCCGGCGACGTCTCTTGAATTTTTTTTGGGATTGATGCAAGATTAGATGTTGTAATCGACTGTTTCGATAGATAATAATAAAATTTGGGACCTCCAACACAGCGCCATCTAGTCACAAACAAAGTAAAGCTTGTATTATGGGTAGTAGACAACTGATATACTTACATAATTAAATATTTTTTATAACATATATAGATATTTTACGGACAGACAAATATTATCCAAACACGGAAGAAATAGACATGAACATGCACACAAATATATGTCCCGGGCAAGAATCGAACCGAATAGATTACATATATTTAAATATTTGTTATTATAATAAGAAGCTTTCCTCATTAGCTGGACTTTAACACATTTTATATTATTTTTTTGTTTGGATTAGCCCAGCCAATCAGCAGCGTGTAAGCACTCTGCGCTCATCATTTACAAATTTGTATTAACATTTAAATGTTATTACAAAAAAACTTATTTCAGAAAATTTATTTTTATGTTAACTCAAAATATATATATGCACCCCCTTACATGTATGCATACACACATACGTGGGTAACTCAATAAATTTTGAGATGCACGAAATTTACAAATGAAACGCAGGTGCGTGCGTTAAAAGCGTATAATGCAGGTGTATTATATGCTTTTAAAAAGCAAATTTATTCAAAAATAGAACTAAATAAGCCATTTGCAAAAAAAAATGTTTAAAAATTTTGCTGCAACACTTCCCACGCTTTTTATTTAAACTGATGGTGCTTAACTGCGAACATTTGCGCGCTATGATTTATTTCGATTTTAAATTTGGTTTAAACAAAATTTCTTAAGGGGTTTGCAGAATTTAAAAGAGGTAAAATTAACCTTACAGATGACCAAAGAAACGGAGCCCCGCAGACAGCAGCAAATGCAAAAAATGTGTGGACTACTGTGATGTTGGTGGGAGAAGACCCACGCATTACAAACACGGACATTGACATCGAAAAGATTACAGGCATTAGTTTGAAGAGCGTCCATATTGTCTTACATCAAAATCTTGGAGTGTGTCGTGATAGCCCGAGCGCAGCGAACATATTTCGAATTTACAAGGCCGTGCGGCCGTGGTACTAATCCGAGCGTGTACACCAATGAGTTTTTCTGACTTAAGTACATAACTATCAATGACTCCGTGCCTCGGAGAAGACGTGAAGCTGTCGGTTCCGGGTACCATCAACTGATGGTAGTCGTTAAAATCCACCAACCCGCACTGGAACAGCGTGGTGGATTAAGCTCCGAGACCCCTCACCCTGAGGGAAGGCCTAAGCCCCTGTAGTAGGACATAATCTGTTGGAATGAATAGAATGGTACATCTTGGAGTAAAGAAGCTTTGTTGTCGTTAGATCCCTCGTTCACTCTCCAAAAGCAAAAAAACAAGGTCGTATCGATTGGTGCCGTGAAATTTGTCTACGTTTTGAAACCGGAGCAACATGACGTGTTTCAGAAATTAGTACTGGTGACAAAACATGGATCTATCAATATGATACAGAAATTAAAAGGCAATCATCGGTTTGTGTGTACCCAGAAGGACATTTACCGCCAAAACTGCAAAGAACTCGCAAAGTTGGCAAAAAAATGGTGGGTCTTTCTTTTTCGTGGAGCGGACTGGTGTCGTTGTTAATGCTGGAAAATTGTAGGTCAATTAACTCGGAGTGATTATCGTAGCATTATCTTTTATAGCATAGGCATAGCGTATACAGCATAAGCTTTTCAACTTGTGCGGGAGAGAAGAGAAAGAACCGGCTTCGAGAAATAATGCTGCATCACGATAATACTTCTTCTGGGTCTCTAATCACATGGCCAATCGGTCAGTCGGTCAATAATAACTTGACACATAATCATTGAATATCTTTCTATTGAATGATATTTGAAAATTTTTGTAGTCTATTTTTTGTTTGTCGTAATGTCTTGTTTTATTCAAAAACACTTTCGTGCCTAGCCGATGAAAAAAAATTTATAAAATATTAGCACGTAAACCCCCATATTTGGGTACGTAGCTTTTTTTGCTGCCAGTTATAAGTCGGTAAATACATCACGCATTTTATGAACTGCCTATGAATAATTCTTCTCTCTTGAAATTGAAAAGCTCTATATTAAGTTAAGAGTTTATTTCTAAAGCAAAGTGTTTATGACAGAAACTTAACTGTGACAGAATACTTCTGTGGAAACAAAACTTGAAATGAAATCTAGATTTAAAGGGTAAATATCAAAGAAACGTACGTATTCATATTCAAATTTTAATGAATATTTAGTTTTTTTAATTAAATAGTTATAAAATTTTATGTTTACTTTAGTTTTAGAATTTCGAGTAACAACGTTTTTGTGTGGAGTACGTTGTGTCCTTTTAAAATAATTGAATGTGGCTGTCAATAGAAATTTGTCATTATAGTCGAAGAGACCGTGACCAAGAATGGCACAAGTTTCTAAAATTTGAATTTTCTGCTGATGATAATACGTACGAACTTCATTTACGTACTTTTACTTAGTCAGTTCCACATGAGTGCGTTAAGACGCAATACACTTCTATTATCTATATATTTAAAACAAAATTAGCAATTTTTTATCATCCAATTTTTACGTACTGCTAGTTGTTACACAAATAAAAGCTTAAAGCATGCTACCAGTTTTACTAGCACTTTCAATCTTCTATAAATATTTTAAAGAGATGTATTCTTGCATCGCTCCTGATATACCGAACATCAAGATATCACTTACCTGCTTATATAAAAATTTACAGAAAACAGAAAATTTAATATTAGATAATTGTTTTTTTTTTGTTAATTTCAGTTTACTAATGTTGAATGTGCAGCGCCTAAGCTTACATCTAGCTGAGAGATCGCAAGTGCGTGAGTGATCTCTGTTGTACAATCTTCATGTAGATTTCTGAAATTCGTGCCCATTTTTGGTCACGGGCTCCCAGACTATTCATTCATTTCCCGACGATGACGTCGCTCTTAAAAAGCGTTCCTGGAAATCTAGACTGAAGAACGTTCACGTCTTTGGCATACTCAACATTCACGGAATTCGTCCTTGAGAAGTATAGCGTCAACATTAAGTATGAATAGCGATGTGCTGTTCAAAATGGTTTCAGATTAGATCTTTACTCAAAATTAACTTTTGAAAAACATAGTGAATAATCATTAAAAGCTTAGAATCACTTAAGTGTGTCATGGAAAAAAACGTTTTTCTGCCTAACCTTGCAACTAAAGAAATCCTCTGAAGAACTTGAGTGACCGATATCGCTCACGAACTGGTCACGAACTGGAGGTCGGTACGTGGAAGGGTCTCCCACTAGGTGAACTGATGACCTAGAAAAGGTAGTGGGCCGCTGTTGGTTACGGGTGATCCAGTATCGTGTGTTGTGGAGATTTAGGGGCAGTGCCCATATCCAATAGTGGACTTCCAGCGGCATGATGATGAGTCCATCTTAGACGTAGTGTCTTAGGAGTGGGCAGGTGCTACAGCCTAGATTTTTACTTGATACGATTTTTACATACCTATTTTGCTCCCCCGACATACATCAATATTATAAGGAAACTCATCAGTTTAAGGTGAACAACTTTGTCGAAAAAATAGTTGGCATTATTGCTATCAATAGTGCCAAGCTGTACCATTGTACGATGCAGGGGTGACAGCTAGTATTGATTTCGTACTCTAGTTCAACAATGTCACGGGCTGCCATCACTCTGGGAAATGATTATGTATGTGCACAATGAAATTAAAAATAATTTCTAATTTAATTCTTAGTCAGGAATTAAATTAGAAATCATTTTAGAAATCATTAGGAAGGCATAAAAGGTTCTGTTTAATTTTTAATATTGATGATGGAATAAGGAGAATAATCTACAGATTAGTATGGAAAATTTGATAATCTGTGAATTATCTACTCAATTTTCAGATTACCGCAGCTACACTCCCGCGTTAATCTCTTGTATCTTATTATATTATCATAATAAATCGCATGAAGGTAATCCTAATGTATTTTATTTGCCAACTGATTCAAGTTGAATGAAATTCGTTAAATAGTTGATTGGTAGATCGAATAATTTTTTTTGTTATTTTTTAAATTTTCACTTTAGATTACAGAAATGTTATATGATGAAAAAACTTCAATAACCTAATACTTTTCCAGTCTAGACTATCTTAAAATATTTAAGAAAAATCATTAATTTAAATGAAATAATAAGTAGGTATTTTCTGTACTCCATTAGTTACAGATAGCGTCAAACTTTATAGCGGATCTGAGTACAACACTTTCAGCGGGCCTGCGCAGGTACAGTCACATACTCCTCGCTTCACTGCGTCCCGTGACACCTAAAACTGTTAATTGCGACGCGACTTATGCCTACCTTCGGATCCGTCATAAAGTTTAATTGTAACTGTACATAGAGTGAAATGGAAGAGTCTGGATATTTTTTAATAATACAAATATAGATATTTTACAAACAGACACGGAATAAATAGACATATTCATTATTTTTAATGTATGTCCCGGATGGGAATCGAACCCGTGACTTTTGGTTCTGTAGGTAGGGTGTTTAACCACTACGCCAATCGGTCACTCAAATTATGTTATAGTAGAACTTACAAGTTACAACTGTTTCAAGTTTTTCCATTCCACCAGCCTATTATGCCCTAATGCAGGAGCTTAGGCCTTCCTTGAAGGGATTTGGAGCTTAATCCACCACGCTGCTCCAGCGCGGGTTGATGGGCGGCTACAATAGATAGAATTAATATAGGAATTGACTAAATTGTTACAATCTGAAGATGGTCATGACTACTTTACTTGATAAAATACAATGAAATGAACCGATTTATAAGCCATTTGCCAATTCGCCATTATAAATTTAGATTCATCTATACTTACGTTTTGTGTCGACTTATCATAAATATTAAGTGAGAGAAGAGTGCATATAATTTAAAAACAACACGTTGCCTTGATACCTCCCAAAGTTTCTAGAATAGATTTCGTCGGAAAATAGCAATTACCTGTAAATTGTATTGGGTTTGCACTGAAACAAGATCAAGTTTTACAAACATCATTTATTACGTCCTTTTATTTCATGCACATCTACTTTATACTATTGAAATGATATAGTGATCTATACAAAACAAAGTATGTCACAAAGTTTATTGCCTTATGAATAATACAAGAGAACAGGAACTTGGAACTGTGTGGTAGTAAACTTATGAATACAAATTAGGCCGGTCGACTCTATTCAACTTTTACAACTTATAGGAGCGCGTTTAATCACTAATACGAGACACGAGTCTTACGAATCGATACTCAATATATAGTACTCCGTGGCCGAAAAAACCAACTAACAGTCGTAAAATGGAGTAAGTGCGCGGCTGGCTCTAATTTCACTGAATTCAAATATAAAATATAACAATAATAAAATCTATTGCATCCTTGTACAGTTACAAAAAGTTGTATCTTATTCAAACTATATATATATCTCTAATAAGGGAAATACCCTGATATCGAATTACTTAATTTAAAACTCCGCGTTGCTGCTGGTCGTCACGGAGATAACAGTAAAGTATTTTTATTAGGTACTAAATTATTTACATTTTTAAAATAACAATATACATTTTATGCCCACAAACATATAAATAAAATGCAGAAACTATCCATGTAACACAAAACACAAGGTAATGAAACATTTGTCAATTATTAACTTGCCATCGGTTAGAAACAACCTGCCACAATTTAAACTGCAAAGAGAGCAGTATTTACTTCATATATTATGGAGTCAACTGTTGTATGCTTAGATCTTATTAGGTCTTCGACGAATCGTTTTATTTGTTGTATTACTTAAACCCCAGTTAACTAATAAAAGTATGCTACATGACATTAAGTACGCTTTTGATTATACAAAATGAAAATTTAACAGTAAATACAAGTTAAACATGTTTTCATTTAACTTTTACTAAAAGAATATTCAATACAATTACTACATTTCTGCGGTTCAGTGTAACGAAATGCTATTGAAATAATCCTCCTACAACTACATTCCACAATGTGAATGACTATCTACACAGTTGAAGAATAAAGTGTCGAAACATCACACCCAGCGGAGTACCGATTTTATCGATAGTGAGTCGTATGTATGTATACGCTTGTCACTTATTTATATTATAATACTGTTTATTAATTACATTATTCAGTCGTTTTATCACTGTTATTCCCGTTGGATGTGTGCCGCGCGCGGACCGCATCGCACGCACGGCGCCGTCAGGTGTCTGCACTCTCCGCCCCTTCGCCAACGTATCCTTCGTCGGGGCTCTCGGAACAATTTTCGGGGTCGCCATTCGGATTCGAAACTTGCGGAATTAATTTTAAGCTCTCTGCGTTTTCGTTATGTAACCGACCGTTACTTGTTTGCGTGTCAACGCAGCGGGTCTCAATGTGGTAACAACGTCCCGATGCCGCGTCCGCTAACCCCGCGGGCACCATGACAGCGCAAGTACCTCTGGTGCCGACCCACGGCTGGCACGGCTCGTCGTTAGTGTCGCTACAGCATTGGGGGATCGATTCTGTTTTGTAGCCTTCCGGTGGCGACGGAACAAAATTAGGTTCAGTGTAAAACAACGTACCGTTTCCGACAAATGCGATCTGATGTCTATTCTGAGCGTATGGATATCCCTCGAGAGTGTGTCTTACGTTCATGGTATTATAAGTTTCATAATTTTGAGGAAAAGTAGGGTTGTTGAATTCGTTATCCTTAGAGAATTTGCACGGTAATTTTTGACCTTTAGATCTATTATGTGGCAATGTTTGATAGAACGGACCGACTGAACCGACGTTGACGTGCATGGGCAGAGGTCTACACGGCAGCTTGGGTAGCCCGTAGTCGTAAGGATAGCCGTCATTGTCTAAGAAGCAACCAGGATTTAAATGAACATCGGCCGAATGTTGATACAAGTTATTCAAGTTGTTAGGAATCAAGTTAGCCGAATTCAAACATTTCTGTTGATCTTGCCATGTTACTTGTCTAGGCGCTGTAGTGGATACTGAAATCACCGGATCTTCTTCGAAACTGTCAGCCGTATTCGTTGTATTGTAAGCAGCTAGGCTAGGGTTGTCATTTTGAATGTTGTTTGTTACAGATTCGGCATCATTAATTAGATCAGGGTTTCTGTCAGAATACTTATTCAAATTTCCTACATTGTACATTTCGTTTTTTCCTTCGTAATCTCTATTCGCTTGTATGTTGTAATGTAATACATGTGCTTGGGCATTTACTGAAAAAGTTGTGTTTACTTTCGGCTGTAGAGTTTCAAATGTACGAGGTACATTTTCTCGCACTATTGGTAAATTTTGATTTCTTAGTGCCACTTCTTTACTGCTTTCGTGTTTTTTTCTATTTTTTGTATCAGTTCTAAATTTTAGAAGAACGACAGCAATTATAGCAAACACTAATATAATGATGAGAAATACTCCAGTGATAATTATTAAGAAATGTTTTTGTGGAAATGTAACGACAATAACGACCGGTTCTTCTTTTACTATAATTTTTAAGGAGTAATTTGATTGAGTTTTACCAGCGGGATTTTCAGCAATGCAAGTGTAAGTCCCATTGTCGTCATCGCTGATGTTAAATAGATACAAGTCACTTTTTTTGTCTATAGTACCTTCTTCTAAAATATATAAAGCTCTTAAAGTTAGAGCATTAATTGAGTCATTTCTAAGTAGTTGTCCTTGAAAATACCAATGGATATTGGCTTCTGGAATGGCTTTGACATGACATTCTAAAGTGACATTATTTCCCTCGTTTGTTTCTAGGAATACAGAAGTTGGCGATATTCTTGGAATACATGCAAGCTCTGACTCCACGATACTAGTTATTTTTCGCCTTATCAGTCGTTCAGGGGCCGAACACGTAGGCTCTACAGTATGTGGCATGTTAAAATTGAGCAACCATTCGTATAAATCTTTGAGCATACAATCGCAGTTCCAATTATTGTTCTGCAGATCGATTCCCCTCAAGGTGTCGGGTAAAATATTTTCTCCTTGGATATTAGTCAGTTTATTACCATCTAAACGCAACCATTCTAGATGACTGAGCCCCGAAAACGCTTCGTTTTCAATTAATTCAATTTTACATTCACTCAATTCTAACGTATTCAAATACGATAAATGTTGAAAGCAATGCCTTTTTATGGTCGTTATTGGATTATTGCTCAGGGATAATCGCATCAATGTTGGGAAATAAATGAAATTCGTCGAAGGTACGACAGTCAAATAATTGTTGGATAAATCAAGTTCAACCAGATTTGCTAAATCTTTGAAAGCATGATTGTCTACTTTATGTATTCTGCATCGTGACAAATAAATCTTTTGTAAGTCTAACAAACCGAGTTTCTGAAAAGCTTCTTTTTGAAGTACTTGAAGATCGTTACCAGCAAAATCTAGAACCTGGGTTTCCTGGTCTAACGTGGTAGGTATTTGCTTCAAATCTTTGTCTATACATTCTACGTATCTTTTCCCGTTCTTCCATTTACACATACATTGCATGGGGCAAGCTATTACAGGTAGCAGAATATACGCTGCATACAGAGCTATCAATTTTATGTCGACTGGATTCAAGAATTTCATTTTATTATGTGATTTCATTTTTTGACATTATTCTTGCCGTCATAGACTGAACAAAATTTTAATTTTGTGACTAGATTTTGGAGCTCTTCGGTTTTTACCTGAAACAAAACATTTTACTATTTACCTAAATGGTACTTGGCTAAATAACGTAAAATTATTATTTATCCCATTTAAAATTGTTAACTCAAAATATTTAATCAAATACTTCTTTAAAATTTAAATAGACTAAATAAACGTATGAGAAATATTATTACAATATAAATTTTTCTTTTTTCTCGGGTAAACACATACAAGTCACAATAATAACACAAGCTAATAAAATTGATTTTCTTAGCAAAACTATTATTTTCAACTTCAGAGTAGTTTTGTAACAAATTTATTTAGTTGGACAGTATTATGTTTTTGAGTTTTCAGCGAATAAGCATGTAAATACAAAACTAAAATCATTAAGTGAAAAGTATAAAAAAAGTTAAAAGTAAAATAATTATTTATTAATATTTTCCTTGGTCCATCGAGGTGAAATATAAAAATTACATATTATATATGTATACATATGTTACCATACCGTACAATTTCATGTAAAGATCGCCGTTAGATACAAATATTTCACTCGAAGCACCAGATTTATATAATGTGACGAAAAACAGTGTAATTTTAAATAAACTCAACTAAAAGATGCAGTAATTTTAACATAGTAACAGCAAAGAATTATTTATTTCACAATAAAACATGCTTCTATCATATTCGATGCGCTTTGTGGTTTCTAGTATATTACGAAATTTATAATACAAATGAGTGTCTTTTGTAACTGTGAAGAATTGTGGTCTACAAAATATATTTCTTTTTATCTCTATAAATATATAAGTTAAATCTTACCTCATTCGTGTCACACACATGAGATCTGAAACAAAAAATAGATGTTTTTACTTTTCTGAAATACATTTTTTTTTAAATTATATATGTAGGTGTTACGTTAAATTTATTATTGCTGATAAAATCGCTGTTACAATACTGCAGAGCCAAGGGTCGCGGGTGCTATTCCCGCCCGGGGCAAATATTTGTGTGCATTTCGTTCCATTGTGGGTGTAAAATATTTATATAAACAAAAAACAGAAAGACTACATAATAGTACAGGTAATTGTGGGAGTTTGGAGCCTAAACTAGGTCGAACCTGTTCTTATAGGTCTCCAGAACACATGACTTACTAGATTAAACTGTTACGAATTTAATGGGATTAACGAATAAAAGTTAAGAAGAAAGAGTTAGAGAGTATTTGGGAGTGTATATGTGTGAATTAGTGTGATTGTGAGTTTGCGTCTGAATGTATCAATTGTCTAGTAACCCATAACACAAGAATAATACTTGCTTAATTTGGGACTAGATCGCGCTGTGTGGGATGTTCCATGTATTATTATTATAATTATTACAATGAAAATATTGCTTTATTGTAAAGTTATGTTAAAGAAATAAAATACGGATTCCACCATAGAAATCATAACAAAAAACTGTGGTGTAACATCGGTGCGTAGAAAAAATGTTTCTAATATGTCTTATCATATAATAATAAAGATTTCATTGTCTGACAAGTCGTTTGAACCTGATAGAAATATATTTCGTTTGTTTAAAAATTTACAACAGCATTCATAAAAAGCCTTATCGTCATAGCGAAAATGTATTCACAATATCACGTTGGATAAAGCCCGTATAAAATTCCTAAAATGAACATGCTTTGAAAATTTACATTTTTACATGGAAGGTTTTATTCAAATTGGTTTAGCGCTTTCTCAGAAAATTAGGTATTACCGATATTCGCGTGTGATTCTTAACAAAGCTCTTTTCCTCAGGGTTTTTTATTAAAATTCAGAGAAACGTAACCATAAGGGTACGCGTCTGAAATCAAAGCTGTATCTGTTTGTTTCGTTTGTCACGTATATTTTGTGAATCGTAACAATTGGCATCATTAACAGAAAGTCCTTTGAAATCGCAATATTTTTTTAGCGTGCTATATTTAGGGCTGTTACACTATTTTATAATTTATCACATTTTCACTCATGTTTTCATTCATTGAATTAATTATGTTTGGGCTTATCATTCGCAAATCTGGATACACAGAATAGGTACAAGTTCTTAAATTTTTTTCTTCAATATGGTTAGTCCTACATACACGTATTATATATGCACGAAGAATTTTTTGTCACATTTCAAATTTCCTCCAGGACTCAACAGTTTAATGTTCCACTGTTACCTGTTATAATGCCTCATATCATACTTAATTCATTCAGCACCGTCACAATGTGACGCGTCGGTGGAGCTTATGATATCTATTCGACTTATGTTTTGTAAATTTAAAACTTATACATATACATAAATACGCATTTAGGGGTCATTATTATTCACGTGAGCTTCAAATAACAAAAGAAAAGCTTTTTGCGAAATTCAGCTCAAGTGATATCTCAACGCAATGGGAGCAGACTTCCGCTATATTTTTAAAAGTAAATATTTGCAGATCAAAGTTTAGTAGTAACTAGCATCAGTTGAAATTCTTAGGAGCATACTAAATTATCACTACATATTATAAAATAAAGTCCCCCGCCGCGTCTGTCTGTCTGAACGCGATAAACTCAAAAACTACCGAACGGATTGGCATGTTATTGACACCAATCGACAGAGTAATTCAAGAGAAAGGTTTACGCATATAATTTATTTATGTTATGTGGAAATTTGTTGAAATATGACGATTATTGCTGAAGAAGTCAGAAAAAAATCAAGCTGGCAGGGAACTTTCATCAAAAACGCTGCCTTGTGAGATATCTCACAAGGCAGCGTTTGTTGTTATATAACAAAATAATGTATTGAGGAATTTTTCCTTTTGTATACAATTTCTTAGTTCTATAGGATTAAAAAATTCCACGATGGCATATGTCTGTCTTTTATGGATAGCTTACTATATCTATTTTTATGTTTGAAAAAATGGTGTCATATGATGAGATGATTGGAAAGCAATTTGTACAGATACAGTATTAATCCTTATCAAATTAAATATGTTATTTACCTTAAACATTTCATGCAGATTATGATTGGCCTTTACCCTATACAAATTAGATTAATATATTAGGAATTATCACGAAATAAAAACTATCGCGGGACAAGAGGCCGAGTGCGGTGCATAGAAACATAGAAATCATATTACTATGTAACAGACGGCGCAAACAGTGCATACGTATGCAACAGTGAGCAGTGCGGGATGCATGCGAGGCGGCTAAATGCGCCGTACTAATGAGTCATAGATATACGATGTCGTCGTCACAGAGGCTACATGCGAAACTTTGTTTATATTTTGCCTATTGAATTGAATAATGTAAGGGAACGTAGTAAAATAAATTGAAAGAGGCAAAACTGATGGTTTTAATCACAATATCTATTTTAATTAATACTGTGTATGCATATTTCCCCATATTACCTCATATAAGTAAAACAGTTATACATTAAACTGTAATTGGTACTGTATATAAGTACTAGAATATGCGCTTGCACTAACTACACCCGACACTTTATCTCACTTTGCCTTACCGGTAAATAAATGAACGAAGTGCAATGAAAGTCATCGTTGCAATGTGATATAAACTTTACATACCCTTAAACAAAATTAGCTTAGTAAGTTTCTGAATGAAAAATACTCTGTGACAGACAGACAGATGGCATAGGTTGAGTAATAAAGAAAAAATAATAATAATCAGTTACACCTAAGTCATGTATTTCCCCAACATTTTATACATACATATCCAAACTGTACGGTTAATGCTTCAAAATCTATGATTTTCATATAGAAATGGCGTCAAAAGACAAAAATTTGTTTTGATTGATTTTAGTCGATTGTTTGCTTACTTGCCGATGATAAGTTTCGCAACTAATTTTTTTCTTCGAAGTTAACTCATTTTTACACGTTTTTAACACTTACGACGGCATTTTTGAATTGTTGTTTAATTATGGTTTAGTTACACTTTCGGCTCGTAATCACGATCATGATGAGTGTTGACAAGATCGCGGCGTCGTCGTCCCCATACCGATGCGACACGTGTGGTTAGGCAGAAGCACAGACCAGTCAACCTATAGACCACGCTTTGACAGGGAGTAGCATTCACCAAGGCTATGGTAGTGACACTACATAACTACGTATCTTGTGAGCGGTCAGTTGTAAGCAGGTCGGAAGCCATTAAATTGTCAATTTTGAACGAGCCAATGAAAACTAGCCGACTTCTCCCCGCACCCCGCCACTTTTTGGCGATTTCGTTTTCATACTGACGTTTATTAAAGCGTGGTCTATAGGTTGACTGGTCTGTGGGCAGAAGTTATCAATGTTATATATAAAGAAATATTTTAGTTTGTTTTTATGTATATATTCGTTACTATTCCAGATATTTACAGAATTGGAAATAAAATACATTAAAAATACTCCAAATAGGATGAAATTACGTTACATATAAATCTAATTAAATCTAATCCACATGTTCGACGCAACTGACAACGCAACACTGATATGACACCATGACAGAAAAAAAACACTACGGCGTGTATGCTACCCGTGCAAAGCCGAGGCAGGTCGCTAGTATGATCTATAAAGTATCAAAAGTAATAATCGCAGTCCTGATTTCATTGAATATATAACATGTGTCGCGATTATCCCTTCCTATTTTCATTACCTTCTTAAGTATTATCAGGGTTTTCTATGACACTCTTACAATATCTCTTACGTTAGTCAATCATTCGATTATTTCGGTGCTGCTCTATGTTTTTATATTTTAAGTCAGACTGCGGTGGCGTGCGAGTCTCAAATGGCAGCGGTTTTTCAGGGAGTGCATCTTTTATACGTACTCTGCTTCTCACCTTAGTACTTACTACTTATATATTCGCCTATGATCAAGGCTTATTTGCGGCGGGCGTCATCAGTATGAATCGATTAAAAAACATCGAAAGTAAATAGTTTTATTTAAACATTACATTGGTTCTTAAACTGTTAAATTAAATTAAATCGTATGAAATTAAATATTCATTTGTGACTAACACTTCCTTCGATAGCTAATTCTCATAAAATCTCTTCTACTCTTGCCAAATCACTGCTTGAAATGAGTGTTAAAGATTGTGATGCAGTTTTTAAGTTTGATCAAGTCGACCCCTGTTCCATTGTAAAGTTCAAGTCTAATAGTAAAAGAATGAAAACCACTGGGCGGTACATCGGTTACAGTCATAGATTTAGGAGATGTAAATATGTTACAGCTAATTTATAAATAATTTTTAATAGCTGCATTGATGCTGGTATTTTACAAAATTTATTAAAATGAAGAAATAATAGTAAATCAATTACGGACCTATATTTATCTGACAAGCTTTCGGTAAAACTAAAGAGATAAAATGTATATTTTTACTAGAATAATCAGTTCATACAAGCACTTTAGTCAGTAAATTAGTAGTGCCCATTTGGCACCAAAAAGTTTCAATATATTTGTAGAAGAGAGGTCACTCCATACCACAAGTGAATGCCAATTTGGCACTAACTCGTTCAGTTTTCGTTTGTAGCGACAGTGTGTGTGGTAGACGTGTGTTTGTTAACTGATTTCAATTTGTTTTTCATTATCATACGCAATATGATGCGTAGGTACATGTGTGACATAATGAATCCCGTACATAGGTATAAATTAAAAAAAAAAAAATTAGCTTTGCGATGATGATGAATATTACCGTGAATAAAACTAGTCTTGGATCATACCACAACCCAATTTGTAAGCTGATTCGTAGTTAGAATCCATCAAGTTGACAATCGGCATGAAAAAACTGTACAATTTTTAGCGGTATGATTGGTATACAGAAAATTGATTTAGTGTTGGTAGCTTATGACATAAGATTTCATATAGTGGGATCCTAAGCAAAATTTTTTTTAGATTTCCATTGCCAAGTATTAGACAAGTTGGCACAATAGAAATTTGAAATATGTAATAAAGGAAATCCCTGTACACAAACTGTTTGAAGGTTTGCTTATATGGCCGATTGACCGATTGGCCGAGTGGTTAAAGACCCTAACTGAAGAGCCAAGGGTCGCTGGTTCAATTCCCGCCCGGGACAAATATTTGTGTGCATGAACATGTCTGCTGTTTCGGGTCTGGGTGTAAAATATCTATATATGTATATATTATTTAAAAAAAGAATGTTTAAGTATGTATACCAGTTGTCTATAGTAGCCCATAACATAAGCATAATACTTGCTTACTTTGAGACTAGATGGCGCTGTGTGGGATGTCTCATGTATTACTATTATTATATATCTCAACATTGACTTGAAAATTTAATTTCGCCAAATGTGACCACGGCATCTAACCATAAAAATGCTTAGGATCTTAATTAACAACCCTTCGTTGTTCTCTGGGTACAATATCACACTTTCGTTGGAAATATCCGTTTTTACTATATTGACATAGTCATATTAGTCATGTCCCAACATCTTACAATACGAAGCTCACTAATTATAGATAAGTACAACTGGTAAACACACACACACAAATATTACGCTACACTGCATAACTTAATCTATGTTTCTGATTATAAAAACTTTACGCTCTTCTGTTTTAATCATATAGTAAAACATTAAAATGAAGACGGTGTATGTACTATTTTAATTTGAATAAAGATATCCAAGTGATTTTGCAAGCAGTGCAAAACATGCTATTTCAATAGGCGCGTAAAAAAATATGAACATGAAGTTTAAGGGATATGTATTGTCTTATACATTATAACGTTGTCTGGAAAAAAAATCGCGTACATTCTATATAATATATAATAATAATATAATGTTCCAGTGGAGTAAAAATTTTGTCTATATTGTCCAAGTATTATTAGCAATACTGAACGTTTATTACTTAAATCATTACATAAAACGTTCGATTTTATTGTAAGTAAGATGCAGATAACGTTGTCCTTCATTCACAATATTTACAATTTATATCTTGTATCTTCTTCTACGCCGGTCAGGAAAGGTCCGAGTTGTATTCTTACTTATATATACAACTTTATTTTATTAATATATAATTGTTCAAAACTTTTATGATATTTCTGGTTTAATGATATGAATATTTAACGAAAAATATTAATTATGAAATGTTATTGTATAGACAATACTTCTGGAATACATGCAAGTTCTGACGCAACTAAACTGGTTATTTTGTGCTTTATCAATGGTTCAGGTGTCGAACAAGTAGGTTCTACAGTGTGGGGCATGGTGAAATTGAGCAACCATTCATATAAATCTTTGATCAAACAATCGCAGTTCCAATTATTGTTTTGTAGATCGATTCCCTTCAAGTTGATTGGTAGAATATTTTCTCCTTGGATATTAGTCAGATTATTGCCGTCCAAACGTAACCGTTCTAGATGACTGAGCCCCGAAAACGCTCCGTTTTCAATTAATTCAATTTTACATTCACTCAGTTCTAATGTACGCAAAAGCGACAAATCTTTAAAACATTCCGATTTTATGGTCGTTATTGGATTATTGCTTAGAGATAATCGCAACAATCTTGGCAAATAAATGAAATTCGTCGAAGGTATGACAGTCAAACTATTGTTCGTTAGATCGAGTTCAACCAGAATTTCTAAACTTTTGAACGCATGACTGTCTACTGTATGTAAATTGCATCCTGTCAAATAAATCTTTTGTAAGTTTACTAAACCGAGTTTCACGAAAGCTTCTTTTTGAAGAACTTGAAGATCGTTACCAGCAAAATCTAGAGCCTGCGTGTCCGAATCTATCGCTGTAGGGATTTGCTTCAGATCTCTGTCTGTACAATCGACGAACCTTTTCCCATTCTTCCATTTACATATACATTGCATGGGGCAAGCTATTGCCGGTAGCAGAAAATATGCTGCATACAGAGCTATACATTTTAGGTCTACTGGATTCGATAATTTCATTTTTGGTGATCTTTGGTTCCACCTGAAACAACACATTTCATTATATGCCTAAATAGTACTATGATACGTATAAAAAAAATAGATGTTTACACTTGTCTTTTATTTTCAATCGTTATCTAAAAACATTTAGTCGAATACTCTTAGACTAGAGACTAGCGACTGTCCGCGACTTCGTCTTTCATGGTTTCAATAGTCTTTACCATTTTGAAAGTTCACAAAAATAAGTTCTAAAAATCTTAAAGAACGTCATTTTTTATTTAAGATGAGTAGTTAAAATTAAAATTTTTATGTCCTTATTTTTAAAAATACTGGTACTACCATACAAAAGTTCACCCCCAGTTTTTTCCCTTGAAAGGTGAAAGTTCGAAAATCCTGGAACACATCATTATTTATTTATGATGAGTAGCTGCAATTCTAATCATCAAGTTCCTTTAAGAAAACCGATACTCACATACAAAACTTTACCCCCCGTTTCCCACTTAAAATGTAAAAATCCAAATCACTGAAACACGGCATTATTTATTTATGACGTGCAGTTACGATTCCAATTTTCAAGATCCTACTTCTAACAACCCGATACTCTCATACAAATTTTCACCCCTATTTCCCCCGTTAAAAGTGAACATCTTAAAATCCTGAAACATTGTATTGTTTATGCTTAGTAGCTGCAATTAAAATTTTCATGTTTGAACCTTCTAAAGGCAAAGCCTTTCAAACAAAGTACCCCGTCCGTTAACCCCTTAAAATCATTTACTATAGGCTATCATCTACTTAAACACATGTTCTAACTATCTACCAATTTTTATTAAGATGGTGAAGTTGTTCTTGAGTTATAAGAGGACATAGGAACAGACAAACAGTCAGGTAGTCAAAACTGAATAGTTATCACAAAATTTGAGATTTTTTTAAATTACAAAGAGAGTCAACACATTTATACAGAGTTACAGGAAATTCGATACACCTTGAATAGGTTAAAATAGAACTCATTTGTATATACTTTATTATATTATTATTTTATTAATAATACTCTGGCGTAAAAAGGGTTATTTATTTAAACTTCTTGCTATTCCAAACCCAAAGCATGAAATTTAATAGAATTTCTTTAGCTTTAAGATCAGCAGCACAAAAAGAAGGATTAAAAAAGAACAATCTTTTAGGTAAGTACATAACTAATTTGCCAAAAATCAGCATTTGAAAATAAAAAGATAAAACATTGAAAATCTCAAAAAACTAACCATTGTTAGCTAGGTTACACCACATGACAAAAGCTATCGCAAATAAACTCTACGTTAAGCCCTTCAAGGGAATGCATCAAATTTCCCGTAATCTTGTACAGTAGTATAGATTGGTCTAGCTCGTGCTTCTTTAAGACAAAGGACAGAGTCCTACCTAGTGTTTATTGAATATTTGCTACAACGACGCTTGCGTGTGTGATAAAATAGTGTTGTGAACTTCGAAACATTTATTTGGTTCTAAAAATATATGTTTACTATAATGTATATATAAGTAAGTTAAAAGAATACATAAATGTAGACAATATATCAGTTGTAAATCAATAAATATACGTTATAAAAAAAAATTTAAAAAAAAGTGTATTTGTGATCGAGGCATAAGTTGGTTAATACTTAAAAAAATATTATTACACAGGAATATTAAATATTAATAATAAAATTACAATAATTTTCTAAACAATTACACTTACCTATTTACATATTTATCAACACAGGATTTTTCAAAATATCATATGTATATTACTAAAATAATCATTTACGAAACTAACGACCGCCCGCAGCTTCGCCTGCGTAGAATATATACAGTCCTGTTAAAGTTATCTATTATTAACATTCGATATGGTTTCTGCGTACTTTTTGCTGATTTACTTACTGTCATACAAACATCATGTTATGATCGTAATGTTATGAGCGTAATGTTATGATTACTGTCATACAAACTTTTGACCCCCATCTCCCCCTTAAAATTTGAAAATAAAAACTCTGAAACACGTCGTTAGTTATTTATGATTAGCGGTCGTGCCCGGCTCCGCCCGGTGGGACTACAGAAAAGTTCCCTATAGCATTTTGCCTCCCCACCCCTTTCCTAAAACTCCATTCGAAAGTAATTAACATATTTAATTTGCTAAGGATTCATATCATGTTTAAAAAACATCTTCGCAAAAAGTTCATTATGTTAGAACAAATTTGAATACCATAAAAAAGGTTATTATAGTAAGTTAACTTTAAAAGATACACATATGCTGTCGCGGACTTTTGGTTAGAACTATCAGAGGGGAACAATTCCGTAAAACACGCCGATTCTTGCTTAACATCAACCGTTTACGCAGCGCACGCAACGGAAGCTCTCAAAGGGAATATTTTTTCCCGTTTTTGTAACATTTTTCATTGATGCTCCGCTCTTATTGGTTGTAGCTGATGTAATAATAGCTTATAGCCTTTTTCGATAAATGGAACATCCAATAGAAAAAAATTTGTCATTTCGAACCAGTAGTTCCTGAGATTAGCGCTTTCAAACAAACAAACAAACAGACAAACAAACAGACAAACAAACAAACAAACGAACGTACGAACGAACGAACTAACAAACAAACAAACACATTTATAATATTAGTATAGATATAGATTAAATTTTAGGCACTCATGTAGTATTTCATTTTGTATCTCGTAGTTAAACTCTTCTACGTCAGGCGAGGAGGTCCAAGAGTAGGCTTTAGGTAATTCATAAATTAATTAATTAAATTAATATATAATCATGGTAGGTATTTATATTTATTCGATACGCAACAATGATAAAATATTATTATAGGTCATAAATAAATAGACAGTTAAGAAGTAAATTCATGTAACCAGTTATGTCTAATGGAATCTCGGGTCAAGCCTAGAATATACAAATTTTATGAAAATAAATGAATAGAATTGTAAAATAAACCAATTCATTAACCGCTTGAAGTGGGGAAAGAAATAAACTGAAAATTTACAGTAAAAGCAGTTGGAACACGTATTCGATTTTATCTCGATTCGCAAAGTCGATTTTAGTTTGTTTCGTGAGTGCAAAGCAAAAAGTACTTTAATGAAAAGTGCAAAGTTTGTAGCGGAACTTCTGGTACGGACGTGCATCGAGTCTTATCTTAACATGTTATAAAATAAAATTCTCTTTACTCACAAGATTAACCTGCTACGTACGAAGCTCAAAAGGTCAACCGTTTTCCAGATCTTGTTTGTCTAAGCTCACAATTTTACTTACACTGGCAAGTTATATAGTAGTAGATGAAGGTAGATTCCATTAGCTAAAATAGGGTGTCTGTTCGTCTGTCTTACCTTTAAAGTGCTTAATCCTTCGTAATACGTAGCTAGTTGACATTTTCACAGGATATGTGTTGTAGTAGGCTATATTTTTATAGATTATTTATATGTGAGTTAAGCTAAGTTAGAAGAAAATACGCTGTTTTGTTAAATATATAACACAAGTATATTGTATGCGTTCACTCGGTTTGACCGGCTATGATTCCGTGTACCACTTATTTAAAAGTCAGTTTTTCGAGCATTCAAGAATAGAGAAGTTCGGCAGTGTTTTTATACGTGTTATTGTAATAGAGATTTATTAAAATAATAATTAGAAAATACCAGAAAATTAAATTTTGAAGTTGAAATCATGATTCTAAATCAAGAGGATACGTATACAAGGACTTGCGACAGCCTCCAGATGTAGACTGCTCCATCACAAAATTGTGGGATTTGAGGGTTGAGATTCGACACTTACAATTAATTAATTATTATAATTATTTATCATTTATTACTTTCGATTGCATCGATTACTTTAATTTTATCATTATTACATAAATTGTAATTTGTGATTCATTCACGAGAAAGTGTGAGCACAACCTTAATTATCTTACCCTTAAAAAAATTATCCAAATATGCTTCAGATAATTGAAATTGTCAAGATTTTTTAAATTACGATTTTCGGAATTGATAAAAATAAATAAAAAAATAGTGATTTCATAATATCCAAAATAAAAAAATATTCAGCACTAATTGAACTATAATTTCTAAACCGATTAAAACAATATCATATTCTGTTTCTATTGTCTATGGCGTATGGCGTATGTTCAAATAACTTTTTTGGGGAGAGCGATTCGGAGGATAATCCCTAGTTATGGTCTTGCATAAATTATTCTTAAATTTGTGGGTGCATATTATTATGTTACTGTGCGAATATCTTCATGGAATGGAAGAACCAACAACATGACTCTTTTTACGGCATTTGATCATGTGGCAGCAACAGGAACATGTTTTATTAGTGTTATCGAGTTTTTAGGTTCCGTGTCGAAGGAATTTTCATAAAAAAAATAAAGATCTGAATTACTTTACACAGAGATTTTAATTTTCGAAATAAAATATTATTTAAATGAAGAAAAGTCTTTAAGCACCAATGGCCAAAATATATGAGAAGCAATAACAAAGTATTCACCAAGAAAAACGAAGTAACTTCTCTATTGTTTATTTCTTTCAATTCAATGCAATAGTAGTGAGCGCCAAATTACTTTAAGTCATGCCAGGCTGCGTGCGACCTATATAGCGTGAAATTCTTTTGTCCGAACTTTTGCAATAAGGCAGTGAATAGAAATGAATTGAAATCATTTTAAAATGCTTCTGACTTTTTTTAAACTTGTTTTTACTACTAGCGAATATTAGTTAGAACGTTTAATAATAATTTAGTAATACTCAGATTGAGTTTCAACTGATAAGGATTAAGTGAGCTTACTGATCAGAAATGTCTTAAATGGTTTCGTTTGAAATTAAGGCAAAGATACCTCTAAAATTATTTTTTTCTGTGTTTCAGATAAGCATTGGATTCCAGATTGGATTCCAGAATGGGGTTGTTGAAAGTAGTGTTTAATCCTACCGCACAGCACTTTGCCAGTAAACCTCACACCCTCACAGTACAGTCGCACGCCATCTTTGTCATCCATAATGTATATTGCATATTACGCTAACGACTTAAGGTTTATTTCCCATCTTCATAACTTTTTTCTCGTTAAGCATTTTTTCTCCATCAGTCCATTATATCCCACTGCAAAGACTACCTCCCTCCAGGGGGAAGGGGTTTAGAGCTTAATCAACCACGCTACTCCAGTGCTGGTTTGTAAATTGTAACGATCGCCATCTATTGACAGCATCCGGGACCGATTGCTTAACGTACTCTAAGAGGTACGGAGTCAATCATAGTTATGTACTTAAGTTGGGAAAAACTCATTCGTACACGCCCGGATTCGAACCACGGCTGCACCGCCTTATAAATTTGAAATAGGTTCGCTGTACTCGAGCTATTACGATTAAGCATATAATATTATAAATCATAAATGTTCAGTGGCTATGAACAATTTATTTTTTATTTATTTATTTACTAAGGAAATCACAAGCTTTTACGCTCACTGATTCACTCATCAAAACCTACAAAACTTACTTTCCTTTGACATTAGACGTTAAAATTTGGCAAATATTTAAGGTACACCTAGAACTAAAATAAAGAGAAGAAAAACCTAGTCATGGCCAGTTTTTTTACTGAGCGAACCTCTTGCGACAACAATGCTAGAAAATTGCAAATCAGTTAACTCTGTCAAAATGGTATACAACAGTCGCATTGGCAAAAGATTTGAAAGCTATGCAAGAAAAAAATGACCAAAGGCTGGGACTCACACACTTACTTTAAAACAAAGGCTAAACGCCTTCTGGTATTGAAAGCCTGTCTTATCCACCTTACAGTTCCGGTTTGGCTTCCTGTGTTTTCTTTTTATTCTTGATTGTCAAGAATAAACTGAAATCTTCTCTTCATTAAACATATTTTATTACAAATTCTTTTTTTAAAGTGCCTACGAATTAGCCATTTCTGACTTATCAGAGGAATACTAGAATAAATAATTCCAGGGCGGGTTTTGATCGTAAATTTGCAGACAAAATAAAGGAGCATATTTAAAAAAAAATAGAATATAAATTATAAACATATATTGTTTACTTTTCGTGTGTCTCAAAACTTATATAGGTTCAACGGATGTGCATCATTTTAATTATCTCATAAAATATCTATTCCGGTACAAGAAATCATCGCTTTTTTGATTTACCTATTAACTTGTCAACAAACATTATTAATCAATTGTCTCTGTCAATTAAATGGCTCGTGACTTTCAATCTGACTCAAATGAGTTAATATGTAGTGCCTGGGTAATATATTAAAAATTAAATTGTGTGGAACAAAATCTACGGCAATTAATACACAAAGACTTCAACGTTTTGAGACAGCTCCACCCTCATCACTGCCAACCGATAGCCGTAAAAGATAACATTGTGACTCGCAAACATGAATAAGCCCACTGAGGTGAGAAATCCATTGATCTATCACCAGATATGCTAAGGTTTCCTGGCAGCATTCATTTTGAATAATCTAAGTTCTTCTATGGGATATGGCTGCATAGTTAATTTTAAAAATTTAAAGCACCTAACAAAAAAGAAAGTTAAGTAAAAATATAAAATATATAGTTCTTAAAAAACAGAAGACAATACAGTTTCTGTCCGTAGACTGCATAGATAGATACATTTTAGCCCGAGCTTTCGAACAGCCGGAGCATACAACATAAGCCAGTTCATAATATGCTCATAAGTACGTTTTGTTATAAATAACCGGGCGATACGGTTTCGAGTTTTAGGGTACATGATATTATAATAATAATACATGGGACTTCCCACACAGCGCCATCTAGTCCCAAAGTAAAAAAATATTATGCTTGTGTTATGAGTTACTAACAACTGATATACATACTTAAATGTTCTTTATAATAGATAAATATATAAACATTTTACACCCAGACACGGAGCGAAATAAACATACAAATACTTGGCCCGTGCGGGAATCGAACCCGTAACCTTTGGCTCCGCAGTTAGTGTTTCTAACCACTCGGCCATTCGTTCAGCCATATAACCACCTGGAATTGGAATAACCAGATTGGAACGGCTCGTGAATTGAAAATACTATAGTGAGCTATTTGCATATATGTACAAGAAAATTGTTACTTTAGTTCCGAAATATATTACTTCCAAAAAAGATCTGAGTTATTCTTAAGTAGCGCCTAAAGAAGTTTTATTTCAATAATGAAACGAAAAAATGAAATAAAAAATGAAGACAGGGTAAGCCACAGGGGTAATCTAATAAACGTTTTAACCAGATGTGGTGTTTTTACGCACATATTTAAATATCCTTGTTTTTGAGATGTTTTTGTGATTTTTTTTAAAAGTATTGAATTCATATTTAAAAAACCACCGGTGTTTACCAAATTCTTACGTTTGACTTGTTACGTCTTTTATCACAGAATTATCTTAAATTGGGATTCTCTTACTCGAATTTTGTAAGTAGATTTAAAAAATATAGATGTATTTTTTTGTTAATGAAAAATATACAGTTCATCAATTTAATACGATTAAAAATAATAAAAGCTGTACGTGTGGTGCAAACGAAACAGATTAATTTTAATTTAACTTAAAAGATAACGTCGGCAGGGTGATTGTAGTCGACTTTATATTTTACAAGTAATTCCTTAGTATAACAGAATCCTAATTATTAAAATTCGGAGAAAATTCTGGACCTACTATGTTCTTTATAAGAATTCTAGGAATTTTACCGGCAAAGCAGATTTTTACGTCGAGGTAAAATTTGTGGGCATTTTATGCGGTGTTTATACATATTTTATTTATGTACGAAGCCATTTGTTCGTAATGGCCAAGAGTCAAACGTGAATTTCTTGAGGAAAAATACCAACAATATTTCAGCGAGTGTCAACGAAATCGTTCATCGAATACAAGAAATTGGATTAACTTTAAAATATATACGGATTTAGAAAATGTTAGCTTGATGTTTGTTTATAAAACGAACAAAGTACTTCCACGAAACAAATGAAATATATTTCAATAAGATACTAAAATATCTGTTTTGTTTGTCCGTTTCCATTATTGTGAATAAAAGGAATGTAATAACATCTCATTTATTCGAGTTTTATCAATGGTTTATTTAGGTCTCAGTTGAAAGCAATATACTGATTACAGAGGCAATATAAAAGCAGAGGTCTTCTTTTTCCTCGTCTTGTTCGTTTTAAAAACGTCAGTTTAGATTTAACTTTAATGCGACTTAAACCGTGGATATAACTTATTAAGTAGACAAAAGCCTTCAAGTAAAAAGTGTAATTTTATTAAGTGAGATAAAAGAAAAACCTAAAGATACTGAGCAAGATAAATTTTAAGATATAGTGAGACTAAAAATGTATTTCTCAATAAATGTTGTATTTTTTTTAAAATTTATTTATTTATTTATTTGCAACATACAACATATAATAAACGCAATTAGCAAATATGTATAATAAAGGTTGTACGGAAGTAGTCATTAGATATCAGTTCGTCACCGACTCCTAAACTGGGTCGTTAGCCTGTACTATAGGAGACGATGATGATCATTCACAGTAATTGACTCAAATACAACCAGTTACGATCGCGAGTTTAGAGTAGGCTACACGAAACAAGTAATTACAAACAATATTAAAGACTGATTTAGGATACGTATAGAAACATGGATGTTAGTGTGTGTGTGTGTGTGTGTGTGTGTGTGTGTGTGTGTGTGTGTGTGTGTGTGAGTGTGTGTGAGTGTGTGTGTGCGTGTGTGTGTCAGTGTGAGAGGGTGTGTGTGCGTGTGTGAATGTGCGTGCTTGTGTGTAGGGGGGGGTGTCATTGACGTGGTGGCAAAAAATTACTGTTATTTCAAGACACGCGAACGAGAAGGTTTTCAGTCTCGTCGTAGTTCAACTTCTGCAACCAGGCACTGAGCCTCTTTTTAACTTCATGACAGGTAAGTGGATAGATATTAATAAATTTATTTATTTTATTGTACAAGAAGTCACTTGATGCATTTAATTGGCGACGAGCGAAGACAGTTCGACGCTTTACAGTAAGACAGATCGGGAGACCGGTGCGCCTCAAGAGTATACTCTGTCTGCGAGAGGTAGGTGTGAGTGGCGACAAAGAATGGCTCTTAATATATACAACTGTCTCACTATCAGCACCTAAGACTCTGCATAAATCTTGGTGGTAGGATAATCTCTACATTTAAAGAACATAACTTTCAAAACCATTCGTTGCGCGCGTTCTAGTTTAAGCAGAGCATTTTTAAATGTTCCACCCCATACCGGAATGCAGTATGTCAAAATAGATTCGCAGAGACTGCGATAGACCATTCGCACAGCATTCCAGTCAGCCGAGAATCGCAGGTTCTTATAAATATATAAGAGCTTTCTAACGCGTCCACTCAACATATCAATGTGAGCACGCCAATCCAGATGCTCGTCCACAGCTACTCCCAAGTACTTAATGCTAGTCACCAAGTTCAGAACAAGACAATCACAAGATGTTGGGTCAGTGCACGTATGGGCCTTTATTGTATATGCGTATTGTATATTGTATTTGCGTAAAAACCGTCGATGTAAACAGACAAACGCAGTGTACAAATTAAATTCCTCCGTATTTTCTGCCTAGACCTTTGAATTTTTTTTATCTTCAATATCTGTCTCGTTGGCATATTATATGAAGGTTGAATGAGAAAGGGATGCTGATATTAAAATTTTAATGATGAGAATCTTAAATACTCCGTGACCGAGTTACGAGATGAGGTGGGGAGGAGCAGCGCAAACAGAAGGGACGAAAAGGAAGATGGCCGATATTAAAACTAAAACACCCTTTTTATCTGGGAATAAAGTTCTTAATAGGGTGTGAAAATCATTTGAATATATTTTTATCACGTAGGTTATTCGAATAATTGTGTGATTTTTTGCTTAGTATTTCAAAATAGTAAACTTACGTACGTACAGACTTTATTACATTTTTTTAGCATGAGCACATATATATTTCTTACAATGTAATAATCTGGTGACTGTAGATGCAGCCAGGATCGACATTTCAGCAGTGCACTCCTCAACGGTTAATCGAATCGAATTGACATTTACAGATGTGTGATTTGAATGACAATTAATTATTACCATTGATAGATAAAAGATGTAGCTGGAAGTGGATAACATAACCCATCAATGGTCACTAGTAAACCCACCAAAGTATGGGTTTATTAGATATATCTTCACGAGCACTTTTCGTAGTATGTGAAAACGAAGTTCTCATGATGGAGCTGGCAGGTGAACAACAGAACTCATCAATAGTTACTAACAAACTCGCTGCAGCATGGCATAGCATGGGGGAAACCATGTCGCGAGTAATCAACTACTCAACCCCAATATGGTGTACGTGTTGAGGAGTTGGATGGCGGTGGGTAGTAAGCATACGCTTGCTGCTATTGTACCAACCTCTGGACACTAAGAGGTACATACATGCGGATAAGTTTAGTTATTAGTCTAATAAAGAAACACATTCTAATATATACTAAAAACTTTAAAATAGAATATATATTTCAAAAAACTCTTTTCAACACGATTTTATTTCAAAAACTGTGAACTAAAATGTAAAAACTAAATGTCAGTATTTAATAAAATACTGAGAATTATTTCTTACTTTTTAGTCAGTGCATAGACATGAAAATATTAATACATATTTTAAATGCCTGATGCGTGAAACATATCAACTAATATACCATTTTAAGATTTGCTATTTGAAGTGAAGGCTCAAGTTTTAAAAATATATTCTTCATATTTGAATATCAATAGTATTTTTTATTTCATAGTTTTTAAATTAAAGATTGTTTGATATATAGAGTCGATATTCAATTTATGGCCAGTATTTCTACTCAGATATATATATGTGGCATATTATTATTGTTTGTTACTAAAATCATCGATGTTCTTGCAGATCTTACCAGTGGAAGAACTGCCAAAGCACTCTTGCGTAGACTATTATAATTTGTCATTGGATATTATTTAATCGATTATCTTTACGCCACAAAAAAAAAAAACTTTAGTTATTATATATCAATAACAGAACCTGTTAGATAAATTAGTTATTGCAGTGGTTGATAAGATGCAATTTGCTATGTTGAATTAAATTACATTTCAATTATTTTACTTTTTTTTAACATTGACTTTTTATTTTCAACAAATGAAAAATATTCATATCTCAAAACTGGCAGAGATCAATCCATTACGTCGATGCTTCATATCGAAAGCTTTCCAGAGAGCCATTGTTTCAGATTTTACCCATTTCAGCTCATATTTGTTGGAGGGATTCTCGTGTTTGTGCAAGGTAAGGAGGAGTGCGAGTTTTATGAAGATTAAAAATACAATCCGACCAACAGCGATTTAAGGTCCTGTTTGAACTGGCATAAAAGTATTTCAGGTAACAAGATTTTGCCTGCAAGCGATTTGGAAGTTTTTGTTATTATTCCCACAATGATAAAAAATATGTATGCGGGCAAAATAAACTTGTTTTTGTGAAATATATTTTTTATTGTGTGTCATTTGACATTAAGTCTAATTAAATAAAAATATTTTGTAAAGTAAAAGTTAATATGAGTTTTCATTTTTCCAAATTAGATGATAGTAACAAACGATCGCGCTCCGAAAAATAGCGATAATAAAGTGTCACATTCTGCCTCACCAACCTAAAGTTATTTTCTGTCGGGTGGCGTATAACAGTACAAGTGCAATATGAAATTAAATCTCGAAATCGGACATACCCCTTTTATGACATTATTGCAAAGCATTTGTTGTAGAAGTAAAATTCCTGCTAATTAAAAATTCCAAGTAGTCAAAGTAATAAGTAGTAAAATAATTTTCAAAGTCGAATGTTTAGAAATCCCAGAAACACAGAGACATACTTTATTCTAGATGCCTTTATATTTGTTGACTTTGAAGAGCCAGTACATGAAAGTTAGAAGTATTTTATGATAAAAATATCAGACCAGACAGAGAAAAAGACCACGTGTCAATACACATTCTATATTTTACTTTTGATTTTATTTTTTACTATTTTGTTTTTATTGGCGATTATTTATATATTTAATGACGACCGCTTAGCCTAGTGGGTAGCGACCCTGCCTACGAAGCTGGAGGTCCCGGGTTCGAATCTCAGGTCGGGTCAGTATTTATTTGATGAATATTGTAGCGTATGTGTCTGGCTGTTTATCAAACTGGCCATACACAATGTTGTATGTTAAGTATTTTAGATCTATTTGTGTCTGGCTGTTTATCAAACTGGCCATACACAATGTTGTATGTTAAGTATTTTAGATCTAGAATGTCAATTTAAATAATAGATTTGGATAGAGAAATAGAAATAAAGAAAAGTCGAATTTGCGGGGCCGAACAATAATGATTGTTACGCGATTAGTGAATTTACAATAATAATAAATTGTAATATTTTATATTTGATAATAATAAAACGTGAAGTTCAGTCATTCTAGTTGTGTTTTTACGCTCCCAATAGGAACGATTCCTACAATATTGATACTGATACCGGGTCTTGGTTGTTATATTTATGTGGTGTCTTCGCTCCTACCCAAAACACATTGGTTTGGGGCCTAGACGTTGTTGTTCAAGTGTATACATTTTATTATTATTTATTTATAATAAAAAATGTCTACATATATATATACATATATATGTATATATTATTAAGAACAGTTGAGTATGTAAGCATATCAGTTGTCTGGTACCCATAATACGAGCTTTGCTTAATTTGGGACTAGATGGAGTTGTATGAGACGTCCCAGCTATTATTATTATTATTTAGTTTTTCTCCAAATTTCGCGCCTAGTTGGATATAATTTTAGCCTCAACTGTGCTACAAAACGACTTAAATCAATCCTAAAATTTTAGTATAAGTATAATTTTTAATTGCTTGCCAAAGTTATATCGCAAATAACTATTATTAAATGTATTTTTTGCTTAGTTATTGTTTTTACGTAAATGCATTTTAATATTAATACTTGCGAATAATCTTTTTATTAACACCCGCATTATGTTACGAGTACGTCATGTGAATAGTAAATGTTCAGTAAAATTGTATATATATATAAAAGCTTGTACCAGATCACATCAGATTTGAATAGTAAAATTTTAAAGTACATTTACGTTTTTTTACGTTCGTTTTTCTACTAACATCGGTACTTTTTATTAAAATGGAAGACATATTTTCACATTTTTTGCAGTTTATATTATTTCTATACAAGACAATGTTGTGAAAAAAGATCTTTTATTTAAGGAAAATTTTCTTTTTTTCTTTTTCATAGTTAATTATTTATTAAATAAAAAAAGATATATATCCAATCATTACTAATCACATCTCTTGCGTACTTTAAACTTTCTATGTCAAGACGGTCCAGAGACTAAGGGTAGACAGACACCAAAGTGTTTGTGTTTTACCAGTTTCATGTGAAACACTTAAAACTAAGAATATAAATACTATAAACTTGCAAGTTAAATACAATGGAAGGTGAACAAAGGGCGGCCCTTATCGACCGCACTTAAAACTCCCCTGTGGCCAATTTTAATTATAATAAGTACTTAAACAAAGCGTCTCGGTCGAGTATACAGAGAAATCTTAATTTAAGCAAACAAAAAACATCATAATACACTTTACAATTTTACTAACGGTCCCTCCTGGCTTTACCCGAGCTCAATTAAGGATTTGTTGGTATAAAACATAGCAAATAACATTATTAAATTATCTGTTCTAAATTCTGATACTGCGCGCCATCCGATATAAATGTTAGGTTGGGGTGAATGTTTTTAAGTATTTTACATAGGTAATGAAATTCAAGGGCTTTTTTTTCATAGTATACCTATCCATAAATGGCATCGACTTTATTCGTAGCAAGGCAACCAGAGTGTACTACATTTTTAATATTAAATTCCTGATTAAAAAACTTTAACTTACTTTGTGCTATTCTTAATAACACTGCATTAGATCCATAAACGGCACATTTTTTTTTCGCGGCTTGTGTCGCATTTTTCCTTTTTTGTAATAATATTTTCAAAGTACCTATATCGAATTTATTCGTGAATTCTTGGACAGAAAAAGAATTGAATATTAGTGGAAAACAGTTCATTATTATGTTTTCAATTAACAAGTCAGTTACGAACAGTATAACCAATGTAATTGGATCACGACTTGAGGAGAAAGTATTTTATTTGTTCAGACAAATAAAATGCAAAAAGACTTTCTCCTCAACTCAGTATTTCACACTTTGTATAATAATAATAATTCGTGATAATAAGTCGTGATAGCCCAGAGCGCAACGAACCTGCATCAAATTTATAAGGCTATAGGGCCATGGTTCGAATCCGGGCGTGTACCAATGAGTTTTTCTGACTTAAGTACATTAACTATCACTGACTCCGTACCTCGGAGGGCACGTTAAGCAGTCGGTCCCGGACGCTGTCAATAGATGGCGGTCGTTACAATCCCCAACCCGCAGTGGAGTAGCGTGGTGAATTTAAGCTCCAAACCTCCTCCTCACCCCGAGGAAGGCCTAAGCCCCTGTAGTGGGGTAAAATGGGCTGATGATGATTATGATAATAATAATAATATATGAGGCACCCCACACAGCGCCATCTAGCCCCAAAGTTAGCAAGTATTATGATTGTATTATGGGGTACTAGACAACTGATATACAAACTCAAATATTTTTTTTAATAATCTATAATTTTACACTTGTAATAGTAACTGGATAAATGTGAAACTAAACAAATCTCTTACTTTGTTATTACAATAGTAACGACGCATGAAATACTTTAAAAAATGTGACATGTTTTTTAATAATTTTAGTTAAGTTTCTCTATCGGCGTATGAGAATTTTTTGGCTTCCCGCTATCCAAGGGAAGTTATTGTTTTGGGTCCGATTTTCGAAAATCGAGTTTTCATCAGATCTCCACGTTTTGAGGTCCAGGGAAGCCATTCTGACCATTTGCTGGACCTCTGTATGTGTGTGTATGTAACTTTTTTTGTCGTACGATATCTTGAGAACGGATTGACCGATTAAGACCCGCGATACGGCGTTTAAAGAGTTCATCGAGACTTAGAGATTTGATAACATTTTGAGGTCAAATTGAACGACGCCTTCATAAGATATCGCAGTTCACAAATTTCCGAAAACGTCATTTTTAAAATTAATTTTGAGATTTTAAGATCAATAAATTTTTATTTGGTTGTAATTACAAAAAAATTACATATAATGCCGTAAAATGCATTACATAGAATGACGCGTTCAAAAAATATCGCAGTCTACAAAGTTCCGAACAAGTGTTTTTTTTTAAACAAAACTTTGAGATTTTACGACTAATAGATTTTTGAATTTACACAAAAGTTTTGTGCTTACAAAATTGCATATAATACTGTAAACTGCATTAAAATCAAACGAAGTGTTGAAAAGATATCGCATTTCAAAAATTCCAAAATAACGTTTTCTTTGCTTGAGCTCGAAGAAATCTAAATGTATAGAAATTCTATTTTTTAACTTGCATTACATAACTTTGAAATTAATTGACCAACCGATTTTTGGCTTTACATAAAAGTTTTGTGCTTACAAAATTACATATGCCATAAATTGCATCAAAATTAAACGAAGCGTTCAAAAAATATCGCAGTTCACAAATTTACGAAAAAATGGTTTTTTTTTAACATAAAATTGAGATTTAACGATCAATGGATTTTCGACTTTGCACAAAAATTTTATGCTTACAAAATTGCTAAAACTGCACTAAAATCAAACGAAGTGTTCAAAAGTATCGCAGTTAAGATATTTCTAAAATAACATTTTCTTTGATATGTCTTAGGTTTCTGAGCTTGAAGAACTCTAAATGTATAGAAATTCAGTTTTTGGTCTTGAAGAGCTCGGGAAATGAATATTATGAGCTCGAAAATCTCAAAACCCACGAAGATCGATATTTTTAGTTCGAAGAGCTAAATAGCTTTCTAATTTTCTAGTGTTTTGAACGCGAAAATAGCGGGAAGTTTCAAGGATGGTCTGCAGGGTCAACCGATTTTTTTCAGTTGCATCCAGAGGCGATTCAACCTCAATGCGTTAAAGTAATATTTATCTAAATATCAAAATGTTTATTATGTGTTAGTGGAAGAAGATCATTATAGCGATGTATTTATGCGTTCTATTTAATACTTTAATAAAGCAGGAGATTGGCTTAATAAAATGTAGTTAGTAACTAATCGAAAGTAATAAACTTCTTAACACCAAAAGAATCATGAAAGTAGGTTGAATAGTATTCGAGGTTGCTCCAAATACACGAACTTTTTCTTTTGATAGTAATAAAAACTTTATTATATTTAATAAGATTGATACATACATACATATTTCAACACACCAGATCACAAGCTGGATAAAGTAGCTCATACAGAAATAATAATTATTTTATATCTCGTAAGATGTAATTTACTAGAAAGCTAAATAATGAATTTTTTTTAATGAAATGAATAAAATGTAACTTTTTATTAAGCATTGCGTAAAGTTGATTTTTAATCTAGTGTCGTTCGTTTTTGAATCACGTGGTTTAGTTTTTATTTTATTCTGTGCAAACTGGTAATTTTATTAATTCAAAATGCAAAAATAATAGACAATAGAGGGTATACTGGATTTAGGAGATGTGCGGTAGTGGGGGTGGGCGAGTCCGCCTCTTACGGGATGCCGAGCTCAATAGCGAACCGTTTCTGCTTCCATATATTTGTGTACAAAACTCAAATATTTTTTTATTACAAATTATTAAGATTTTTTTCATATAAACATTATTTTTAATACTGTAGTATATTAATTATTATTTAGTACAATTGTAAGTTATCATAAAATATAAAGACTTATGCGTGTTTCCTATTCTTCAATTTTAATTTTAAAGGAATTATGTAAAATTAATACATTTGGAAATAGATAAAATTCATTTAATTAAAGATTCTGTACAAAGTAGTTCCTACTTCTGGTTCATTAGTTATAGTTTGTGTTTGTTAATTTTATTGAATTTTTATTATTAATTTTCAAGCCTTCAAAACTAGGAACTTAATATTTTTAAAAATCAGTCAAGTGCGAATCAGACTCGCTGGAAAATTGGTCCGACTACAAGCCATCACGACTGTATGTTTTTTTTTTAATTTGAATCAAATTTTATTTAGAAGTTGAACCCGACTCCTTTGTATAAAGAGACTACCATACTAATAAATTTAACTTTAGTTCGCAGTGAAACTAAGCAACACTTTTTAAACTTATACGTTTCCTCTTCACGAATATTTTCCGTTTTCTACCAGAATGTAGATTTCTGTCTAGATTTTCCTGTAAATTATGAGTGAAACCCTATTTTCAGCATTTTTATTTTTTATTTTAGTATCACTAGTTGTGGAGACAAAGAAAGCAATGGTCGATTATTGTACATTTTCTTTAATATATGTTAAACTATTCATTTTAAAATAATTTAAAAAAAAATATATATTTGTGGTTCCTATAACGAACACTTTCATTTGATGTTATATATGTCACATGGTGAACGTCAAAACAGTTTTTTAATTTTAAAATTTGCCTCCCAAAGCAATTCGTTTATCCAGGTTTTTCTGTAAAATGTCAGTGAAGTCTAATATTACTTGTTATTTTTTTTTAGGCTTATCAGTTTTGGAGATAAAGGGGGCGGAATGGTCAACATTTATTTTTTTTATTAATATTTTGGCATCTCTACATTTTATAATTTCAAAACATATATCATTTCCATGTGTAATTATGAAAAATCTATCACCCTAAAGTAACAATAAAAATGAGAATTTGTTTGTCGCTTAAGTTTTCCTGTAAAAAATAAGTGAAGGCTTGCCTATTTACGATTATCGTTTTGTAGATTCAGAAAAATTAGGCTGGATAAACAGACAGACACCAGAGTGATCCTATAAGGGTTCTTTTTTTAAATATTTGATGTACGAAATACTACGAAGTAGATAAGTGACCATAGATTTTGATGAACATAGATCATAGAGGTCTACAATCAAGAACTTTGGTCAATGATGGCAAAACTGGCAGACAAACAGCCATTAATGGTCAACCGATCTACACTATTATCGTTTTGAGACTTCGTACTCACAAAAAACCGTTTCAGTGATTCAGGTGTTACAATTAGAACCAATCTAACACCTCCACACTCTCCGGATTGGGCCAATTGACTATCGTTTAATCCGCAATTTGGACACTTTCTCTATGGAAAAGAATTTATTTCCCTAAAAGAACTAGAAAACGGTTTTATAAACTTTTAAGTCCTGCTTCCCATAGTTTTATTGCAAAACCATTGGAAATTGGATGGAAAAAATGCGTAGATAATATGAGGAATTGTTTTGATTAATTAAATATTTTAGGTAGTAAATTCTTGTTTCGTTTTTTTCTTTTAAACGATAAATATTCAGTAGTAAATGCAAAACGTTAGGCAGTAAAAACTTTTTACATTTATATGTAAATATAAAACATATAAACGTGTATACATATGAATTAGTTTTTTGTGTAATATTCAGTATTAATATTCAGTATGTTAAGATAACTGTCTGGAACATGTACCTATTTGTCTTTACTCAAAGAACAAACACAATATTACTTGTTTCAGTTGTGAGTAAATACGAGTTTTGTGATTTGTGAAACGTTTTCGTATATCTTATAGATAAGCTTGTAAGAAAGCTCACTCTGCTGCTTTAAATAAAACTTTACTTAGATCATAATATGTAATATGAGAAGAAAATAAAATCACATAAATCCGCCCGAGAGAACTTGAAAGTTATCCCTTGTAATGGATTACTCGTAATTTTACATGCAAAGTAAATTCGGGAAATAGAAGAATTTCTGTCTCGCTTTGAACATATTATATACGGTCCCTGTTTTCTATGTAGGTAATTTCAAATGTACTTGCTTGACCGAAAACTAATAATGATAAGATTATATTTTGACTTTGAAAGTCTATAAGTATAGTTAGTGGTTCGGTGAATACTTTTGAAAAATAAGATATTGGAATATGTGGCATTAATTGAAAATTTAACTATACAATTCAGAAAGGTGGGTTTAAATCCAGTTTAGTTGTTTGTACTAAACTTTCAATTGTAACATTTGGTTCGAAAAAAGGGACAAAACATGTTTTAATGAAAGTAAAGTATATGTAATAAAAACTTCTTAATTAGACAGCTAGGTACTAGGATTTCAATAAAAACTAGTAATTGCCTGCAACTTTGCCGTCGCGGTTCTAATACTACACAGCATAAAAGTGGCTGCGTCCACTTTTATAAATAAGTGTGTTAGCGAATGTTGCCATCCTATTAATTATTGCCTCATATAGAAATTTCGTAAATAATGTAGATAATAAAATATATAGGTGTATTCAGAAGTACAGTCCGAAAAAATGTGCGCAAGTATGAAAAGGCGCGGGCAAATCAAAACAGTACGTATAAAGATTTTCGTAGCGACGGGTGATTGTTCATTATATTCAAGAAAGACACAACTTTTTAATTTTAGAATTTTCTCGAAAAACAATTTCTCGAATCTCATGACTTATCTCGTGAACATTGCACTTGAGCAAAGTACTAAGCAGATTTCAAAAAAGACGTAAAGTTTCTAAATACAGTGTTTTGTATATTGTGCGGAATACTTATATGCGTATTCTGTCCGACTGTAGAAAAACACTTGGTATTTTATTATTTTCTTCCTTATCGATATCTTTGCTCTTTTAAAATAAAAAAAAAACTTTCAAAACTAGTAGCATATTTTTTTTTAAATGATTCGTAATACACGATTGACATTCATTTTTTTTTTAAATGAACTTGTATTTTTGAAGCGCTATCAAAAATTTTTCTCAGCATCGGTATTTTCGTCACGCGTCACTTATTCGTAGCACTCAAGGAATGCAAAGAAGGTATGTAATTTAGAAGAAAATGAAAAATCATTGGAAAATGAACCACTCGAGATATATATTTTCTTTGAAATCAGATCCCGTTCGTTTTTTCGCAGAATTTTATCGAATTGATTTTTGTACTTACCAGCCTTTCATCTGAACTCATTCCATCGCGACGCTTTTGGTATCGTTGTTGTTATTCGTTTATCGACAAGGTCAGTAAAGGAACGTTTGAATGGAACCCTGTTAAGCTTGCTAGAATGTATATCTCTGTATTCGTGTGTACTTGCTTTTCTATATATGCCTTTGAGCATCTAAATTAAGTAATAGAAAAACTATAGTGTCGTAAATGAGTACCATCTTTTATGTAATATCATCGTGAATAAATGCAAACAAAAAATTTTTGTTGAAAATCTACTGTGGCGGAATAATTTAAACTGAAAACGAATTGAAATGAGTTTGTTAAAAGCAAAAAGGGGTTTCACAAAACAGAACGGTTTTGAAAACAACTGTGTATTTATATGTACGCTAGCCGATTTCGTTTGACAATTATTACGGATTCAGTCATCAACGAATAACCTAAAATGAAAAAAATAACTTGTTCGTGGTACCATGGGATCCATCTGAGTTTGTTCGCCAGTTCTTTATTTAGTTTAAAATACTATTACTACATATTTTGACTAATATATATTTTTAAATATAATTTAAATTATAATTTTTAGCTATACCACGTATAACTTCTTCATTATTTTATAAATTAAATGCTAACAATGTAGCAACTTCCTTTTTATATTTATTAGGCACATATATTGTATATAGTTAGTGTCAAAATAGTAAATAGGGTTACTATGACGATTTATCAAATTACACTTGAATACATCAGTATTGTGTGTTTGCCGGTTTTGTTCATTTGATAATGTTTAAGAATACTAGCTTTCCACCCGCGACTAAGTCCACGTGGAGTACACGTATATGGTGAAATTATGATAAATTCATACCATGGTATGTCTTCACTGGCCGCCGGCAGTAAGTCGTTAATCGCTACCCGCATCACTATGCGGGCAGCGAGCAGCGAGCGACCCTTTATCCGGCTAGCACTTCGGACACCACCTTGTGTCATGATGCGTTAAAATTGTTACTGCTAATACCTTAGGTTACCTATCGTAACCAAATCTATGCTAAAACGTGACTAGATAAGTATTTCTATACTAAAAAAACCAAACATGCAAATCGGATCGGTAGTAATATTCGAGATATAAAAAAAATCGATATATTCAACAAATTCGCACTCCTAGTAAAAAAGGTCTTCAGTCTGTAATGATCTGTAAATCATATGAATCGCAAAAATTTTTCTTAGGTCACTTTAACTACAGCACAATTAATTATTTACTCGTATAGAAGTAAGCATATATTCAACATCAGTTCAATTCTAAGATTGTAAATCTTTCGAAAAAAAAAAGATCTTTATATGACAAAACGAATTTTTTGCGAAAATCAATAGATAAACGGTAGGTACGGTTGGCTGGATGAAAAAAATTGAAAGCTCTGCTAACAAAGGTTTATTATCAGACAACTATTGTACTCTTCGTAGATTACGTTCTTTCATGAAAACTGTTTAAAATCTTACAAAGAAAGGCCGTGATTGAGTTTTATATTACGACATATGGTCAAAACGTGTAAGTTTGTTAGACCAGTAGATAAAGTACTTTCCTCGAGCTTTTTCCGAAAGCAATGAACAAATCGAACGTGGATTGACTCGAACCGATTCACGCAGTTCAAAGCGTAGTTTATGTAAATTGAACTTTTCATCGGAGCGTTTGGCCGATGGCGAACTTTGCGATTCGAAATTCACTTACTGTTAATCCTAGTATTCGTTCAAATTGAATGAATCTCACGATATCGTGGTTAGTCTTCACAGTGTTATAAATTTTCTAATTTATCCTAGTAGTAGTAGTAACTTCAAAAATAAATTCAAATAATTAAGTTTACTGTATTAAAACTACGCTAGAATTTATGATTAATTTTATGAATGTAATCATGTAGTCTGATTGGCAGTGGTAAAAAAAGACGTATTTACACTTTTTCAGCCAATGTAAATTAGCGACGCGCGTGCAAACTGGTCAGTCGGTGAACGCTGCGCACCTGATGGTCAATTAGAAAACGCGAGCGTTTGCCAGTTCGCCCGACTCCGCTTCATACCGCCAAAAAATCTTAAAAATAGACCTCTGTCCAGATCCCAAGATACATGTCACAAAACGGACCTCAAAGCATTTTATACATCACTATATATGTTATTAGTTGTGCAGTACAACTTATTATTTTGTAATACAAAAACACGATGCGCAAATGGAATAACCCGACAACGCCTGTACTTATAATTTAGGGTAACAAAGGTACCTACTAACTCCCCCCTACAACTTCTCATTCTTAGAAAGAAAACAATCTTACTATCGAACATAATAAATAATCGATGATTCATTCCTATGACGACGACCGCTTAGCCTAGTGGGTAGTAACCTTGCCTACGAAGTTGGAGGTTCAGTATTTACAGGTATATGATGAATATTGATACTGGTACCGGGTCTTGGTTTTTATATGTATGTGGTGTCTACGCTTGGTACCCAAAACACGAGCTAATGCTTAGTTTGGGGCCTAGACGTTATTGCGATTATAAGTTATTATTATTATTATAAGCCAAATATCACCAACAACGATGTATGACAACTAATATACTACCTTATACTACAAATGAAGTATTGCACTGCTAAGTAAAATACATTTATACAGCGTCAATTTTTAAGTAACTGTTAGGTAATTGAATTTTTCTTTTAAAATATAGATTGCACTCCATAATCTCAAATAATAGGATCGATCTGTATGAATTTTGATTTAAAAAAAAAATCATTTAAGTTACAGGCGTCTAGGAAAAACTTAACAAACTTAACTATATAAGGAGGAACTTTATTAGTTTAGGATAACTGTGAAGATATTCACTTCGATAAAGTTCGAAAACTCGATGATATCTGTTAAAAGCACTTTCTATAAAAAAATAAAATAACACATTAAAAAAAATTCCAACAATTGTGTTGTAAATTTTCGGTATTTTTCAAATGTCTTTTCAAATTACATTTTTATGAATATTTATGAAGCCCATGTAAGCCCGCGCGTTTCTCTTAAATGACCATAATTTCTAATCAGCAAAAGCAAATGACATGAAGGCAGTTAGGTATTAAAAACTGTCAATTACTTTAACTAATTCAAGAATTTAAATCAAAACCATAATTTTAATTATTCATGTTTACTAGTAGTATCGACTGAATTCGTAAATATTCATTCTTGGTAAATTAAATATATAAAGGGTAAAAATAATAATGGAATTCAAATGCCGTTTGTTATACGTGAGTATTGACAAAGTATAATTGTAGAGATAAATTAATATTTTTTTTTTGCTTATTCAGGATTTAAAAGTTGCCCAATTTACAAAAAACACGTTTTTCCGCTTTGCATCCCTAACTTTGTTCATCAATTACAAAGTTAGATAAATTATACTGACATTATGTAAGTCGATAATTTAAAGTTTAAAATATATTATGTCTTGTACATAATAGTTTTTTGATGATTAGTTCATTTTTCATTGTATTTTTCAACAAAAATTTAATATTGAAAATTTTCACATAATGAAATCTAAAAATAGACTACAAAAAAATAAGTAGTTCAAACTTAAAAGAAAAATTCAACACTGATCGTGCAGAAGTGATGGCTAAGACGTTAATTTAAGAAATGTGTTTTACACTATCATATATGACAATCTCAGATTTCACAGTAAAGAAATTAGTTTTTTTTTTTGAAATTTTAATTCTTCCTTAAATAAAACAGTTTACGGTAGATTTAATTGGTGATGAGAGAGTTTTCGTTTATAAAATATGAGTGACGTATTTTGACTTTTTAAATAAGTTTAACAACGGTTGAATTATTTAAGAAACACATGTTTCCCTTTAAACGTGTTCAATGTATCGTTTACAATTTATGTATATATATATACTGTAAATTGTAAACGATACATGGAACACGTTTTTATATATATGTATATAAATAATTATATTGAAAATCGTTATGGTGCGCTTTTACCTATACGCTAGAAGTTAATAAAAAAACAGTCAGGCATACTTGATGCAGTTTTCAATTTATTTACTAGAATATTTGATAAGAAATGATTTGTAGAACATGTGTTCTAATCAGCTATCCTGGCTTCTCTTGGTTGTATTTAAAATACTGTAATAGATCCGAAGGCCAGATCGAGAGTTCTGCAATTTAGAAAAATAAATATCCTACGGATTTAGCGAAGAAAGACAGAATTGATAGAAAAGTCTGTGTTCAGTCAACATTTTCTTATTTTTGATTGATTTTTCAGGACATCACCTTGTTGAGGAGAACACTGACTATTATGACAGTTTACTGCAGTTTAATGGTTAGGAGTGCCTGAAATATTACCTAAATGATTGGTTTCAACTCAATTAAGATTTATTATTATTCTTAATATTATTATTATGTTTTACTAGCTTTTATTGAATACTAATATTGTTGTAAAAACGAAATATTTTTCTCCTCTATTTATTTTGAAATATTACCTCGTATGTCACTATCACAATTAAGACAAACGTTCTGATACCACATATCCTAAAATCCATGAAACTGTTTAGGCTACTAAGTGTGCCAAAGAAATAGACATATACGTATACATCTAAACATACAATCGAAAAACATAATCTTCCCTCTAGGGCATTACGGTAAAAAAAACTACCAGTTTTCAGCATCGAGTATCGACAGTCACTGAGTCAACCTCGGATCTAAGTGAGCGGGTAATAGCCGAGGAACCGGAAATTTCGTAATATTTTCATTGGACAGCGCTTTAACAACTCGACATCGCTTTTGTTGTTGTCACTGAATAATATTTTAGCAAAAAAATTAAAAGACACCTATACTGAATTAAAAATAAAATTGTTTCATTGAAAATATAGTAACAACAATTTAAACTCTAATAAAAGGCAATAAGATTGGTCCGATAATTTGTTGGCACTGGCTGTAACTAACCGTAGTAATCATATGATTTCACTGTTCTGGTTTCTGGGTAATAATCCATACTAATCAGTTTAATAGTATCGTTTTGTACGGCACATTTATAAAATGGTTCTGATATCGATTATTCGTATGGATGTTGTTAGGAAAATAGTTTATACAACGCGAAGTTATAGACAAACAATTCTTTTATTTCATCCGAACAATAACTTGTTTGTTATGTAATTAGCCCTTAACAACGTGGGCGTGATGTTTAGTTCCTGTCAACGGGAGCATGAAATTACGTCGAGAATATTATTCCACGGCCTTTGTGCTTCTCAATATACACTATCCAAATTTCAAACAAAAAACAATTTCGAAAATACGTTCGTTGAGGCGTTTGATGTTGCTTATGAGGTCATAATGGAACCTATTGATCTGGCTCATGCACCCGTCGTTTATCGTTTATCTAGATTAGGTTTTTTTATATCAAAAATTTAAGTTGTAATTTCACATGAATCTTAGAATGTAAACAAATGCTAGAACGACATGTGCTTGATATAATATATTACACTGCTATTGTTTCGTTTCGATGACTCATTGTAAAAGTAATTTCTTTCCATGTTCAGGCTAAAGTAGAGTCTTGGAATCTCGAGACTAAACATGCATTACTACTCTCGAGGATCGGTATAGCTGGGTAATATAAGATGACAAGTTGAGGATCCTGTCTCCAGTATTGGAGGCGATGTGTCTTCGTAATCCCGAAGGCCCATCTGAACAGATGCTCATCGGATCTTTTGGAATCTCATAAACTTTAGGAATTCAGTCCAAAAAAATGTCCTGTGGCTTTTATAATTTTTCTGAGGCGGTGGCTGTCTGAGGCGGCATGGACTCCGTTATTGGATGATCCACGCATTAGGTAAACAAATATTGCACACACAAAAACTCGCGCGACAGCGTACACATTACAACATGCTATAGAAATAATTCACTTTCTAATTACTTGTGAAATATTCAGCGTTATAGGTGCCGCTCCTCTTCGTTAAATGTTTCGGCGCTAAAGGTGCCCGCGTATACAAAGTTAGGTATTGTTACTACCAAATATGCCAATATATCGGCATAGTTAAGCTAGTTTACGTATTAACGCGCAGTGTGACAAAAAGAGGCGCGAAGTATAAACAAACTTAGCAGAGAGAGATCGCAATGTGAGATGTGTAAATGGGTATGAGGCTGGCTAGATTATGTTCGAATTAGAAGCTTTGTCAGGGGGAGTTAGTTCTTCGGGCCTTCACATGGGGTGCTATATTGGTGTGCAGGGTCGGGATCCCAGGGTCTTTCTGTAAGAGCTCCCCTCTTCTCCTAGGCAAATAGCCAACGACGCCTCTCTACCTTTTCCACAGTAATATTAAAAATGATGTGGCTTACGGCGAGTTGCTACAAACAATAGGTATTGTGACGTCTATCTATAATAGCATGTCAACATGTCATCGAACTTACTCGAAAAGCTCCCACGGCCATTCAATAAAAAAGAAAAACCCAGACAAAGAAATAAATTCCACGAAATTATAAAAACATTTTTGAGACGGTATATTTGGTCGAGACACAGGTGACGCGGGCGCCAGACGCTAGAGCGTGGAAACATTTTCACGCTAAAATAGCGATGTAGTTATTAAATAAAATTATTCGCGAAGTAGAATGTTCGTGACATGTGAATCGGTAGAGGGGAGTAAGGGTATAAAAGCCATGATGAGTCGTCGAGCGAGACAGTTTTTATGAATAAGTCAAGTGCGATTAACTGCGAAGTGTGGAGTGAGGTATCGGTATAAATTGTGTTCGGTATTGTTTGTTCTTAAGTTAGTTTATGATTTAACAAAGTTAACTGAAATTAGTGTTTTAGGGCATCCCCGATATCCGGACTAGCAGCCCGTAACAGTATCGTTGCGAACCGTGATACAGACAAAAATTTTAAAAACACTTGTTTTGGGTTTTTGTAAGTTGCAAATAAACATTAATAATAATAAGTAATAATAATAGTAATAAGCGTTCTTATGCTTATTATAATAATAATAATAATAATAATAAGCATAAGGACGCTTAAGAACGTGATTTCGTTCGCGTGATTTTCTAGAATAAAAAGTAGTTTTATATTATTTTTGAAAAAGTCCTTACCTTGCCTGTAAATAAAATCACGTCAAAATTGGTTCAATCGTTCCTATCCCGCACAAACAAATAGACAGATAAAATATTAAAAAAATACGAGTGTGAATTTTAATTACGTGCAAATAAACATATGTCTTCGTTTCGAAATCACAGACACTTCAATTTTATTTTTACAAAGTTTTACAGAAATTTTTAATATTATTTTATTTATCAGTAAATAATTAAAGTTTTTAATTATAGTATTTTGTATTTTAGAGGAAAGGGCACAAGCTTTTGCAAAAAATCGGGTTTTGCGACATTTGACTTTGTTTATCTTGACACGCGTACACGAGGTTGCATGAGATTTTTGAGCTTACTCATAAAAAATTTCAATACAGAATATTATGCAAGTTTATTGCTTATTATCTTTCATTCCGAGTTTTATCTTTTTTTTTCTGCTTAAAAACTGTATTTATGTAGTCGGCCGCTGGGCCAAAGGATAGGTAATATCCTTTTACCGGTTTTGTACCGGGCGGTCTACATGACGTGATCTATAAGTTTATACCATTGATATGAGTGCATTTGTAAGTAAAGATTATTTATTTATTTAGAGAAAAAAACAGTCATAGTTAAAGTTATAAATATGTACATGAAATGTAAATTAAGGGGATTCTTCATTTTATTTAATATTCTTAATTGGATAAAATTATTTTATTTAGATTGCGCTCTGCACAGAGGGACAGATGTCCCCAATAGAAAACATAATTAGTAGAGAAGACAGAACCCGAAAGTTAACGCTACAAGTTAATTTTATTGTATGACACGACAGCAAGTGCGCCAACTGGAAATCCTTGTTTATAATTAAATCTCGTCAGCCATAGCCGTAGCACCGTAGCGTGGCCGTGAATGTATTCAAAATTGATTTAAAACGTATAACAATATTTTGACACTAATTACCGAGAATTAAGGGCTTAGTGGAGTTGGAAGTTGTAAATGTAAGACGGTCCTGTTACAGAGTAATGGATAGAACTATAACAATTAGCGACAAGAAACGTTTGGTGAGAAGGTTTATAACGCTGTTACGACGAGTTCAATTTAGGGCGTTAAGCTATATAATACGGGTACAAAGTAGTGTTAGAAACACTGAACTTGTGTTATTTAGGGTAACTTATCAGTATTTTCTAAGAAAGTAAATAACAATTCACTGTGAAATAAATAGACGAAGAGCTCATGAAGTAGGTACTCGAAGGATTTCAGCAGAAGCCCTTTTTTCTGAGATGTAAAAAAACAGTAAATATTTCAATTATAATGCTATTCGTAATCTAGGGAGACCGAATAATAATCAACATTGCCGGTTTGTATTATGAGCGAGTATCGAAACAGCTATTACACTATCTTCAGTACACTTACAGCGAATTGCACCAAAAGATATTACGTCAACGTATATCGCATAAAGTAAAAATTTACTGATATACTTTGATCAGAAACACGATATTATTTATGACCGCACTTGGTTGTACCAGACATTAAAGGCATCATCGTTCTAATCAAAGTGCATCTGTCAGTAGTTACTTTATGCGATATACGCAGAGTAAATTAATTTGACAGCTGCGTTTGCTTTTAATAGTCATAAATATCAGTTCACAGTATCATGGTCATTTATTTCAATTGCTATTTTAAAGCGTAACGAACCTGTCTCAAATTTATAAGGCCGTATGGCCATGGTTCGAATCGTACCAATGAGTTTTTCTGACTTAAGTACACAATATCACTGACACCGTGCTTCGGAGGGCACGTCAAGCAGTCGGTCCCGGACGCTGTCAATAGATGGCGGTCGTTACAATCTCCAACCCGCAGTCGAGCAGCGTGGTGGATTTAAGCTCCAAGCCCTTCTCACCCCGGGGGAGGCCTAAGCCCAGGGGCTATGGGCAGTATGGTAAAAATGGGCTGATGAAGTGAAGAAGAAGTCATTTATTTATATAATTATACATTACATATCAGTGTAAACAATAGATTAAAATAAAATAAATGTTTAATTTTTTCATTCGAAATAATAATGAAAACAATGACATATGATACTATACACAAAAAATATACCGATAGTCTTAAAATTATCATATCGACAATTATCGAGTCAAATTCGATCAAAGAACTCCTTCACAGAGTAATAGGCGACATTTTTTTAAAATATTATCAACGTGACATTGCGCGATTGTGAGGGGTAAACAGGCGCGCGGGGATTTCTCAGGGGTGAAGAGTGGCTGAAGAACCGCGTGAAGGACCTTGCGCACTGAAACTCGGGCTGAAACTCCCCATCTTACACCAGCTAGCTATAGTATGAGTGGTTAAACGGTAAACGCAGAAGAGGGCTTCTATGTCAATTCGTACTTTTATGGATATATACGTTTACGTTATCGCTTTTGGTAAAACAGGCTGTTAGTAATTTTCTACACTAGCAAACCGCCAAATCCAAAATAGAATATTTTTTTCCCTATTATGAGACTTAAAAGGATTTGGACCCGAAATATAATTTTTTTAAAATTAATATTGATATATTCTTGTATTTATCTCAAAAATCGTTGAGCAAAGTGCTTCGGGTACCTGCGAGGGACCTTGTATAAATGAGACTATGACAGATGTTCGTTACTCCATCACATACTCATTAGTCCCGGGACCGAGTGGCTAGTACAGAATAAAAAGCTTTCTTGAACGTAGATTCCTGAAATGACCAACTCTTAAAACTCTTGAAATTTTTCCATTCACGATATGTGGTGTGGAAGGCGCTTACTTGTCTTTTACACGAAAGGTTCCTGATTCTATGGTGGACATGAAATTTTAATTATTGCAGATAAGGGTAGATCCAATTTATGGAAAATTTAATGTCCAGGATGTCAGTGTTTGATGCTCATAGCGTAAGATAAATTGAGATTAGTAATATTAAAAAAAAAGGTTTTAAAGAGGTGTTTAATTATCAAGTAATTACCACACTGATCATAACGGATGTAATCATTGACTAGCCTGTTTTATAAATAACCAGCGAATATTAAAAAAAAAACAACTGTTTCTTATGACGGCCCTCGTCTTAATTCGTAGACAGCTGCCTTTTCAGATTGCAATCTGAAATCTGACCTGATTTAGATTCTACGCTGAAGTAACATAAAATGTTATAGAGGAATTCTTTGTGATAATACTTTAAATCGTCTTTAAAAGGTTTAGTAGAACCATTCAAAAACAGTAGAGAAAATATTTTATAATGATTCATTAATGTATTGTTTAGAATAATTACAATGTATACGTTAAAGGAACCGTGTGGTATGAAAGTTCAATATTCAAATGAATTAAAAAAATGTAAAATGTAAACTGAAGATTCAGTTTTATATTTAATTTATGACGGTAATTGATATAGTGACGTAACACGAGCAAGAGAATTTCGTATTTTCATTAGTCTTACGAGTATATTATTTAAAAAATTAATTAACTGAGAAATTCCTTAAAGTTCAGAGTTTACAGGATTTCCTTTCTCTAAGAGATCCTGTTGCGTTGTTTCTAATCCTTTTAATGGTGCCGAGGGACTATTAACGTACTTTTTTCTGGTATTAAAAATTGTATTGTATTTTTTCGTTTTCGAGTTGCGGAGAAAATCCGTTTTCGTGTTTCATTATATTCAGTAATTTTAAGGTTTAATTTAGATTTACAAGCAAAAATGAATTATCGGCGAGATGTGAAAAACGGACAGCCATTTAACTCAACAGCCCGGGGGTTTACATTTTTCCGACAAGCTGACTGATTGGGTCGCCGCGGCGCGTGTATCGTGTACTTTTTAATTCTGACCTAATACCCGCGTCGCGTTCAAATAAAATTAAAATTTAACACCATACACGTTCTCAAACGGCGAGGTCGCCGCGCTCCCCTTAATTACTGAATTACCTTTATTTGAAGTGGGGTGTTGTAAAGAAGTCGCTCGTTATTATTCAGGCCAGGACGCAGATATTGCGGCCACTATTGTCCCGAGCGAGCAGTAGGTAGTGAAGTCAGCAAAAATGTTCGGTCCAGGGTGGCCCGACCGCCTCCCGACGTTATCGCGCGGCGCAAGGCGGCGCGCTACGTGGGGAGGAGCTGTCACAAAAGCGCTAAGTAGCCCCTTACACAAAAACACAGCGCTATCGCAACCTAATGCGGTAGATAGGAAAATCTTTTGTCGGCGCTCGCTACGTCCCTTTATGACGATCAATCTTTGCGCTCACGTATTCTAGCGGCATTTTTGCCTGAATTACTGCTTAAGTGCCAATCGAGGAGTCAATAAAGATCCTTGTGAATAGACAAGGAGACGATTTGGAATTATCCAACATTTAAAGAGTGACTAAGGGAAGATCAAAGTCAAAAACATGGAAGCGCGGCGCAACTTCAAGCCGCTCCGCTACAGATTTAGCACAACTGTGCGTTCAAAAAGGAAATTGCTGCAATACGACTCGATATATATTGGCGAAATTAATACTCGAATAGAACGTTCTATGAAAGGTGCAGATATAAAAGAATAAATCAAGACACGTAATGGCGCCGTCGCTTTTTGTTGCGCAGTAGACGCGTTAGACGCTGTGGTCCACGCGAGATATGATAAAAGATTAATGTTGGCTTCCTTTCTGCGGAATATCGTTTAGCATTTTTTTGTCCGAGCGGCATTCTCTCATGCGCCGCAGCCTCGGTTCCCCTTCCAGTATTTGTCTACGCTTGACGTTCCTTCGTTTTTCACCCCCATCACTGTTTTTGTACCCAACAAAAGCCGGTGGGATGTAATTTGACGAAAAAAATCATCACTCCGTAGGTTTCTGGAAGGGGACGGAATTTTTGCGCGTATTTAAGCAGTGACTTTTTTGGTGCAGTTATAATAAAATCGAATTCGGTTCTTACACCAATGGAAACTACATAATTAACGTTTATTAATAATAATTAACACCGATTTTCTGGAAAATTTTGATGACTGTAATATCTTATCTTTGCATTTATACATTTTGAAGTTTCAACAATTACTACTAATTAATTACTAAGTAAATTTTTAGATTACAGACTTGTATCACTATTTTAAATATTTTTTGTACTCATATACATATATATTACATACATGTTTTTTATTTTATAAATAAGTGAGCCGTGTAAATACAACGTATTTTGACTTTTGAGGTACCCACAAAACGCTAAAACCAAAAAATTGAAGTCGTATTTCGAACACATAAAGAACTTTCGTCTCACAAATAAATGATCACACTTGCCTCGCTTGCTTTAAATCTGTTGTTATTCTGCTCAAAGAATATAATAAATAAACTGTAGTAAAAACCAAATAATTTAGAAAGAGCCACAAGAAAGCTATGCCATGTACCCACGCGTCACTGCCAACCAGACGAAGGAAAAGTAAATGTGGGATTTCCGTTTATTAAATTCACCTAAACATTTTTCGTAATAAATTTTTAATTTACCTTGTTGTTGTTACTTTTTTAAAGTTCATTATTTGAGAATTGAAATAACATAAAATGTGACCTATTTTCTGTAAAAGAACACAAATGTCACCTGTACGGAATACCTATTTGTAATAAAAATTTCAGAAGCTGTCGATTTTTCAGTACAATAATTTTAACTGTGTTAACACATGTTAAAAGAAGTTTATATTTTTTTTGAGAGTATGTAAAATATACATCGGCATAAAAAAGGATAAATACAGAAAATGTATTGTAATGAACCTTTCATTATAAATATTTGCGAAAGCCGACGTAAAGTAGAATTATTACAGAATAAAAGTTATAAACATATTTCAAACCCTTCATATTATTATAGAAGTAAATTAACGAATTAAATGTCTATGAATGGAAATTCTATCGGCGTTAACGCGTCTACTTTCGTAGTTCTACAGAAATGTGAAATTTATGCTACGGAGTGTGTGTTTAGAGAGAGTTTTTGCAAAAAGTGCCTATCATGCCATCATCGCTCTGGCGCCAATATGTCACAGTTGCTAAAGTGGTCGTAGTACTGTTTTTCTTCTAGGTTACTTGGTATATAATTCTTTACAGCTAAAAAGAGACGTACACACAAACCAAAAAAGTTTGCAATTAGTTTACAAACGTACTCTTTAGTACGTTGAAGTATCATCAAAATATTATTTAAGAAATGTCTTCGTTGTTCAAAAACACATTATTATAATTAAACAAAGTAATTTAATTTAATTAACAAAAATATTTCGTACGTTTTCTATGAAAAATGATGATATATCAAATCTTAAGGACTAGTGATTGAAAGGAAAACGAATTATTAAAAAATATATTCTTTTATGATGTAATTTAAATTAATTCAAAATAACTCCCCTGGTTTGAACACACGTGGAAAACCTCTTGAGCATAGTGAGGATCAAGTTATCTAGTCACACACACGGCCTTTGCTTATATTATGAGTACCAGAAAACTATTGAATACACTTAGGTATTTTTTATAATGTATACAGATTCGATCCGTTTTCGTCAACGAAAAGACAATGTCGCCAGATGTTTTTTTCTCTTAGACACTCCTGGTCCATGGGTCCATTGGGAACTGCGCTGTCGTTGCCGATTGTTTATTGGTGCTCACTAGAATCTTTTTGCTCGTAATTCAAATAGGTGTAAACAATTTCACGTCCGTTGACTGTTAACAATTCTGATTTTATTTTAGATGTTAATTGTTGAATGAAGGCAGTTAGTAGTCTTATTTAGCACTAGTAAACGGCACTTAGAAGAGGTGAGGTGTGCTTCTACAACGTGGGTACGATACTGTTTTGATATACCGCGACTGTATATGCTCTAGTAGAATAATATTCTTCATCCAAAATTATTATTTATAAAACTTCAGATAATCAACGTGACATTTTTATAATGCAGGATTTTCAATGATATCCAATCAGTCTTTTTTAAATTTAAAAAAGAAACATCAAGGTTTTTAATTGAAAATAATGTATTTTTAAACATAAGGCACATTTTTTTAAGTTTTTATCTATAACTTTTCAAGGGATCAAAAGACTTATTAAGTTTTAAAAGGGGTTGCGATTTTTTTTAAATGTGTCTACTTATATATACTTTTAGATTATTGCGTTCGGCAAACATCTGTATCAATTTAGACTTACTTAGTTTTTTCAATTGCACGTGGCTCACAAACGTAAGGGAGGTGGAACGTAAGTCAACGATTGACTGCTCGCGCTGCTATTTTCGCTTACACAGCTGAATAATACGTTTTTGGTGAGGAGAGTCGAACTTGTCAATTATTCGAACCAAAATTCACCTGTCTGTAATGTATTCATGGTTAGTATTGTGCGCTTGATATTCGAATTAAAGCGATTTTGTTTAGCATATAAATAGTATATAATATTTATTCTGTAAATGAATAAATAAAATTAAAATATTGAACCAAATAATTCAGTAATTTAAAAAAAATATATTGAAATTGTATCGCATCTGCTTCAATTCCCGTTGTCACTTTTGTTTATCTACTCATGATCTTTTTTTTTTGTCTTGACATTACAGTTACGGTTTTCCGTTGGGAAAACTAATTGGGAAAAGTTGGAAACCAACATAAGATGACATTTTTAAATACTTATTGCATCTAAACATTCAAAAAACTACTGATTTCTAAAAAAATTATCATTGAATAAAGAAATTGTTTTATTTTATTCAGCAATAAGGACAAGAAAGTTTACATTTCTAAACTGAAAAATCTCTACTAGCTTAGGAGAATAACCTGTAGTCTATTTCATTACTACGTAGAATCCTTTGAAAAGGAAAAGTACGCATGAAAGATAAATACAATATTTATTCCTCTAAATTGGTATATAGGCAATTTTCCGATTTAACTGACACTTAGAAGGTTTTGGTGAGATAGGTACAAGACATTTCACTTTGTTTTATAATTTCTTTTAGTCTGATACTACACTAACATTATGAGAAGGTTATAAATAGTTGATAAATAAAAATGTATGATGTTTTCGGTGAAATAATCTTTACTGTATACGCAATACTGAGATGAAAGCTACTAACTTCGAACTTCGATTAAGAACATCGATGAATGACTCGCATCAAGTGACAACTGTTGCAAGGTTCTCGCTTTGATCACTACACATATATAAATGGAGATTTGGCATCAAAAACATAGAAACAACAAAAAACAAAAACAAAAATATCATCTAACTGTTGGGTTATAATCCACGCATATAAATATAGTTGGTACATGGTTAGTATGGCATAACGAGAGTATTTGTGGTCTGTTAAATCACACACAAGCATATAGAATTTGACCCCTTTTTAAAGAAGCCTTAAAAGAACCTTTAAAGGAGGTTTTAATTTCATCCTGTTTGTCTGTCTGTTCGTCTGTCACAGTCATTTTATTCTGAGATTATTGGCACTATATAGATTAAATTTGGAAGATAGTTATAATCTATCAACCGCTAAAAATTAATCTAATGAAATTAGGTGAAAATGTGGGATCTTTAAAAATGATATGGAGATTTTGAAATTCCTTTTTTTTAACTCCATAATTGTTGAAATAGGCGCTCCTAAAGACCAAAAAAATGTGTCTTTCCTAGAAGTCAGTACAATTTAAAAACACTGAACAAAAATTCATTTGAATACGATTTATTGAGTAGTTGTAGAGTAGTAGTTAGTTATTAGTTATTATAATCGGTTCAGTCATCCACCTTACAGCTCCGATTTCGCTCCTTGTGATTTTTTTATTTCTTAATTATCAAGGATAAAATAAAAAGAACGCTTTCACAAGTGCCAAAAAAAGTGGTAGCTGCCTACGAATTAGCTATTTCTGACCAGTCGGAGGAAGACTGAAACAAAATGTTTTCAGAGCTGGTTCAGGTAGGTGGAAATTTGTCAAGCGACTCATGGAGAATACTTGGATAAAAATACATTGTTTGTTGTTGTTTTACAGTGTGAAAAACAAAAGTCATGGAAAAACGCACTTGTGGCAGCACTTCAGTTAGCTGACTTGGATTATTGTCTGTCTTGTGCCAATAATGGCAGTTTTTTATGTTATAAATGCGACAATTGATTGATTAATAAGATGTCCACAATATTTTTCGACCGTCATTTCTATTCATTCGAAGCCATCGACAAAATATTTCTCGATGAATATGGTCACCTTCATGTTATTTTGAACCGGACGAGTTTTAAAACCCTTGTATCCTCTTTTTTTAAATAAACATAGTAGGCACGTACGTGTGTGGCTGACTCCAAATATTGGAGCAGCTATTCGTGATAATTTACGTAAGTATTCTTCTAAATAGTTGATTATGTCGTCGTCTAAATCGTCATTGTAATTTAAATTTCTTGCAAAAAGTTTTTAACACATTCGTTTTTCAATATTAGAATATGCCATTGTGGTGTATTTTTTTATTGACTTTATAATTAAAATAGTCACAATTTGCTACACGTGTGCCTAATAAATTAACAAATCCTCATGATTAGCCACAGAATGTTTCAACTAAAATTTAAAATTGGAAAATCATTTTTAATAAAATGCTAAACGAGTCCCGACTATTATAACCTGGAATTAAATATTTTTTTAATATCTTGAAAAGATTTGGAATGTTCACTTTGGAGTTCATAACCATATATATGGATAGTAAACAGGACTTTCGAATGACGTTAAAAAAAATTACCCCTTAGGGTGAAAAATTGTTCAGTTATGTTTTGGAATGTTTTTTGTAAAATATTTTTTTTAGATACACTGTTTTTTAACAAAAGGTCATCTAGTAGCAATATCAAATCGATTTTTAAAATATCTTTATTAGTTACGGCATCGGCTTATCACATATTTCTGTTCCACAATGTATAGTGACCCACGTACACAGTATTATTCAAATTCATGTTTTCGTCAGGACCGCTGTTTTCGGATACCTAATAGTTTCTGAAATTAGGCTCAAAAACGTATTAGTTTATAACAGATAACGAATAAATAGTTTTGGGTATTTGATATTTGGCATATTACGTAGAAAGCCACGTTTCCGCATGGTGGTACAGCGTGTTAGAATTGGCGAAATAATAAAATTAGAAAAAAATATATTTCTTTGTGAATGTTTTATGATGAACTGTTTACATTTTGATACAAGAGTGATCGCAGAAAAATCGCCTAATGAACATAATGTACCTTCAAGAGCTTTGTGCGAATAAACTTTTAAAGTCACGAAAGTAATAAACTTGGCATCTTATGGATCCATCCAAAGACTGTACAAAAACATGTGTTTAGCTCGTTCTTATACATATCTGAAGACGCCGTAGGCCGCCTAATTTTGAGCGCTGAAAATGACTTGTCACAGCGACATCGCTCAATTTGAAGTGAGCTGGCGTCCAAACTATTGACGAATTTATACAAAGTAACACCGGTACTTTAGATAATAAAGTGTACAGTTTATTCCATAATAAAGTTTTGATGATATTAAATTAATAAAATTATAACCTATGAATAAAAGTAAATAACATCTAATTAAAAACTGAAATGAACTACCTATAAAAAATAACTAAAACTAAATCAATAATTAGTAACTTAAAACTAACCCTTACATAAAAGTGTACCTCGCAACTCTTCCCGCCCAAAAGTGCCCATCACGCTGGCGGCGTTACCGGGCTGAACGGCCAGCGAAATGCATTTAGCAAGAAAAAAGCCGGAACGTCTATCCAGACCCCTCTTTTTCAGACAGTAGCGTATTTGATGGACAAATGTCTTCGCCTCCCAACACCAAGATCCGGCTGTCTCAATGGCGACCGGCACGAAATCATAAGCTAAGTTCAAAATGCATATTTCGCGTGTCGCCCTGCGGCCGCCTTAGCTGCTGAGCCAGGTAAACGTTGAGTGTCTCCAAGATGTGAAGAGGCAAATGTGCTGACACAAGTCACATCACAAAGGCCGGCCATTTTGCCATGGGATCAGTGTCAGACTATCCGGCCACTTCCTGTCCGTACGACATAATCTAGGCGGCTCCAGGATACAAGACACACCGGCATAAACGACCGCTCGCCATATTATGTCAATTATTGCCTGATGCCGGGAGAACCGCTCAGCGCTCCTGGAACAAGAAAGGCCGTGGTGTCCGTCTGTTCCCACCGATGACCCACAGACACACTGGTGTGATTCATAAATCTGGCAGCCCTACTTAGGAGCGACCGCTATCTTCAGAGTATCCCCATCTAACAGCGTTTCTAGATAAGGTGAAGGCAAAGCATGTAACCAAGCTCCGGATTCCGTTCTGGATACCGCTCGAACCCCAGCAAATCAAATCAAATCAAATCAAATCAAAATATCTTTATTTCGTAGTTATGTAACATAATCTTGAAATACGTCATAAGAGTGAATTTTATTACTTTGTGGAAGGACGTCACCACAAAGGCGCATTCAAAAATGCTGGTTCCTCTCACAAGAATACGCAAGAAACTGAGGGACGCTCTTTTTAACAAAATTATAAAAAAAATATTTTAACAATAAGTGCTTAAAGAATAATATTATTGAAACAAACTGATAGGTGAGCGGCTTACACCCATGGATATTTCTCATCTAAGTAGTCTGATACTTTATAATAAGCTTTTGCGTAAAACTTTCGTTTTATTGTAGTTTTAAACTTGTTAAGGGGTAGATCTTGAATGTCAACTGGGATCTTATTGTAAAAGCGTATACATTGCCCTTTAAAAGATTTTGTGATTCGAGGTCGACGCCTGGGGCCTGTTCCGTTAAATCTGTGAAGAGCCGTTTGCATAGTATCCCGTCCCATCCGCAATGCAAATATCGCTTTTCAGGTTGTTCATCAGACCTACACAGGACGCTCTAGGTCTGCATGGCCTCCTTCAAAAATGGGATGCGGCTCACGCCACCGTAAATGGGATAATATGAGGGACGAATTCCATAACCCCACAAGCAGAGGCCAAGAAAGCTATTGGTCTTGTCTCAGCCAAGCGACGAACCCACAAACCATAAAAAGGGACGTGCAAGCTGGCCTGGCACCCTTGACCGTCACTAAGATTAAAGTTCAATGAACTTTCGAGAGGTAGTTTTAGAATTGCACCGAAATGTGTAACTGCCTGAGGGAAAAACCACGGCATAGCAAAGCAGCTCCTTAACAGTATAAGAACGACATGAGTTGGCAAATGTCCAAAGTGTTCCGAAAGTGACAAGAGGCTATCAGCCTTTGCCTTGATACTATTCAAAAAGGCTTCTTAAAAAATTGGGGTCCCAAGTAATCTGAAAGTATCTTTATTTAGGATCGTTAAGCCTGGTATTAGATTAGTGAATTCATCTCTTAGCTAGCATCCCCTGCATTTCCGGCGAAGTCGGACAAGGATATCCATTTTATGTTTTGTCCACGTTTTGTCGTACACTCACTTTTAGTTACGAAATAATTTGTAAAATTAATATCATAAACATAAACCAGATGTGATATTTGACAAATTTTACTATTAACACTAGCAAACAGTACAGAAGAGAACTCGCCGACCGGTTTTCATATGCTACTGGTTCATTCCTTCGCTTTATTTGTGTGTTTGAATGCTCGATTTTGGTTTGACTTCTAAAACATATTGGTCGACGTAAGGATTTGTCTTTTGGTGTATACTGTATGATTTTAATTTATCTGTCTAATAAAGATGAATGGTCCGGAATAAAAAATATACCATACCATCAGCCCATTAATGCCCCACTGCAAGGGCTTAGGCCTCCCCTCGGGATAAAAGGCGTGGAGCTTGGAGTGCGAGTTGGTGGATTTTAATGGGGAATGACGGTTCAATATGCTCTCCGAGGCACAGTCAATGACAGTTATGTGAATAAGTTAGATAAAACTCACTGGTACATGCCCTGAGATTCGAACCATGGCTTTCTAAACAAGAAACGGGCTCGCTACTACTGGGCTATCACGACACTTTAAATAAAATATATGTTTATTCTATTCGCGTCACAGATACTTCAGTAATACATAAGCATATATTTGGTTTAATTTCTTTAGAGTGATATCGCCGAATGAAATCTACATACTTATTTCGGCGTTCATCTTGATAGAAAATATGAATGCATATTTGACAGTAAACCAAGGAAAATAATATTTGATGTGGGAAATGAAAAAAATATTGCATAAAAACTGTATAGAAAACAATAAGTAAATATTAGTCTTAAGTTAATACCAAGAAATGTAAATTTCTACTCCGCATATTTCCTTTACAGAGAAAGCATTCGACGTGACCTATGTGATGCTGTTTGCAATTCGGCAACTTGTAATAATAATAATAATAACACACACAATCACAACAACGTCTAGGTCCCAAACTAAGCATTAGCTTGTATTTTGGATACCAAGCGAAGACACCACATACATATAACAACCAAGACCCGGTGCCAGTATTATTATTCATCATATGAATACTGACCCGACCTGGGATTCGAACCCGGGACCTCCAGCTTTGCAGGCAGGGTCGCTGTCCACTAGGCTATGCGGTCGTGTAGGAACCGAAATAAGTTTCTGACCTCAGCACCTCACTTTAACCTGCAGCAACTCTCTCTAAATTACTTAATCCTATTCTCAAATAATACATGTTTTCAAATATTGATTCCTTCTATATTAGAGGCGCACAGGGATCAAACCAATCGTTACGATAGGTATTTATTTCCAAATTAAATTCTGCAATCGTAAATTGAAAAGCCAAAAAATCTAAGTGATTTCAACTGTAATTTTTATAGAAAATTAATAGTTTTTTTATTTAAGAAAAGTGAATTTATTAATATATAAATAAAATAAATAATAAATAAAATAAATTTATTAATTTATTTAACACAGGAGAATCTTACAGTCAGAACTTAGTAAAATTGCTGTCGATGTTAAACTTTAAAAATACTGTTGGTTTTGCTAGTTCTCTTATTGAACTGTTTTCGATTAAAACGTTTGTTGAAATAGTGATGCTTGTTTGATAAACAATATACAAATTAATACTTATTTTAAAACCAATAAATATTATACGAAGAAATACCAGTCCATGCCATAATTTCAAAATTTCTAATTAAAGGCAAATAATTTCCTAACACAGAAATTTTACCGTACATCGCGTAACGCTCAGTTTAGTTGGTAGATTCCAATTATTCCGCGCGTTTGATAAGCGGTTGCAATTAATGTGTACATTTAAGTAATTGGGGATGTAATACGTTCGCTTTTTAAGCGTAAATTGCTCTAAATATTGAATTAGTTAAATCTATAGCTATATGTATGTTATTGTAAATTATATGAGAAAGTTTTAGTGCATATTCAGATTTTTCAATCATAATTACACAAAAAATGTGACTCTTAACAATCTCTATTATTAAGTTAAAGGTCGATCTCCATTAAAGCTTAAATTAAGACATTAGTAACATGTTTAATTAAGTAGCCTTTTCGCCCTATGTTACCAAATAAAGAATTAAATTTCATTACGTTTGAATTGTTTTTTTTTTAAATTCTTTATCAGTATGATGTCAGGAGCAAATTGTTTTCCAATTTTTTAAATTTTAGTAACAAATATGTAAAAATATCGTCGTTATATGGTTTTAGTAAAAATCATTGTGTTAAAAATTGACGCATAATCATTAACATTAATCCAGAGATACTTACGTTAAAATTATGTTCTCGTTAAACACTGGTTTGAACAGTTTTTGATGACAATCAGTTTGACGTTGAACCACAGTATTTTACGTTAACGCGGACACCCAATAAATCGTAGCACTGATTCACTCGCACTATCACGGTATCACTAATATGTATTATACATTCACATATACATATTACAGAAGCTACCTAAGTCGCTGAGAAAGCTCGGTGACTGTGATGTAAGTAAGGGCCGGTAGTTTGAGCACATGGGGTTGGTGAACCGAGTGCCTTGGGCGGGCGGAAAAGCGGCGCGTGTCCGCTACAGGGCGGCTAGCACGACTGGCGGCGCCGCGCAGGCGGAAAGCGCACCCCGTACATTGCACACCCCCTAGTACCCCCTCAGGCACCCCTAGACACCACCACGCTCGACCCTAAACCACAGTATAGATGAGAGACTGGTAAAAAATCCCATACTTCAAGGACCTCACGTTATACGTACACATATTCCGCTTAATAACTCTTATAAATTAAAATTATTCAAAATTGTTCATCTTAACAAAAATTAACCACATTTGCGTGTATAAACAATATTACTCAATTTTCTCGCAGTCACGTTACTGTTTTTTCATACGGACTGCGCCTAAACCTTCACTCAGCACTAGCCCTGAAACAGCATCGAGAGGATTTTATTTTTATGTTTTCGAATCGACCACTTATCTTCTGTCAAAGTTCGAAATAATCTTAATTCCGTCGGTAATACAATATAATAATATTTACTATCCTTCACAATTTACTAATTCATTATGGGCAGTGCTTCATGTCTCAGAACGGATACTATTTAGGCCAAAGCCGCTTCGTTACTAGTCTTACTTGTTCCAATCGACCACAGACTGTTTCCAAACAAGAAATTGTTGTGAAGTCTTCTGCTGCTACCAGTAACGAAACTAACGTTGTGTTATTGTTATACTCTGTGACATGTAGCCCAACATAAAAGTTATAAACGTGAATAAAGTGTATGGCTATATACACAGGGGTTAACGACGTGATTGCAACGTGATTACGCTAAATTATATCGCTACGCTACGCATTGGCGTGCTTTTATTATTGCTTCCATGCATACATGAGCTGTTCCTATTAGCTGTTAATTAAGTAACCGGTATTATAAATATGGGGACTCAGTGAGATCGTACTAAACTCAAACTAGTACAGTGTTATTTGCGAGACAGGCCTGAGAAGGACCAGAGCTCGTTTGGCTGAAATTGAAACAAGCTTTACTAATTCAAAACCTACTCAGAGCTTGAATTGACTACTCAATCTCATAGAGCTCTAATTGTTAACTTTGTGTCTGGTAATGATTCATTAAAGTATCTAATGATAGTCATAAAAATCCTACAAATGAATATAATATTACAAGACAATAAATATTTGTCTGACTCCAAATATAGAGTCAGAAATACGCATTTTCTCTAAGGTATTATGGTCAATCCATACCTGTACAATTTTATAAAATTATGTGTATGCATGTGTGTTTCTGGCGTTTGAGCTTAAAAACAACTTCAATGATTTTTAAAAATTGTTCCTTATACATTATTATAAAAGTGAGTCGGGTTGTGTTTTAAGGTCGTAGGCCATCAGGGAACTGCATTGCGTTGCATTAGATGCTTATCTGAAACGGCTAAACCGGTTTGTAGATTTTTTATTACATAGGTATAACTTCGGAATAGGATGCTAGAAAGATTTTACGGTTATAGGCTAGTAGAGAGGCCGCAGTAGATGTGTTCGTCTTAAACGGTTAAGCAGAACTCATGATAGGTTCTTAGACTAATTTTGCGGTTATGGGCGACCAGTAATTCTTAGATAGTTCACCAGTGATAGGCCATCTGGGAGCGCTGCTTCATGCCGTTTTTCGCGTTAGATAAGTATTACCTAAAAAAAGGTTATTGAATAAGTTTTGCGGTTATTATCCACCAGATAGCACTACAGTAAATCTGTTCTTTGAATTCGATTTTAATGTGGTTTTTGCATTGCATAGGTATTTGCCCAAAACCAGTAATGAGGGTTTAATGATTATATGTTGGCAAGGGCATTATAGTAGATATGTTTTTCTTTTTAAAAAGACGCCAAAAATATAATATAGTATAGTCTTCAAAATCGTTTCACTTTTTTGTAATTTAAATTTCAATACGTCATTTTGTAAATCTGATATTAAAAATATGTTAATAACCATCAGTAATGTTTGTTTGTTTACACACCAGTCCTCATGAGCATCGCATGACTCAAACCATTTCTTTTTTTAAACCTCTTCCAATAACTGTATTACTACTTATAATTATAACTGTAGATAACTTTTTTCTCTCTTTTACTGTTATAATCTCCTAACAAATTAAGATTTCGGAACGAAACGTCGTCTAAATGATATAAATAATTTATTTAATTTTTTTGTTTTATACTATGTTTTGCCACACCGAGTGAAGTCTTAGAAAAATTAATAATTTATGTCTAGTAAATCTAGTAAAAGTAAATAAATCCGAAAATAGTAGAAAAAGTAAAAAAGTAGATAAAATTGGAAAGTAAATCACCTAAAAACAGCTTACGTAATACTTGAAAGGCCCCTTATTTATAATTCAGAAAGCGTTCAATTTACAGTCAGAATTTCAAGTGGGTGAAGTTTTTTACACAGCTAAGGGACGATGAGACCCAGTTTTTGTACATCTTGTACTATTTTAAATAAAAAAAAACACGAATTCAAACGAATGACTTAATGTAAGGTAATAATAACCGAACTCGAGACATCATTATCATAATGTAAAACTTACAGCTTATTTTAACGTCGTGTAATGTAAATTTTGTATAAGGTATAGGGGCAGTAATTTAATTATTTTTAATATCCTTAAACAGGAAGACAGTGAAACGAGAATAATATTTTGTTTGAATTGTTTTTGAATAACAAACCGCTGACAACAATGTTCATTTTTTGCTTATTTGTTTATTTATATTTTGTTCAGTATTGGCTTTTGTACTGATGGTAATTTAGCAAAATTACAACAATTGAAAAAGATTGAATTATACTTATTTAGTTGATTATGTATAGAAATAAAATGATGTTTCATTGTTTATCGCTGTCAGACCAGACCGTCCCTTAAAATAAATACTGGATGGGGACAGTTATTGGTTTGATTAAATAATATATGAAAAATTTGTTTTATTTTACTTCATGATAATAATTCCTTTATTTGTTTTATTTTGTGACATCATATAATTTTATTCAAATGTGTATTTAAATTAGCTTTAAGATAACGAAGCTTGTTAATAACCAATTTTGGACCCTAGTCTGAAATAAATATTTATTTATTTATTCCTTTTTCACGTTTCATCCAGGTGAGATATTATATACAACCGTGTATGTAAGGATATTAAGGTTCTTAATTAAAATGTGATACTGGGCAAAACAGTATACTGTAAAGATTAGCAAACGCCCGCGACTTCGTTTGCGTGGTTTTTGTAATTTTTACATTTCTTCAAGTTCTGAGTAAACTTAAGCATTTATATTTATAAATATTTATATACCTTAAGTATTTTCGTAACCTATAATCTAATCTACAATAATATTATAAAGAGGAAATATTTGTATTTCTGTGTATTTGTAAGGAATAAACTCAAAAACTACAGGACAGATTTTAAAAATTCCGTCACATTAGAATGCTACGTTACACTTGAGCTTATGCTACGTTATACTTGAGCTTATGCTACGTTATATTTTATTTTCAAACTAATTTTCCGCTCGCGGCTCCGCTCGCTAGGACTACGCAGTTGTACCGGGATCGCTATTATTTTTTGCATAGATATGGATAAGCTGGAGAGTGACTTAGGTTACTTTTTATCCCAAAAAAAAAGAGGTCCCGGTACAACTGTGTAGTCCACGCCAGCGGAACTGCGGGTGGAAACCTAGTATTGTATAAAATGTGATCTACCTGCAATTGAAAGTCCTGTCAAAATTAATTCAGCCGTTTCGGAGATAAGTTCGGGCAAGAAAATAGACAGACAAAACTAAAAAAAACACGTTTTTTCATTTTTGTTAAAAATAAAATAAAATAAAAGTAAAAATAAATAAAATAAAAGTATGAATTGACTAGAAGCCCTCTTCTGCGTTTACCGCCTAACCAGGATGCATGATGAAGAGTTTCAGTCCGCGAAGTCCCCGCGTAGTGGCCTTCAATCCCGCCCCGCTCCCCGAAATTGCGTTTGACATTTTCGATATTGTAAAGTGACATTTAAGACTATTTAAACCAAACGCTGGTGTAAAATTTATTTACTGTATGTCTATGAGGAAAAGAAAGAGCCTTTATTTCGAAATCACGCACAGACATTTTAATATCATTTATTGTTTATGTCCTCAAAATCGATTACTTCTAATGGTTTTTTTTATATTTGTATAAATTAAATGCAACGAGGTATAGACGAGAGAGTTTATATTTTGTCACCATAGCTAGGTAAGAGCCAAATTTCATTCTAACAAAAACAAAGAAAGGTTGTGAGCGAGAGTTCTAGAACTGTGTGAGGATTCGCCACATAAATGAAATGTGCAACTATAGTGATGTCGCATCCACGTAATAATATATCCAATGGCTATTTCTCGAAACGGATTTTAATTCGTAAAATACGCAACAAGTGGTGTACTTTCATTCTATAATAATATGACATTATACAAAAATTTTTGTTCAACTTCAAAGCTTACAAGATATCATTTTTGCTTTTAAAAAAAACCTCAGCTTCCAAGCTACTACGTAGATAAAGTTGAGATTCAATAAATAAGACGTGTTAAACGGATGTAGGCGATATCGGGCGCTGATGTGCCACGCAATGACAGACTGATGATGTTCATTAAAGAAGCGAGAGGCGTCGCCGCTATACGTTATGAGAACGCCGGCTTTATGGCGCGCCAACGCGGTTGAATAAATAAATGAAAGAAACCACTTGGAAACCTTTTTATGTTCTATAATAGCTGGTTTTCACTCTCTCTTTTCTTTCACATCCGACCGTTATTAGATTTTAAAATTATTCTCTTTCGTGTTTTCTTTGTTGCTTATTACGAATCATTAGGTGTGAGCAAATAAAAAATGTCATTAACAGGCAACGCCTGTAGTTAATGTGATGGCATTCAGCATCAAATTTGAATTAGTTGTTTACGTTTACATGAAAATATAAAAATATCATAATAATCATTAATCAATGACGACCGCTTAGCCTAGTGGGTAGCGACTCTGCCTACGAAGCTGGAGGTCCCCGGTTTGAATCCCAGGCCGGGTCAGTATTTATATGATGAATATTGATACTGATACCGGGTCTTGGTTGTTATATGTATGTGGTGTCCTCGCTTGGTACCCAAAATACAAGCTAATGCTGAGTTTGGGGCCTAGACGTTGTTGTGATGTGTACGTTATTATTATTATTATTTATGAAAATAATATAAATAATATTGTAATTACATTTTTTACCTAACATAATTTCCAGACTTTCATACTTCCACTATTAGTGAAATATCTGTATATGTACATGTTGTAAATAATATTTAAGTATGTATATCATTTGTCTGATACCCATTATACAAGCTTTGCTTAGTTTGACACTAGATGGCACTGTGTGGGATGTTCCAAGTATTATTATTATTTTTATCACTATGCCTTTAGTCCGTCTCCACTTTAATTATCTTTCTTAAAAGTGTCTTAGAATTACGTTTATTTTTTAATATATCTTTTACCATTAATCTTTTATTACTTTTCCCAACGTCATTGAACCTCTTTTTAACACTCTATTTTGTTAGTATATTACTTTTCTTGTTTTAAAAGTGTCTTAGAATTACATTTATTTTTAATATTTTCTTTTTCATTATCCTTTATTACTTTTCTCAACTTCATCATACCCTTTTTTTACACTCTATTTCGTTAGTATACTATATTTTGATCACGGATTCGACCATTACCCAAATTCTTAACAAAACCGACTTTAAATAAATTATTCTTGTCTAGAAGCCTTAACCTCGTGAAAATAACCAAATCAACAATTCTGGTTTACCTTAATATCAATTTGTAATAACGATGTTTAACTTGAGTTTATTAAGAAGGTGAGGAAATAATTATAGTACGTAACCTAGTTCACAAACCTAGTACGTAAATTAATTACCTAATCAAATTTTAATTCTTAATTAATCGTATCCGAAATAAATTGAAATAATAATAATTGCCTTCGTTGTGCGATTGATAATAAAAAACACTGTTCATACACTTGCGTTTGAGCTTTGCGAAATTCGACATTTTAAAAATACTTAATTTGATATAAGCATGTGACGTTTTTTTGATCTGTCAATTTTTATAATATTTTCACATTTATGTACATAATTTTTCACTTTTATTTCTCTGAAAATATATATTTTCATTTTTTCTCATTAAAAATATAAATATTAAAAAAAATGTCGTTCAAACAAGGATTACAGAAAATGTTTTGTAATTGTGGTTGTAAGGAACGCTATGCGTGAACTAATGTCTAGCACTAGACGATATTTAAATTCATATTTATAAAATTTGTAGGTTATAATATTCTGTTATGTGAGTACCCCTAATTCCGTCCCACGGAAGCCATAAGTGTCCCTTTATTATTAAATTTCAGAACAGGTATATTTAAATTACAAAAGGGGCTCAAGGAATGCCGGAGACTTTCAAGTTTCTATTAATTAAGTGAAGCGTAGTCAGGTGGTGGAAAACAATGGTGAACAGGTAGTCCTCAATTAAGAGCCGCAACGGGCGATGGCGCACGACGGGTCAGGGGATCTTTACGTTTGGTGGTTTTTTCACATGCCGACATGGTGGCGTGGTGGCACCACAGAGCATTGGAGTGGGCTAGAGTTAGCATCTAGACGGTTGCGCTGTTTCCTTCAAGTATGCAGTATGACTCAAGACAGATCTCATAACCTAAACTCTAAAATGCGACATCAAATCATCAAAGTTGTGAGTGAAAAGGATGAACGACTTAACCGCTTTTTAAAACGATATACCCAACGAAAATGATATAAGACAAAACTATGTACATATGCATAATGTTTTTACTTATATTCGATGCATGAGCTATAATTTTTGGGACACGTGTCTTTGAATAAATTCCGTCACATGGCTCCTCTAACTTACTCGATTCTCTGTGGATGACACTAACTACATGTATCTAAACTGCACAACTTTACAAGGTACCCAGTAAAGCATACATTGATTCCTAAAACAGGTATAGTTTTCGCAGTGTCATCTCAAAAACGGTCGAGAATATATATGTTTAACTGACACATCGTTTGCGTGAAAAATCGTTTTCTAAATATACATATAAGTTTGAGAAAGAAACGATACGGCAATGCGATTGTCCTGGAACCGTGTCGGTACGTAAAAAAGCGGCCTCAGACGTCTACAAAATCTTATTAGAATTCGTCCTCACTAAGATATTAAAGCGTTTGTCCTCTTGAACGCGACCGTACGGCCAAGGCAATTGAATCGGTGGTAATGAATGTTCGACATTATTCGTAAAGATGCTCATTAGCTGTCGTTATAATCCAATAAAACAAATTACGTAATATTAATTTCTTTTATTATATTGAAGTACGAAATCCAATGACAATTAATTTTTATAGAAATTAATTAATTCTAAAGTAAACTTTGTCGGTACAGCTTGGAAATAATAAAATAAACGTTTTTAACATATTTTCCGGGTCTGGATGATTGAATTTTTCCCATGAAGCTTTCTTTTGTATAATTGTATACTCTAATTTAAAATTAGCGCAATGTTTATTATTAGGGTTCCGTATATCCGAGATGAAAAAACCGTTCGAGTGCGAGTCGGAATCACGTGGACAAGGTTCCTTTCATTATATCATCATATATCATTATACCACTATGTTTATTTTAATCTAAATAAAATTTAAGTCAGAAGTTGAACCCAAATCCTTTACACATAAGTTACTTTTTACCTCCAATTTTACTTGTTAGTTCTCAGTGAAATTAAGTAACAAGTTTTATTCGCATTTTCTTTTTACGTATATTTTCCGTTTCTCGTGGAAATTAAAAGGCTCAGGATTTTCGTTTAAGTTTTCCTGTAAACTACGAGTGAGTAGACTCAGTAGTTTCGGTGATAAGAAGGGTTCAGATAAAAAACATAGGTAAATGATTTATATACCGAACCTTCTCCACGCGGTCCAACTCGCACTTGACTGGTTTTTCATTGCCTTCCAAATTTTATTGGATATTTTATGAATATAATAAAACCCACGTTTTTTTCTATTAGTACGTATATCTCAACAGATTGTATCAGAAAGTACTAAAATATTGATACATAACGCCACAAATTGTCGTGTTACCGTGACGATGCGTAGGCGACTGATAAAATTGCACCCCTCCTCGCTACACCAGAGTGGTTGCACCTTAATTTCTCATGAATAGTATTTATGTTTGACTTAGTATCTCGCTGTACGATAATTTTTAATATTGAAATTTTACCTATTTATATTTGAAAAATGGAGTGTTTATAGATGATACCTAATGCCTATAGAAATCTGAAAGGGATGTAAATTTCACTGGTGTATAGCATAGAAAACAATTTCCAATACTTGCCAAATATATGCGTAGAAATTGCGCACCATGTATTTTTTTTAAAATCTATTATATCGTATTATGTATGCAAACTTGAACTACAACAGAACTGTTGTTTTGTCGCCTAAATTGCGTTGTATTGTTTAGCTTGCCTTTTGTTGCTAATGTTGGCGTTCATACAACACAAATTTCGCCATTTGCAAACTAATTGTTTCCTCGCTGAAATTGTGGAGTGTATCCAATAAAGTAAAAACATTTAAACCATAATATACGTTAGTTTCCCAAATAACAAGTAGTTATCTTTTCCAGTGTTACCATCCCCTAACAAATAGATAGGAAAAAATGCAAGAATGTCAATAAGAAATGTGTCGCCTATAGCAGACGTTGAACTTGATTGATGCGGTGATCAACTAACAATAAATAAACTTGATCATAAGAAATAGCATCGAAATAATAGTAGAAGCCGTTCTACGTATCACAAAGTTTACTAGATAGATCTAAATTTCATGAGGACCGTCGTGGTGTTCGAACTACTACATTATGGCTTTCTCAAGTATCTAACTCATACAATATTCATAGTTTGAACTATATATATTATATACTGTTACTACCAGGTTAAACTTATTCTATAAAATAAAGATGAATAGAACATATCTCGTTATCTAGATGCATGTAGGTGTCTAGACCGATGTTATTTCATCAAAATAGCTCTGTATAAAAAGGTTAAAGCTCAATTTAATTAAACTTTGCTGATGTTCGTAGCCAAGTTAGATTTCAGAAACTATTTTAGTCAACTATCTTGTTTCAATTTATCGATTTGTATACAAAATAAATTACGGATTTGTTCTTCTGAATTAGTTCCATGTGTGGTTGTGAAGCATTCACTTCTTCACTTCATCAGCCCATTTTTACCCCACTGCAGGGGCTTAGGCCTCCCCCAGGGTGAGGAGGGGGGCTTGGAGCTTAAATCCACCACGCTGCTCCACTGCGGGTTGGGGACTGTAACGACCGCCACCTATTGACAGCGTCCGGGACCGACTGCTTAACGTGCCCTCCGAAGCACGGAGTCAGTGATAGTTATGTACTTAAGTCAGAAAAACTCATTGGTACACGCCTGGATTCGAACCATGGCCCTATAGGGCCTTATAAATTTGAGACAGGTTCATTGCGCTTTGGGCTATCACGACTCTGTGAAGCATTCGTTTTCGTTTAAAAAGATATTGATTAAAATTAAAAGTCTATTGTGAGTAGAAACCAAATAAGAAGAGACAGACATTGTTGTGATCACGGAGTTAGGAAGAATATGGGTCTATGAAGTTCAATTCTTTGCACATGTATGGTTGTAGTAATTTCAGTTAAGTAAAGATTCGCGCTCGTACTTTATTGTTACATTGGCTTGTCACTTGAAAGCTATATGCGGCGAGCGGCGAACGGCCGAGGCGCAGCGCAGGATTAAAGCTTGCTTTTGTTCGCGTTGCGCATGAAAGAACTCTCATCTTCCTTCACGTGAAAGGAGACGGCATTTTATACTACACATGAGAGAAAGGCTCCTCAGGCCATTTGATGTGGGCGGAATTTGCAAGTAGGTGCATTGCTTGGCGCAGCACGTCTAAGATCGCTATCACAAAGCACTTACATCGATGTCTTCCTTTTGACATGTCTTCATAATTTCACATTTTCTAAGGTAATTTCGTCAATATTTAATCATATTTAACTTTAGCTAAGTTTTAGAACAAGTTTTTGAAGCTAATCTAGAATTTACGTAAAGACATAAAATTATGGATTAGTTTCAATAACCTCCCTTTGAAAACTCATTATTGAAAACAAGTTTGATTATGTTTTATAGTTACTATCGCTTTTCGGTCGGGAGACGTGGGCGGTATCAAAGCATCAACGATTAAATAATGAAGTTATGAACAGAATAATGAAAATTCTGTGAGGAAACACTGAGAATTTTGTTTGTACTATGAAAATAAGTAAATCGAAAACACGTGTATCATATCACCGAACTTTGAATGTAGCGAACTAGAACGTGATGACTTTGGTTTTTAGAAGTAACTAGCCAGCGTTACTCATCTATTGAACTATTTCAAAGCTTCGTGCATCACATCAAGCTCAAGCTCGCATTTTAGCAATTTATCGCAATTTAGTTAAGTTACAAGTAGAGCAGCTAGATATGCTTCCATTAAATTTATAATTGCCTTTCATTTCGCCAATTTTAGGCCAGGTCTCTCTAAAATCCTGTTTTTTTTTTTAAATAATAATAATAGTCTACAGTTTTCTTTTGTTTATTAAAAATATGATTTAATTAAATTCACTTTCATATGAACCATGATAACCATTGTAATAATTACGATATTATAAAATTAATTGTTGTAATAATTAATGGAAAATATGTTTCTGGATAGGTCATTGAGTTAGTCAAATCATTCGGCGGCCATAAAGAACCAACAATTAATAGATATTTGGCAATAAAATAAAAACTACCAATGTTGCTGTAGCGCTTCTATATACGCGACACTTATCTATAACTTTATATCTATGCCTCGGGTGTGAGCCATTGCGAATCGGCCAAGAGTTCTGGCCTCAATTGTCCATTCTCAAATTTTTTAATTAAAGTCCGTTATATTTTTTTTTGAAAGAGCAGTTTTGAGAAACTAACTTGAAAAAAAAATGTTTTTGATTGGTATTTACTTAAATCTATTAAATTAAAAATTCTTATAGCCTGACATCACCAAGTGTAATTATAAGTTCAGCCATTGCCATTGCATATTTATAAAAACAATGACGCTATTGCTATTGACAGTTCTGATACTGCCATTGTTTTTATAAATATGCGACGGCAATGGCTCAACTTATAATTCCTGAACTAATTCAACAATTTGGGAATGGTCAATTGTTGTTGTCATTTTAACTTATTTCTTTTTACCATTTCAATGTGTTATAGGTTCAGGTTTCACGTTCCACCAATTTACGTGACACACTTCAGTCGTTCGTGATTCGGAATATAATTTCCATTTAAAGATGTCACGGCAAATTTTCCAATATTCGATGGGATTTACGTTTTTCGTATACATTTCGTATACATATATGACGCCAGTATACAGAAACAAGTTAGTTATGTCTAACCGAACCCTCATCAACAGTGCATAGGATGCGTAGACATAAACATCCGATCACGCCACTTAGCGACCGCCAGTGCAGTCTTTATCGTTTCAGAGAAGTGTTTGTCGAAACGCTTTCCATTACTCATACGCGGGCAGAGTCCGCCATGTACCTATGTCTGAATATCGAACGATGTATCATTCTTGTGTTAACCTTTGTAGAGTTAAACTGTCTTCAGTAATAAAATAAATGTTTTTAAAAAAGTCTTTGTCTGATATTGAAACTTGACTGGCGCAGCCGGTAGGATATAGTCAGCTAATATTCTTGCTCCGTGTTCACCCCAAATTCGCGTCAACACGTCGCTTAAAGAAAAGCTTTCGTTTCAACGATTTAGACTATATTACGTACCATCAAATAAATAAGTCAAGGCAAGACAAAACGACTGAAGACAAACACAAGTTTCACTGGAGGACAATATGGAGACACACAGCCTGTGAGTACAATTTCATTCACTTCCTGTAATTTTCCTGTCTTTCCTTTTATAATATATTTATGTGTTATCAGAGACCGAACATCGCTCAGATAATACTCGTTTTATTATCGTAACACATCTACGATTTAAAACTCAAATTAAATTTAAGAGAAAAGTGAAAATTAAATATTTTATGAATTGAATATTATATGAGTTAAATATTACTCGAATAAAATATATGAATGAATTTGAAATAAATTAAATATTAAATTGAATATTAATTTGAAAACATTTAAATAAATAAATATTGAATTAAATTTTATATTGCTTGAATTATTAAAATAAAATGGAAGGAATACGACTAGTACCTAAAGAAATATTATGTATCGTACCTAAGTTTGACGGTGACGAAAAATTGCTTAATTTATTTGTCAAAAAGGCAGAATATGTCATAAGAATATTTAGAGGTAGTGATGCCCAAAATCAGTACTTATTTCATTGTATTACAAGCAGATTAATAGGTAAAGCCGCGGCGCTTATTAGCGAACGCGACGACATCGAAACATGGGACGACTTAAAATTAGTTCTATCCCAACACTTTGGTGATCCTCGAAGCGAAGAGTGTATCGCAATAGAGTTGGAATCTTTAAAAATTAAAAATGGCGAATCCTATTTAGATTTTAGCAATAGGATACAGTTTGTACGAAGCACATTAATATCTAAAGTTATTTTGTTGAACGATGTTAACTTACGAGAAAGCAAAATCATTATATATAATAATCTTTCTTTAAATGTATTTTTATACAATTTACCAGAGGATATGATAAGAATAGTTCGTTTAAAGAACCCTTTGAATTTAGAAGACGCATTAAGTATTGTACTCGAGGAAGTTAATTTCCAATATCAATATAATGCTCGAAATAAAATGTTAAAACCTTTGAATCAGTTAAACAAAAATGAATCGTCTACACTCAACAACCCTTACATAAATAAATTTAATACGCAAAATAAAAATTATTTTAAATATCACACAACTCCTCAACCGCAAAAACCTAATTTCTTTAATACTCTAAATAATAATTTTAAATTCGGAATCCCTCATCAAAATACATATCAAAACCAAAATCAAAACTTTAAATTTGGCATTCCACCGCAAAATAATCAAAATAAATTTAAATTTGGTATTAAACCCCAATCCGGTCAATTTAGAAACTATACGAACAATCAACAGCAAAATCGTTTCGGTATGCAACAGTGGAACCAAAACTTTCCACAAAGGCAAGCACCGCAGTTCCAAAACAATGACGTATCAATGCGCACTGCACCGCCTCTAAGACCTCAACCATATAATAATCCGCAGAGACTTCCCACCAACGAAATAGAAGTCGAACAAGAATGTTACGACGAAGTAAACGATAATTCCCCATACGATTTCCCAGACTGTACGAACGAAATTACGAACGAATACTCTAATGACCCCAACGACGATCAATCCCCCGACGAAATCGAAAATTTTTGTATAGATGCCTCACACCAGATACCTCCGAAATTATTAATTTAAACTGTAGTAACATTTTATTTTTACCACACATCACGATACCGGAATTAAACGCTAAATTCATGATAGACACAGGTAGTACTCGATCTTTTATCAGTCCAAAAATAGCAAACAAATATTTCCTCAAGAATAAGTATCACGAACCTTTCGAAGTAATAAGCACTCACGCGCGTAGTACACATTCAGAGGTCATATACATTCAGATTCCCGGAATATTTAAAAGTACACTCAGACACAAATTTTATGTATACGATGTTGATAAACGTTACGACGGACTTATTGGCAGCGATTTATTAAAGGAAATAAAAGCTATAATAGATATGAAAAATCAAATTTTAAAAACAACAAATGCAGAAATCCCTATAATATACAATAAACCTTACGAACTTGAACTGACCCCGCGATCGGAAACACGCGTTAAATTACCAACCGACTTACAAAACGGAAACGCTATTTTAGAATTTAAAATGTTCTGCGAAGGCGTACGAATGCCTAGCGCCTTAGTTACTTGTAAAGATGGTTTCGCTGAGACTGTCATCCAAAATTATACCGATAAGAAAATGACATTAACTATCATCCGACCATTTAAAGTAAAGAAATATGAGCCAGAAAAATGTGAAATTTATTACAATAACAGACAGGTCGAAACCGACTCATTATTAAAGGACAACTTATCTAAATTACGTTTAGAGCATAGTAATGAAGAAGAAAAATGCAAACAGTTATTAACAAATGCACCGTTATTACAATATCCTGATTTTACCAAACCTTTTGTACTTACAACGGACGCTTCTGGCGAACGTAAATATAGAATGGTTATCGACTACAGACGTCTTAATGAAAACACGAACGCCGATGCCCTCTCCATAATAAAATTAAACGCTACAGACAACGATGACACCTCTATTCAGGTTAATATAGACGAAAAAGAATTATCCAAACGACAACCAATTAATGATGAAAATTCGAGCACAATGTCCATTTCTGACACATCACGAACTCTATCCATTACGTCATCTTCAAGTCGAAGCGACACTATTCATTCCGCTCAAGATTTAGAATCAACAGGTGTACCTATTTTACACGAAGCAATCGACACAAAGCCTAACCAAATATTAATTACAACTTGGTATAAAAATAAACTCTTAGTAAAAACTTCATCCCGCGATAAACAAAAATTAATCGAAGTATATCTTCCACTTGATAATTCGGACTTAATAAAACAATTTTTAAAAGAGTACATTCAACCCAATAAAAAACATTTTATTTATTACGACAACAAAGAACATAGGCGACTATTTAGTGAAATTGTAATAACATTATTCAAAAGAAACACAGTAAAATTTATAGAATGCACAAACCGTATAATATATGTCGAAAACGAAAATGAGCAACGCGACATTATCTTAAAACACCACGAAGGAAAAACATGCCACAGAGGAATCAAAGAAACACTTATAAGAATTAAACGTCACTACTATTGGCCAAACATGAATGACACCGTATCAGCTATAATAAACACCTGTGAACCCTGTAAAAAAATGAAATACGATAGGAATCCATTTAAGCCAGCAATTCAAATCACACAAACACAATTTAAACCATTTGAAGAAATTTTTATCGATTTATTTTTCATTGAAAATAAATATTATCTTACATTAATTGACGCATTTAGCAAATTAGGTCAAGCAATCGAAATACAGAGTAGAGCGACCGCAGAGGTAGCCCGTGCATTAATTAAATATTTCTCATTATATGGTGTACCCAAGAAAATTAGTTGTGATCCCGGTACAGAATTTAATAATGAATTATTAAGAGAAATGTTGAGCTTATATAAAATTAATTTACATATAGGAACTCCTAATAATCCAAACTCAATGGGCTTAATAGAACGATTTCATTCAACTCTCACCGAAATATACCGTTTAGCCAAATACGAGCAGAAATCAACCGATGCTGCATCTGTAATGACATACTCTATAATGGCATATAACCACACTATACATTCAACAACAGGTCTCACGCCCTTCGAAATAATATTAGGTCACACGGATTCAAATAGCACATTTAACGCCGACTATGAAAAAATATATATACAACAAATGGTTAAGGAACATGCTAAACGTACCGAATACTTATATCAGTATTTAACACAAAAGATGCTTGATGCGAAAACAAAAGCTCGCGATAAACGCAAAGGCGAAACCGACATACATCTAGAGATAGGAAAAACTGTATTTGCAAAAAGCACTAACAAACGCAAAAGTAAAGATAAACCCCGCTATCAAAAAGCGATTGTCACAGGGAAAAATAAACGTAATATTTTACCCGTAACGATCAGGGAACGCGACACTAAGGTCCCCATTAAAAACGTAAAACGTCCCCCGCAGGTTCTTCAAGACCAGCCTGGTTCTTCTACTGACTCTGACGGACATGGCAACCGCCCTACAACTTCAAAGGATTGAACGGAACCCCGGTATATTACCGATACGCCAAGGACAAGCCGTCTTACAGAAAGACAAGTGGACAGTTTTCAAAACTCTAGATTTAGATTTAATAAATAAGGAATTAGATTTAAATATTAATACTTATACGAAGTTTAATGAGATAGTCCGATCATGCTATAATAAAAATTTTATTGATAATTTTACAAATTTAATATCACAATTAAATTACCTTAAAGAAATCACTATTATTAAGTACAAACAGTTAGTTCCGTATGAGAGAACTAAACGAGGTATTCTTAACCCTCTTGGTTCAATTATTAAAATTATAACAGGTAATTTAGATAATGATGATGCTGTTAGATATGATAAATTATACTGTGAACTCAAAAATCAACAATTTATAGTTAATAAAAAGGTATCTATAATCGCTAAAATGATGGAAAACTTTGTAAACAATTCAAAAACTATTAACGATAATTTTATTGTCTTGAATGATAAACTAAGCAATTTGGAGCGATCTCTCAATGAGTCGACATACCGCAATATGTACTATAGTAATATACTTAGTACGTACCATTTATTCATGCACAACTTCCGCACGATATATATTAAACTCAATGAAATAGAAACTGCTATAGCCTTTAGTAAAATATTAATATTACATCAATCAATAATTAACCCTGAGGAATTGTTAAATATGTTATTAAAAATAGAAAAATACCAAAAATTTATGTATCCCGTTACTTTGAATAATTTAATTAAAATTGAACAAAACATTATCTTAAAAGCTTATATTAAAGAAAAACAAATTACATTTATTCTAGAAATACCTTTGGTCAGTGATGACATATACATATATTATAAAATATATCCCCTACCTATGTATGATACCTTTCAAAATCAAACCCTCATTGTCTCTCCAAAATACCCATACCTTATAGTGAAGGAATTAAAGTACATATCACGCATGACGCCCTGTAAGGAAATCGATGACGTCAATTTCTTATGCGACGACAATGACGAAGCTCAGTTCTCTCAAGACAACTGTATAATAGACTTGATGAAATTCTCTACTAATATAAATTCATGTACTCAAATCGCAATTGTTATCGAAGATTTGAAAATACAACATATAAATTCAAATAACTGGATAATATACTCAAGAAATGAAAACACTTTAACAAAGAAATGCGACTACGATATTACAAAGGAAACCATCCAAGGAACCTACATATTAACTCTAGATGACTCATGTGAAATCACAATACAACAATTTAAATTTACATTGAAACAATCGGAAATTGAAGCGTATAATTATAAAAATATACCCATCATCGAGTTACCTCACATACCAGCGACAGTGACGTCAGAATCATCGCAACGTCGACCCATCAACCTCAAAGGAATAAATCTGAGTGAATTGCAGTATCTTACACGTGTTTTAAAAGAAAGTGAAATGTCAAACAGTGTTATAAGTGAATACCCAGTGAATTTTAGAAATATAAGTATCGGAACTGTCATACTCTATGTAATCATAGTTATAAGCCTTTTGTCACTTTTAATATGTTATTACTATAAGAAAATTTTAAAATTTTGTGGTTTGTATCGAAATCACCCGAGTGATGTAAAACATCCCCCAGTTGATTTCGAACTTATGGAGGGAGGAGTTATGTCTAACCGAACCCTCATCAACAGTGCATAGGATGCGTAGACATAAACATCCGATCACGCCACTTAGCGACCGCCAGTGCAGTCTTTATCGTTTCAGAGAAGTGTTTGTCGAAACGCTTTCCATTACTCATACGCGGGCAGAGTCCGCCATGTACCTATGTCTGAATATCGAACGATGTATCATTCTTGTGTTAACCTTTGTAGAGTTAAACTGTCTTCAGTAATAAAATAAATGTTTTTAAAAAAGTCTTTGTCTGATATTGAAACTTGACTAGTTACTAGTTAAAATAATAAATAAATAAAAATAAACAATTTTTTTGTTACTAGCTAAACCTGAAAATAGTGAAAACATAACTATTGCTATAAGTAGTCAAACTCAGTTTTATCTGATTACACTTCAACTAACTTTGTTTAAAAATTATCAAAGTTTTGCTAATTTCATGCTACTACTAGTTTTGTTATTTAGTTTTTTCAGTGTAATAAGGAGGTGGGGAATTATTTTAAAAGGATATTTCAAATACATTTGTCTTTATCTCCGTAAATTATTTATTAACATGTCGTAATACAAATCTACATTAATTAAAAACAAAAGCTTATACTAAATTACTAAATTAACATATAATTAGAAATCAAAAATATATACAAATAAAAATATCCGTAAATTAAAAAAAAATATTACATTGATCACAACTACACGCACAATTGCAGACTATGGTGGCACAATGTAGGGACTACACGCACAGTACAAACCGCAGGGTGTAGAAACAGAAACTTGAAGTGTTGAATGTAAATTCCTTATACATCGTCCCGTGAAATCCAACGTTATTTTGAGGGCTGTTGTTGAGGCTAGATCATGGCTCACCAGGGTTTCTAAATATGACCTTAGTAAATGTTTAATAATTATTTAGCATTTCTATGAATTTCGTGAAGATCTACATTTTAGATCAGTGTTTTGAAAGCTGTTGCTATGAACGTTGATATTTTGCAATTCTGTTTTTGTTTAATATTACTAACAATATCCAATATTACAAACTTACTTATTGTATTTGATAGAATGGTTCCTGTGTGATATGGTCACGGTTTTCTTAAAAAAGAAAAGTTATTCAAAATTTTTGAGTGTTATTTATACCATAAAAAATGTATGAGGTTATGGGCGAATAATTTCGTATCGGTAGCTAGATAGTAGAATTATCATCAGAATTAGTAAAGGTGTTATTGAAACTTCAAAACCCCGCAAAATGACATATACTGATTAGATAAATTATTTGTAATTATCATTGTTTGTGTAATATTTTGTTAAATTACAGATGAAATGTAATAGTTACGAGGTCACGAGTATCTCCAGTACGAATTCAACATGTGCGTCACATCAAACTTTATAGGAGTCTTCCGGGGGTGTAGTGAGATATATTTATTTTATCGAAAAGCGAACCGAACTGAAAAGCGTTTTTCACATAATTACACGTTTCCTTTATTATTTTTATGCCAGTTAAACATATACAACCTGCAACCTTAATATCTGTTTTGACGTTTTTATCTCGGTCTTTAATTTTCCAGAATTAAATTTGATAATATTTAAAATGAATAAATAAATAAAAATAGTTTATTTACGTTAACATTTATGTACATTTGTATGCTTGTAGTAGGAGGTTCTGCTCTTCTCACAGGTAATACATTTCTCATGTATATAGGGAGGATATGATAGATGAAAATAAACTATTTATAACATTTTATACTAATAATGAAAACAAAATAAATATGCGCGCGCGCCCGTGTGTGTGTGTGTGTGTGTGGGAGGGTGTGTGTTTGTGTGAGTTATTTGTGCATTCATACGATTTTAAAATTGGGTATATTCTTACCATTTACATCATACTAAAAGCCTACAATGAATATTTGAATAATAGGTCCTCTGTCTCACAATATCCAATTCTTTCAAGTTTTTTGATCAATGTATTTTTTGCATTCGTAGTATTGAAGGTTATATATATTGTATTTGTCGTTTAGCTTATTATAGAGGTAAGCAGAATGGGCTTAAAACTGACGCCTGGCAAAAAGGGTTCTACAAGGAGGAGTAGGAGCCACTTTACATTGTCTTCTACGTTGTTGTGTGTGTTAGGCGTGTAAGGTAAGGTTTTATGTAATTTAAGTGTTGCGTTAATAATATAAAGTTTTCTAACTGAAAATATTTTGTAATTTCGATATAATTCTTTATTTATTTTATTTATTTTATTTATTTATTTCGATATTTACGTGAATTTAAAATAATATTCTTAAATTTATTGAGATTTTACTTTACACTACTACTTTACGTTACTAAAAAGATACACGTGATTTTGTGTAGGGGAGGGGGTTTGTCATAAACCTCTCCACCAAACACTCGGAGGGGGGCTATAAATGCTAAAAAAAAAACATCAAGTGATTAATAGACAACCCCATAAGAAAACATCAAGTGGTGTTTAAGGTGCATATTTTTTTGTATATTCATTTTTGGGGGCACGACGTGGTATCTCTATGTAAATTCATAATCTGTAGTTAATACGATAATTTTAAACTTCGTTTTCACCAGTTTAGCATTGTTTCAAGCGAAAATTAATTAATAATATACGTTACACTTGAATCTGGGGAGCACTTTTACTGAAACAAAATTTTATCAAAGGTTAATCTTATGAAAACGGACATTATACAAAATTGTGGTAACCTTTCCTAAATCGGAAAATTATTTTAAAATATTATTAATTCAAAGTGTAATTATTAAAATGGCATAATATTTGCTACTAAATACTTTAGAAAAAAATTGTTATTTTATTGCAAACGATGCATATTATAAAATTACTTTATTTCGAATACAGATGTTAATTAAAATAAGCTTTCCGCCCGCGGCTTCGCCCACGTGTATCACACATTTGTAATAAAATCGCTGTCAATTCGTACGTATGTCTTAACTGTATCGAGTGCCGCCGGGCAGTAGTAGTCTATATTAGTGACCCTTTGCCCCATACTCGGCTAGCACCTCGGATGCCACCAATATTGCCAATGACCGCAATTTTTCTTCCGATATGACACACTAAAATCGTTACAGCTAATATTATAAGTATTGTAATCAAATGATTAATAAAATCTGGTCAGACCCTATATCTCTACAAAAAAAAAAGAATTCGGTAAACCAGATCAGTGATTCTTGAGTTGCAAGCGCACAAACGAACAGACATGTAGACATAGTATTTTGTAGTATTTATGGACGGGCAAAACACGATAAGCGCGATATTTTCCTAATCCTTGAATAGGCGCGCCTTCTCTGTGAAACTTGAGTGATCGCGCCGGCAGCATTTTGCCGTCCATACCCAAAATGGTTTTTCTTGCAAATATTAGTTAAATAAATTTACAGTGATTTTAAAAAAATAAAATAAAACCAACTAACAGTAAAAGTAACGTTTATTAAAGTTTTAAACGATTCTTAGAAAAACTAATGCTTTGGGAAATCTTAAGTATTTTTTTTTTTAATTTTAACATAACAATATAAGAAAAGAAAAATTAAACATAACAACAAAATAAAAACTTTTACATCATCTACGACATTTGTTTCAGCGAAACAGTTCTGACACATGTACATACAATGTTCTTTACTCCGCAAATTTTCGTATCTATTGTACCCTTTTTTGGTTTTTCTATTTTTGTTGAACGGACATACTGCGCATATACCTTCTCTACCTATGTTCACTTTCCCGAATATTTTCCAAGAAAATTTGTACAGCAGCTTCTTTAAAATTCGGGTCCTCTTCCAACCGCGACACGATTTGTGTGTTTTCTGTATATACTGCAATTTATTCATTCTGTATATACTTCACGTGTCGTTCAACGAAAAAGATACAAAATAAAATAAGCAAAACATTTTTTTTTAAAGTGCCCATATTTAATCATTATAAGTAATGAAATCTAATAATCAACTATAGTAAGAAACCAGACACACGAATGTTGATTAGCGACTAGCACAGTGAGCAATTACCGCCAAAAGCGACCACCAACGACAACCATTACCCCCTACGGTTACCTGCGCTGTGGATTTTTTCTAGTTTCTAAAACAATCTGTGTAAAACAAGGAGGAGAGGTGCAGGGGGCAGCTACTAGGACGCAAGACCTTGACAAATGGATCGTGTATAAAATAACACGATTTTTGTGCCGCGGACGGTAAAATGCTCATAGCGCGATCACTCTGTGGTTAAAAATAATCTTAAAAGGCGTCTTACACTTCCTGTAACATTTATCCCTGTATAGCTGTATTAATGTGTTGTCTCAACTATTTTCGTTATTTATTGGTTTTGCAACCTCTTCCTCTTTTATGCAACCCAAAAAAATATAGTCAAGTCTGAATACAGTCCACGTGCCGAGGGTCCCACGCGCTGTTGCGTTCAAAAGATCATTCTCGAGAAAATGTTATGTTGCCAAAAAACATGTGAAAAGTGAAACGGTTTCGAAAAAAAATCTCTCGCGTTTAAGTTTTTTTTTCTTATGATGTATCAAAATATTAAAAAATTTACAAATGTATAAACCTAGTTTTTAACGATTTGAATACCATATTATTTTTTTTGCACCAATCGGTTAAGGTTTAATGGGTTCAACCGTTAATGTCCTTTGTATGAAAATTCGCACTTCAAACCCCTTTCATTTTACGAGTAGTACAATTTCTTTTGTTCTTATGCGATCAAAATTCCAGAAAAGATCCAATAAAATAAAAAAAACATTTCTTTTTGCATTGGTGATTCATTATATTACATTGGATAGCGTGGTTCCTTTATAGAATTAACGAAAATCAGAAGAACATAGTACCAACATTTATAGAAGTGACATTAACAACACTAATCTAATTAAGGTTCATATTTTCACGATATTATATTCGCGAAAGTGCCAATATCTCTAAAATTAGTAAACATTCATTATGGTTGTGTTTAGATTTTCAGGTGAGTCATGGACAAGCCCATCGGCCTTATAGGCAAGCACTAGCTAGGATTTTTCAATACTCAACTCAATACGTCAATACTTTTCAATACTCGAACTCTAAGGAGAAATAATATACTAAACTACATTACACCGTGTTTCGTCAATATTAAAAATTCAATATCTTACAAGACAGAAGAATTTTTTACTAGCATTACTATACCGTAGGTTGGATTCTTTATTTTTTTCAGCCTATAAATGGGCGGAAAGGGGCATTAAAATTAGTATATAAAAAATAATCGACATACAAAGCACATATACGTATCAACTTGAGACTTGGCGCTAATAATCTACGTAATAAATGATGAACAAGTGTTTCTGGATTTTTGAAATTCAATCTCTAAAGAGGTGAAAAGGGGTTGAAATATTTAAACTAATGTGTAACGCAAACTGATTGGTATGGAAACTTGAATTTTTGCCCAGAAGTTCCTGATATAAAATAGAGGTATCTATTAATAACTCATGCATCATGAGACTACAACAACAATACTATTATCGGATACCATGCGGGCAAAGTTGTAAGAAAAAATTAGTAAAACCAAAACCAGCACAGCGCTTGTCGGACTACGTGCAGTGAACAGTTTCGTATAGGGTTTTTTTTGTAGCTGTTTTTTCTCGATTAATTTCGAAACTAATATATATATAAACTCACTGAAAACAATTTTATTTGAACATTTCGTTCAATATCAATTTACAATATTTCTTTCAGATTTTTAAATGTTTTCGTTTAGAAATGTCCGCGGTAAGTGAAAAGCTACTTAGATGCTTAATGTTTCTAAATCTGGAGGATAAAATAGAAAATGGTCTATAAAACCATGATACAATTTTAATACAATAAACAAAATCGGTTGGCTCTGCACCTACTGGCCATCCCTGTAACTTCCCGCTATTTTCGAGATTAAAGCGCTCGAAATTATCCCTATTAGAAAGCTACTGAGCTTGAAAGCTATTTGCTCAAGCTCAAAATATCGATGTTCATGGTTTTTTGAGCTTTTCGAGCTCACAATATTTATGTTCTGAGCTCTCCAAGTTCAAAAATAGAATTTCTGTAAATTTAGAGTTCTTAAAGCTCAAAAATTAGGGAGCAACATATTCAAAGAGAATGTTATTTTAGAAATTTTGAACAGGGATATCTTCTGAACGCTTCGTTTACAAATACGGCATTCTATGCAATTTCGTAAGCATAAATTTTTTGTATAAAGTAAAAAATTTATTGGTCGTAAAATCTCAAATTTATGTTAAAGACTTTTTTTTCGGAAGTATTTAAACTGCGATATTTTTTGAACGCATCGTTCGATTTTTTAATTTTTTGACGGCATTCAATGCTGTTTTTATGCACAAAAAAACCTATAGAAAATTTCAAGTAGATTAGTTGGAAAATCTCAAAGTTATCTAAAAAAACGCCGATTGACTTCAAAATCTAATCAGATCCAAGGCTTGATAAACCCTTTCTAACGTCGTATCGTGGGTCTTAATCGGTTGATCCGTTCTTAAGATATCGTACGACAAAAAAAAGTTACATATACACACATACACGGACACACACGCAACACATACGGACTTCCAGTCGGAAATAGTCAGAATGGCTTCCCAGGACCTCAAAACGTAAAGATTTGTTGAAAACTCGACTTTCAAAAATCGGACCCACACCAATAACTTCCTTTGGATAGCGGGAAGTTAAAAAAAAAAGAACAAAGGATTTACACTTAGATATTTTTAACCAATATTTGGGAAATCATATTTATAAATAAGATGTGCTTTTCATTCAATTCTATTTAAATTAATTTAAGATTCGCAATTTACTATTTCCTTTCGAACTGGAGAAACGAGTCAGTTACTAATTTGTTTTTCCAGAGATTTATAATGTTCCTAAAGCGAAGTGCACTTTTAATACGCGCAGAAAAACGGACAAATTTCCGACTGCTACTTGGAAACTCAAATTAAGTGCGAGTTGAAATATATACGATAAGGGTACCGTATAATCCAAAAACAAACATTTTATTAGTAATTAATTAGAGGCATTTAATATTCACGAGCTGGGCATGGTCATAGATAAAACAATTAATTCATAGTTTGGGTTTGAATCCAATAATACAGAGTTATAGATTAGCAAAAGTCCAGTACACAAATATTCTATATTATTTAAAATAGAATGAATGTTTTCCTATACATTTTGAGATACGTTAAATAAACTATAGGAACTATTGAAAGTGTTTAACAGTATTAGGTATATACATTTGGCAGTTGACAAATCACTTGTTAAGCGACGCTCAAGTTTTTTAACTTGTGCAACTTCAATTGGCTGGAAATTGGATATGCTTTTTCAGTATATATGGATGCGACAGTGAATTTATGAACGAATTAATAGATCAAACTGACAACTAGCCGGTTAGTTAATTTTGGAATGGAATAAATGTTCATGTCTCACACGCACGTAAAATAGTGGCGGGGTATGCAATGAAAGTACAGCTTTACGAAAACGTGTTCTACGAAAACGTCACTAGCTCGAGAAACGGGCCTTTGTTCCTTAAAACAAGATAACAATAGTAGATTGTCACACAAGGGGTGAAAAGGACCTATTTAGACACAAGATGGTTTGGCGCACGTGCATAGCGAGGGCGCCAATAGTTTGAGTGTCTAAATAGGTCTTTCACCGGAGGTAAACACTGCTTTTCATTACGAATATGAGGAAAGTAAAAAAAAAAGCGTTAAATTCATATCTGAATCTGGTGAACTCATTTTTATAGAAATATCTGTCTATGTAACTAATCAGCACTTGACAAAACAACTGAAGATCAAATTGCCGTTTTAATTATATTAAAACGTAAATATTTACGTCAAATCTATATAAATTTAATCTCAATTTAGTTAAAAATTTATTATAAGTATAAAGTCACACTACAAAATTGTTAATAATATTTTTTAATTATAATTTTACGCCGCGATTTCACATTGTTGTATAAAATGTTGGTGCATGGCTTGCACAGTTTTTTTTTTTTTTTTTTTTAATTTTGCTGACAGCAAAGAAAATCGTTTCCCAGGGACGAAAAGTACTAATTACATCTCTCTGATTAGGTAACTACAAGCGTATTTTTCGAGTATGAGTAATGAAAAAGTCAATTTCTCTCACCCGGCGAAGAAAAATGTTTTGAATTCAGATCGCTGCGATTTGGCTTCTCTAATTTCATTAGCTCCCAAAACGTTCGGAAACTCTGAATAGGTACTCTAATATTTTATTTCATACGCAATTTTTTATATGCTGTATTATTTATAAAAAAAAAACTATTGACATTTTGATTAATTTATGTTTTAGGACAATATTTTGAAAATAAATATCAAACAAAAAATAAAACATGTAAATTACGTAGTTTCCATTTAAAGTTTTATGTAAGTCGCACTTTCTGAACGCACCCAAAAAAATGGCAAAAAGAAACAAGTCCTTCTACTACATAAATAAAGTTGTTGGTTTATTGTTGTGAAATTTTACATAAAGTACCAAAACTGTAATTTAATACCGTTAGAATTAAAACAACAAGTTTCTAATGCTCAAGTAAATTTTCTTTCGGAAAAGTTGCATGAAAAATATCTGTTAACCTACGAAATATTTATTAGATAATTTATTTTAATTTAGAGTCTTGCTGAAGACGTAAAGGCATTTTCGGAGACCTTATACAGGTAAATGTATTGTTCAGTTTAGTTACAATCATATTGTTCAGTTAAATGGGTCATGACCTTCAATCTGACCAAATATGGTTAATGTGTAGCGAATAGGTTAAATAAAACTGTAATATTTCGATTTGACACGTGTACGTTTCATGTGATGAAAAAAGATGCGAGTGGATTTGAACACGTGACTTGGAACATCGTCTCATAGTACATTATTATATTATGACGAAAATGACGCTAATGACGGGATATCGAATTATTCGTTCCTTTGTTAGTCCTGTTTATCTGTAGAGTTTGCGAGAACACCAATCACGACTTGAATTATTACCAAAAATCGTCAAAATGAAGTACGAAGTACGACTGCGTCCTATAAAATAAAATATTATTCGAAGCATTTATAGTTTTCTGGTCAACAGTTAGTAAAAGTATCAGATTAAGTACCTACTCGTAAAGCCAGCGGTCGGCAAAGGGGCATTTTGTTACTTGTTTTAATTTTCACTTTCGTGAGTTGACTTATTCATTTTCGCAAAGGTTAGGATTCTCATAATTTCATTGCGTGTGTCAATATCTAGTACTTTCTTTTCTCTTTTTTTTATTAATTTACAGTACAACAGTCATATTTTATTTTTTCATATTATGATACATATTCGAAATTCCTGTATCACTGTTACTGTGTTCATGGATCGTATCTGATCAATATTAAGTTTTATGGTTTATGTTCGACATTTAGAAAACCCAACAAAAATAGGGACGTATTTACAGGGATTCATTTCGACTTTGTATGGGGACTGTGAACTCGTTAAGAATAATAAAATATGCATGTGGCACTTCACGTTTGACGTCTTAGTTATGAGTGTCCAAAGTAGTTTACAAAACATCCTTCTACCGAACTTCCCGACTGCTTGAGAAAATTTCCAATATATCTTGCACTTACGAGTAGCTCTTACAGTTGCACTGAAAGTTTCCATAATATATATAAAATGTGTACAATTTCATCTCTTTGTTCTTCATCGAATAGGAAAAATGTGGAAAAAATTTGAAAGGCGTATATATAACTCACTGGTTAGTTGTCACGTATTTAATGCGTGTCATGGATAGCCGTGTAATGAAGAGCCCGTTTTGTTTAAAAAAAATCGTCGAACTAATCCCAGAGGGCATGTACTAATGAGTCTTATCTGACTTAAGTATATATTATAACTATTACTGACTCTGTGCCTCGGAGAGCTCGTTAGGCCATCACGTCGTTCCCAATTAGCATCAATAAATGACTGTCGTTAAAATCCACCAACTCGCACTGGAACAATGTAGTGGCTTAAGCTCCAAGCACCCTCATCCTCCGGGGAGCCCAAGCACCTGTAGTGTACATAATGGGCTGTTATGGTTGGATCTGATGCGCACAATTAATGTTTTTTCTTTTGAATCTGAAACATTTGAGACATTAATTTTGACCGTCAATAAGTGTGTGTAAACGTCTTATATTGAATAATGTTTTTTGATTGGATTTGATTCATGGAATCCTACTTTACTGCGTTTTGAACCTGTGTTCGACTTGATTTCATTTAATTTTTCGATTTACGTTTTTACATGGGTAAACTACGTACTTTTTCTTCTTAATTATGGCTACACATTACAATCCATTATGAATCATACCTTAAAAATAAAGATACGTTTATTCGTCACCGTACGTGGGTCACTATATAAGTTATGAGACACGCGACAAGCAATCGAAATATTTTTATAATTTCTTATTGTATTTCTTCAAAGTATTCTTCAGTATTCTCTATGCAACTTTAACTCTATAATAATATGCACAGAGAGCTAAGTTGGATCTGTAAGGTGCATGAGGCAAACGAGAATTGAATAAACGCTTTGGTTCAGAGTGAAGTATGTAAAGACGCGTTGTCGAGATGCAACATGATTCCCCTAAGCCCAGTATTTGGTAGTTTGGTAGTCTCTTGAAAAGCTTTGAAAACTTTTGGCGACGCGACTGTTGTGTGCGATTCAGAGTTGACTGCTCTACAATTTTTTTAGCATTGATGTCGTAAGATGTTTCGTGAAAAAAAACTGAAAACCATTTTTAACCGACGAAAAAAAAACGGAAGAGGTTATCACGTCGACACGTATATTTTTTTTAATGTATGACCACGCATAACTTTTCGCAGAGTAGTCCGATTTAGATAATAATTTTTTTATTAGAAAGGGTGATATATTTCAAAGTTGTTCACATATATATTTGAAAAAAAAATTACTTGCCGATCTTCAGAACTTCTTCATCATCATTATCTTCAAGGCTAGTTCTGGTCCTTTTATTTTCATTTAATCATCTAAAAATGTTGCCCCAGAAGGAGCAGATTCACCTTAAGCTGATTTTAAACCTTAAAACTTCAGAAAATCAAATTTAAAACCTTAAGCGATCAAAGCACTCAAGCAGAGAACTATTAAATACTAACTCAAGTGTTCTTGCTTGAGCTCCATCATCAGACGAAAAGGCGGGAAGCGATACCAGAATAAGTACCAAAATAATTATTACAAATGGCCACTCATGCTCGATATTTATATAAATTTGCTAGTATTTAACAAAGATATGAGTGCCATTTTTAAACTTCGAGCATCTCAAAACTTGCATAGTGGCCTATGTATAAGGATTTTTGATTTCTATATAGTCATAACGTGTAATAGTATCACTGTAGTATACAATAGAATGTATGGTGCCACAATATGTATAGAAAGATCTCATGAGACTGAATACTGCTATAAATGAAGATGAAAATAAAATGTATGACAAATGTAAAATTATAATATGGTATGACTATAGTTGAAAATTTCTAGATATTCTCTTTTCAGATTTATGCATACTAAAGTTTCATAAACAGAAAGATACCAATATGTTGTTTAATCACGAAGGAACATTATTTCTAAAAGGTTTTTTTATATATTAAAATTAAAAAAAAGTACTTGGGATTGCTCTAAACTTCGAACTGTAGGCATTTATATTTTATTTTATGGTTATATAGCGGCATCACCATAGTTCCTCATGGTCCGCTAATTTTTGTGACGAATCGTCACACTACTTCTTAGTTCTACTCGTACTTATTCATAGCCTTACGTTGTTTTTGTTTATTATATATGAAATTTGGCCCATACCTAGATAACATGACAACCGATTTCTAATATTTTTTCAGAATTCTATTATCGTATTAATAAAAAACAAATTAATGTCATAAGACATTATCTAAAGACGAAAAGGCGAAATGTTGACAGGAAAGAAAGAAAAACGAGAAAAATTTACCATACTACGTGAGAATTATTTTTATATTTTTTTATTTGTAAATCAGTTTTTCGCTTTAACTCGAAAGCTGGGTGATTTTTCCCGACAGCTAAAATCTTACTGTGTCAGGTGAAATCAGCATAATCAATACTTCTTTATAAGATTTATTTGATTTCGGTTCACCGCGACTTTCAGAAATATTCTTGCCTTCTGACGACGTCATGAATGTAAAAGCAGAGGTTTTTATTTATAAAACATTCTTAAAGGCTTATATTTTTTTAGGAAGCACAAAGTATTTCGAAAAGTAGCAACGCAACCTGTGAACCTTTGTCAAAGTATATTAGATTGGCTGACTTGTTTCATTTACATAGAAAAACACACCGTTTTTCTAGTGAGTGAAGCATGCACGGCGGGTTTTAAAATTTTAATATAATGATTCGGCTAGCAACAGCTTTGGGACAAATTTTACAAGAGAGCCAAAAACATGTTTTAAACCAGCCTTTTCAAATTAAGTGATTTACATGAATCAAAGTACACGGATTAGATGGGATACATAGTCAGCTACACCTCTCTGTTAAAATTATAGCTTTAAAATAAATAACAAATTTAAAATAAATCACTTACTAGTCATAATTTTGTTTTTCGTCAGTGTATAAGCTTCAGATCACAAATTCATAATACAGCTTTTCACTTTGGAAAGTTATATTTTGAAAATGCAATACACTTCGGTAAACGAATAATTGGGTCGGCTTTCCGATGCTAACTGATGAAAATTATAATAGGAACACTCCTAGCAATCATTAATTTGAAATTCGGCTAAGATAGATATAGGTATAGGGTTTGCTCGTGATAATGCGAGGAGCGAAGCGGAACCGAGCGACAAGGCACCAATAAGCCTTATATTTTTTTCGCATTTTCTTAAAAAAAATTTTACTACAAGAGGTTCCTACACCCCTCTCCTATAAGCCTAATTAAATATTTTGTTACTTTTCAGCAGGCAACAATAGAAAGCGCTACCGAATAATTATCATAATAAACCTAGCAAATACAGCTTTAGTAAGCTAGCCTAGGGACCTCAGTTGAAAAGTTTAGTTAAAAACACAAATTATTTAAAACAAAATAGTTTTTTTTTTTCAATAATTACAGCATACAATATAAAACGTTAGAGATTACAGAGTTTTTGAACATTACGTGAGCTAATTAATGGATTTAGAAGTGCCAAACCATAGTGATCTAATCAAAACACTTTTATTCATTGAGTTAGCTGAATTTATGTCTAAAGTTCAATCCGTTTACTTTTAGTTAATTTTTTATACTAAAAAAGCAGATAACAAAATATACTTTCGTCTTTAGCCTTGAGTAGGTGCTCTAACTACTGTACCTAACTAGAAATAAATTGTATCTAGGCTTTGGCGTAGGTAGTAAGTAGCTATCAAATCTTTGAGGTTCCACGAGCTACTATTAATATATTGTATTTCATTTATATTTTCTTATTGTCTTATGCGTATTTTTCACTTTTTTTTATTTGTAGTATTTTTCTGGTTATTATCATATTATTGCAGATCCCTATTTTATGACAGTTTTTATTAGAAATTTTTATGAATCATGTCAAAAAGCGAATAACAAAATATGATAAATGTCAAATATCAAATACACGTCTATAGGTAATTTAGCAAAATATCAAAAGAAATAGTCTGTGTATATCATTGAGCACATTTTCCGTGTTTTCTGAGTATGCGTAAGATATGCCATGCTAATTACCTCAATGTTTTTCATAAATACGACAAATATGCAAAACATAATAATATTTAAAAAAAAAACATTAGATGCATAAAATGAGAAAATGAAAACCCGACTGAGTGAAAATAATTAACTTAAAAGAGAAAAACAAGGTCAATAATCTATAGACTGTTTGACCAGTGTAAAATGCATTGCATGCAATATTTTTTGTTCAGTGGCTTTCAGTACACTTCAGTAATATAAATCTACTTTTATTATGGAAATTGTATGATTTGTATATTGTTAAATATTGCAAACCGGGACAACATTACAGAGCTTTTTTTCTTCTTCTTTTAGTTAATTATTAAGTATAGTCGATTTTTTTAATTTTTTTTTATAATTGTGGATTTTTCCTTTAAACTAAAAAACCTACGTTCTCTAGTATATTTCTCCGGCATAGGCCTACATAAGCCCGACTCTTTCAAAGATCCACAACGGACCGATCCAGTGTGGTGCTTTGTAAATTTTAGTAGTCTTTGTCAAAATTGTAGCTTATAAATTTTATATTATAACTAGCGGCCCGTCCCGGCTTCGCACGGGTAGTATTCGTTTCTCATAAGAATCATTTTTTTATCTCAGTCTTGTCTCATTCCCGTTCTTCCTTTCATTTTTTCGTTCCCATCGCAAAAATACTTTATTATTTCTGTTCTTGGCCCTAGTGTAGCTTCGTTTTCGTTTCCATTCTCATCAAAAATAACTTTTTTATCTCCGTCTTAACTCATTCCCGTTCTTCCCTTTCCCGTTTTTGTTCCCATCGCATAAATATTTTATCGTTTCCGTTCCTGGCCCTGGTCTCATTTCCTTTTTGTTTCCATTCTCATCAAGTACAACTTTTTTATTTCAGTCTTAACTCTTTCCCGTTCTTCCCTTTCCCGTTTTCGTTCCCGTAACACAAATATTTATCGTTTCAACAATTTCTGTCAGTCTTAATTAAATAAATTACCCTTTTGCGAAATAATATTTAGTTATGCAATTATTAAATTACTAAAATGGCTATTAAAAAATAAGGGTTGATCGTAGAAGGGTGAAAATTGAGGATTGTATGTATTTTTGTATGTTGTATCATAAAAAAATAAAAATTAAAAATTTTGTTTAAAAAAAAAAAAAAAAATTTAGGGGTGGACTACCCCTAACATTTAGGGGGATGAAAAATAGATGTTGGCCGATTCTCATAGATACCGGATAAGCACAAAAAATTTCATCGAAATCGGTCAAGCCGTTTCGGAGGAGTATGGCAACGAAAACTGTGATTACTAAAATGGCTATTAAGAAATAGGGGTTGGTGATAGAAAAGTGAAAATTTAGGGTTGTATGTATTTTTGTATGTTGTATCATAAAAAAATAGAAATTAAAAATTTTGTCTAAAAAATAAAATTTAGGGGTGGACTACCCCTAACATTTAGGGGGATGAAAAATAGATGTTGGCCGATTCTCATAGATACCGGATAAGCACAAAAAATTTCATCGAAATCGGTCAAGCCGTTTCGGAGGAGTATGGCAACGAAAACTGTGACACGAGAATTTTATATATTAGATACATATCCATACCCATCCATCCGTTAGCCCTTTTTATACCCCACTGCATCGGCTTAGGCCTCCTCTCAATATGGGGGCTTGGAGCTTAAATCCACCACGCTGCTCCAATGTGGGTTGGCGGATTGTAACGACCACCATCTATTGACAGCGACCGGGACCGACTGTTTTACGTGCTCTCCGAGCTCCGAGGCGTGGAATCGGTGACAGTTAATGTACTTAAGTCAGAAAAACTCATTGGTACACGACTGGATTCCAACCATGACCACATGGCCTTATAGATTTGAAACAGGTTCGCTGTGGCTCAAGCTATCACGACACATATATATGTATATATATATCTGTAATTGGTTATTTATAGCTTCTATTTGATACCCATATTGTTATTATAACAAAAACCATTTTTATTCTCCATTTCTTATTTGATTCGAAGACGCTATGTTTGTATAATAAAATTATAAACTATGTAATTTTTATAATTGAGGCTATAATCTGGTGACACCTTGTAATCGTATCTATTTTAAAATCCATCGAGCCGTTTAGGCTACTGAGTATGCTAAAAAGATAGACATACATATATATCCTTGAAAAACATTACCCTCCGCGTTGAAGTAAAAAACACGATAAAAAAAATATAACGAAAGTTTTATCCTACAAAAATGTACTTATCAATGTCAAAGGAATACTCGATGAGTCTCAGGTTGCTACGAATTTTGATTAATTTCCTTGCCTTCCCTAAAATCCTATTTTTATTTATAACTACAAGGTAGCTTAGATTTATGTGATGGCTTCGTGATTTATTTGTTTTTATATATCCTATTTCTTTGAAGTTTGTGATGTTATTTTATATTACCACTCTTAAATTGCTACCCTATAAATTTTGATTTCATTTGAAATTTTGCTACTTATCAAATAATTTTGTTACTTTTCAAGTTTTGTAACTCTTAAAATTTTGCCGAATTTAAAATTTTTCCGTCCCTTCAAATTTTGCCGAACTTTCGCATTTTATCACTCAAATTTTAACACCCTCGAAATTTTGCTATGCTTACATTGTTGCCACCCTCTGAACTTTCGCTACTCGCAACAAGTGTGACAAGAAGAGAAAGATGTGACTTATAGGTACGCATACATACAGCTTCATAAGACATCGTAGACACGGCATCCGAACCGGCCCAAGTGTACAGTTTGGAACGAAAAAGCGTGACCGTATTCCGTAACTAATAATGATGGACATTGTTAAAGATACAAAGTAAAAATTCCAATACTTTTCATAATGTACAATAATAATTAAGTGCGGTACTTTTGTTTCATTTTGTACAAAAATAAAATATATTTTAATGCCTACCCCAAAAGTATTGAAATTTAGACTTTCTATTATCTTCAAAGCGTAAACAGAGGGCCAAGTGCGAGTTTTTTTACTATTAACTGTGTCGTATGCATTTTCCGTAATTTGTATGGAAACTCGTAGTTACCTAAAACGACCGCTAGATGTGCTGTACGAGTTTCCATACAAATTATAAAAAACGCAAACTAGACAGTTAATAGTAAAAACTCACACTTGGCCCTCAGGACTTGTTCAGTTTTGTTTCGGCATTTTTTTTTAGATATACCCTTTTTAACAAAAGATCATCTAGTAGCAATATCAGTTTGATTTTTATAATATCTTTATTAGTTACGGAACAATCGGTCGGTCACTTTTTTTTATTCCACACTGCAAAAACTTCTCAAAAATTAAAAAAAAAACCAACTATGAAATCAACGGATCTTATTAGTTGGTGCAGCACGTGCCAAACTTCTTGTTTTCTCTGAACCCTAAATAAATAGCGCCGTAGTAGGAAAAATGGATAACAGAGTGTCGAAGGCGGGCCACGCAGCTGCGCCGAACGTACCCGTGTCGACTTCAGGTGAATGGAATTACACGTTGTGAAAGATAATGCGTGCACTACTTTCGTGTGATATATATATTTTTAGCTTACGTTTAACTGACCACCAAATATTCTGAAAAAATATTTTTTATTCCGAAATATAATAAGTTATTACAAAAATATAAACCCCATTTTAAATTAAAATGGTATCTAAATATTTAACAACCGCCAACTTACTAAAGTAAACTGATTTTAAATAACTAATTATTTTGCCAAAAATTGTAAATGGTGACCACCTTTATTTTGGTGGTCATTATGTTATTAGCGTATTTTTTGCGTAAAGTATCTGGGGATTGAAATCACTAATTTTATGTTATAATGCTAAATATAATATGTTATATTGTCGAACAAAATTGTAAAAAACATCAACCTTCATACGACATACTTGCACATAAACATATTTCAGGCAATTTTAGAATAATCCTTTTTTTTAAACTGTCGGGCATTTTCCTCTACTTGTAATATTTCAAAGGCAGAGGTTCTCATTAATGTGACAAGGCTTTAAAGAGGGGTCGAAAAATCCAAATTTAGCGAACGGTCCTTAGTGTAAACGGAAAACGGAACGGACAGTTGAGAGAAAGTTATTGACAAACGATGTGTAGTATATGTTACTGTAATGCATATTAGGCAGTGCCAAGTGCACGAAATTTTTTTTACAGTTAATTAAATGAAATAAACCAAATTTTCGTTTATTACATTGGTAGGTCTGGAATAGGCCATCATTTTTGTGATAAAGTTGTATTTGAGAGAGTTACAGTTTAGTCTTCAGACTATAGATAATTTGTATCTTAAGAAAATAAATATTTAGAAAATATTTAAAGGCGTTTTATAAACACTGACAAAAAGTAGTGAAATTGCGATAAAGTCATCCAAAAGACGCAGCGAAACAATCCGAAAACAAATAATTTACCAGATAGCGCTGTACTGATTAGTTATTATTTTTAACAACTATATACAGGTTGAGATTTTAGTCACCAGCCAAAATTTTTTTAGATATTAGGTGTCACCAATAGACCTTATTACGTAAATAAAACTATGGGTCAAATATTCACCCATATTTATGCTATTCCAAATTGAGACAACACAAACAAACTGGATGGTTTGCCCACTCGGGAGCATGCCACGTAGGTATAATTGCCTGTGTGAAAATCATGGTGTGCTCAAATCTAAGCCACAAACAGACATCGTTTGGCTTTGTACATACATGATAAAAACCGGCAAAGTGCGAATCGGACTCGCACACGAAGGGTTCCGTACTACCATACATATAAAAAAACGAGCGCGACGTTAATCGAACTTAACCATTAATCGTAATTATTATGTAACTTAAGAATTAATGTATAAATATATTTCATTTTTATTTCGTTAGTTATTTAGAAGGGGCTCGATTCTCTCTGGATAATCTGAAAAGTAATAATATGAGTGCACTGATAGCTAGAGACAATTTTTATTACTTATTTTATTACAGTGACCTTTTGACTTTTAGTATCGATTGTGAAGGGAATAAGCTCTGCATAGGAAAACGTAAATTTATAGTACCTAGTAATGCAATGTCGTTTTCATCATAAAATATTTGTTTTTAAATTATCTTTTACAATAACATCACAAAGATAAAATGCATCTAGTTTTCGCTTATTGGCTAATCGCTATCAGTCATTTTCTATAAAATTTACTTTACTTACTTTTAAAAGTACATTTTATGTATTAAGTACATTTTGTCATTGGAAATGACTTTCATTTCGTTGGAGTATAGGGGGTCATTTGGGAGTTTTGTGAGACAGGCAGATTGCACAAAGAGTTTTCGAGATATCGGGATGAACGTGGTGTCCAAAGACGCAGCTCGGCAAGCTCTACAAGATGGCAAAAAACAATTTGGAAAAAGTTCAAAAACAAAAAACTTATCGGCAAAAAACGAAGAAAATCGCAATTTTTCTCCCCGAATTTCATTTTGGGAGCCCGATATCTCAAGAACTAGGTCTGAATAGGAAAAAAATAAAAAATTAGCTCGGGGTAATTAGACGGGGGATCGATTGAGACTAAAATTATTAGAATCGGACAACCGGAAGTGGTGATTAAGGGTGCCCTTAGTTGGAAGTCGGATATGCGTCGGTGTTACATTTCGTACTAATTCGGTTTGTTCGATCGAAATGTTGTACAGAATGTTATATTTCGAAGTTTTAAGCTTATTCAGATACAGTTGTGTTACTTTTTTTTGCGAATAAAATTTATTTCGAAAAATATTATCCAAAATATGTGTGTTTACTTTATTCCGTTAGGCTCATTAGGTTCCGTTAGGTTAGGTCCAATGTCGTAAGAAGTTCGTGCGAAAGCAGGAGATCCGTTGATTTTTACATAAGACACATGACTCTAACAAAAGTTAGGACTTTAGGGTGGATATCTCAACAACTGTTGACTTAAATAAAAACAAATGTTTGAAACCTTAAAATCATTTTTTAAGACCTATCGTTTGGTACCTCTCGCGGTAACGTACGATGATTTTTTTTTTCATACTTCAGTTACATGTATGGCCACTTATCCCAAAAAAAATTTTTTCTTAATTTCACTACGACGACGTTGTGTCGCAGTTTATAGATTACACATACCTTCCAAATTCCATCTATACATTGCCAATATTTTCCGAGAAAACCACAGACTGACCGACAGACACACGGACAGACATGGCGAAATTATAAGGGTTCCTTTTTTGCCATTTGGCTACGGAATCCTAAAAAACAAAACAGTACATGGACTGAGAGAAAGCTTATTGTGTGGGAAAGACAGGAGACCGGCTTCGTTCTCATCCCTACCCTGTGTTGTTTACGAAGTGAGAGTGACACCGGTGGACGCCTGGCAGGAATAATTGATCGAGCGACAACTGATCAGTTATCGGCCGCCATGAGTAGAAAATTATTAAATTACTAATATTGCTATTAAAAAAATAATAGTTGGTGGTGGAAAGGTAAAAATTCAGGAGTGCATGTAATTAAAGCCACATTTTGAAAAAATTAAAAATAAAAATTTTGCCCAAAAAATAAAAATACAATTTTGGGGTGGACCACCCTTATCACTTAGGGTTATAAAAAATAATTAAAAACCTATTCTCAGACCTACCAAATGCACATATAAAATTTCAAACAAATCGGTCAACCCGTTTCGGAGGAGTATAAACATTAAAACTGTGACACGAGATTTTTATTATATTTGTATTATAATTATACGTTTTCAAAATAAACACATTCGGATAAAACTGTGTCACATGTACTTATACACATGAATATGTTTTAGCATATGATGTCTGGAAAACGTTATTTTCTGGAAAATATATTTACTAACAATTTTCAAAAATTCGAGTTTCGTAATGATATGTGTGTCAAGTTGATGTAACTTTTAGCCATTAAATAATAATCAGTCATATAATAACTTAGGTCAAATGCAAACGGCGTGATGAGCATTGTTCTTTACAATATATTTTTGTTAACGAATGAACACTCGGATAAACAATTATTTATTTCCCTACCTAATTATAAACGTACTTTTATAACGTTCAATAAACTTTATCAAATAACGAGAAAGTCAATTACAGTTCTTAACAATGCCAACCTAATTGGGTTTATTAGCAGGATTTCTGTTGCGTTGAACTCGACTTCCGATAATGTATAAAGATACCTATGCAAATAGAAGACTTCCACGTCATACGTGTGGATAACATATACAACCACTTCAATACAAAGATAGGAAACAGCTCTATGCATACTCTCAAGTGAAATAAACCATCGCAATGTAGAGAATGTGTCTGTCACTGGCACGTATGCGTACGTGAGCTACGCCCCAGGTGTTTATATGGAGTGGCGTTACTATTGCCTGTACTGTGTACCTAATACCCGACGATGTCAGAAACTACTAGATTGGTCTAATTGGTTTATTTATGCAATAATGAAAATCCCCGTTTTCGAAAGAGGTGCGGGTGGGTAAATAATATGCGGCGTACTTGAAACATTTATATTGTTATTTAAATGTAGTTTGAAGAAGTACTGATGCGCGAACTTGATAGTCCGCTGTAGCTATCATGTGTCGTTATAGCCCAGAGCGCAACGAACCTGTCTCAAATTTATAAGACCATAGAGCCATGGTTCGAATCCGGGCGTGTACCAATGAGTTTTTCTGACTTAAGTACATTAACTATCACTGCCTCCGTGATTCGGAGAGCACGTTAAGCAGTCGGTCCCGGACGCTGTCAATACCCCCCCCCCCCTCCTCACCCTGGGGGAGGCCTAAGCCCCTGCAGTGAGGTAACATGGGCTGATGATTATGATGTAGCTATCACGTGCAATAAATCGGAAAAAACCTGCACCAATTGAAATAGCAAATGTTTTAGAGAATTTCCATGTCTTTCAACAAAACAAAACAAAACAAAAAGTTGTTTTTGCTATATTTAAAAAAATATTCCCTGTGAATTTTTTTTGCTGTTTTTATTATTATTACTGGTGGTCCAGCGGTCGAAGTTCGATCGTTTTCATTTTTTGAAACCACCAACGTAAATAGACGAGAGCAAGTCAAATCAAACTGCATTAAACGACATTCTATTACACTCATATGTTTGACAGTATTTGTAAAACAAATTAGGTATATACAGATTTTAGCTTTTGGCACTTCTTTTTCATATGAACTTTACCTATGCTGAATCTCGCACACCTCCGTAACTTTAATATGTTTTAAAAGGGGTACGAAGTTTTCTCTTCACGAATTAGTAAATAGATTATCAAATCAAGTGGTTTGTGATCTTCTGTTAAAGTAGTAAATTTTTCAAAAATGTGAATTTGCAGTTTTTGTTTCCTCAAAAATCGAACTCATTATTCCTTTGAACACTTTTTGTTATTTCTTATAGATTAGGGTTTGGCCATACAGTCCCATCTTATTAAATTATATACAAGTATATAGATTTTACCTTTAAGTACTAATTTAAACTTTAACAATGCCAAATCTGACACTCCTCGGGTACAAAGGAGTAAAAAGTTTTCTCTTCAACTATTAATTATACCATAGATTATCAAATCAAATTGTGTGATTCCCTGTTAAAGTAACAGATTTTTCAAAAATGTAAATATGTAGTTTTATTTTCTCAAAAATCGAGCTCATGACCTCTTTGAAGACTTTTCGCTATTTCTCATTTTTTATTTATTTGGATTTCGCCATACAGTCCCATCCCAAACCATGTATATAGATTTTAGGTTTCTGCACTCCTACTCCTCATAAACTTTAACTATGTCAAATCTCACACTCTAAAGGTCTAAAGCTTTTCCTTCACGTATTTATATACAGGCTGAGGTTTTAATGACCAGCCAAATTTTAATATAAATGACCTTTGATAAACATCTGTTGGCCGTCTCGTTCCTTTTTAGTATCGTTCAATAGAAAAATATTCAGTTAAGACTAACTAAACCTTTCCCAAAACTACCAATATTCCTAGTCACCGTTCACGAGGGTGCCAGTGCACGTGCACGCGCCCCGCCCACATGTCCCATGCCCCGCCCTTTCGTATGTAAGTAGAAGGTAGCCAAATTTTGTTAAAAAATATTTAGGATATAATTGTTGATTATAAATATTTGACCTATATTTTTATTTACGTAATGAGGTCTATTGGTGATACTTAACATCTAGAAAAATTTTGGCTGGTGACTAAAATCTCAACCTGTATAGAAGAAGATTTACTTATTTCTAGAATTTTTTTTCTATGAGTATAGAAAAATTACTAGTAAATTGTGAAAACAATGTTCTAAATAAGTTTTTAGAATTGTAGCTGTAAGCAAAATATTGATTGTGATTTAGGTAATATTAATTTCGCGGAAGACAATTACTAGTCATCTCGCTTTGACACACGCTTTGGTCGTTGCGCCTTTCGTGTAGCGTAGTGGGAATGCGTCCACGGAAGCGAAGCCTAATACGCGTATTTTCAGGAGGCATTCCTAAAGTTACACATGTAGTTGCTAACACGCTAAACAGGTAATAACGATAAATATTAGTTTACATAGTTTGCAACTTACAATGCAATTGCAAATTACAATGATTCTGCCCGTCTTCATGCTAAGTAGGTGAATAAAACAAATAAGTCTTATTTGTCCTACTGCAGATTGTACTTATGTTTAAAATTGCATCAAAAATAGTTTTAAATACAATAAAATAAAGACACTCTTTATATTTTATAATAAATAGATATCAAAATAATAACGGTGAAAACAACGACAACTTTTATTTTATATTATTAACAAATTAAAAAATATAATTGTAATTCGTTCATTAGATGTTTACTAAACAAAATTATATTTAATTACATGAAATACTCCTTTGGCGCATGTTTTACCTTATATTGTATTTTAAGAAAACCTTTGTTACTGTAATGATGCTAACATTACGTGGAAACGAAATTCATAGCACAATAAATATTTGTTTAACAGTAACGGCGGCTGTGTTCGGATGCTCGAGTCTTCGAGTTGACTTCAATATTTGACGATCCTTATTTCATTCCACACTTACAAGTGCTATAATATATGATACATGTGTTGTGTTCTATATACTTTCCTCCTCATGCTGCCACACTCCTTTCTTAGAATTGTTGCTCTACCCAATATTTTGTTTTGTACTATCACATACAATTTAATGAATTTTAGAAAATAAGAATATTATGGTAGAAAATATGAAATTCCTAATTATTTTAAAGAATATCGCTATTAAATAAGTTAATGATTAATTTTATTGGTAATTAAGTAAAATAATGAAGTAAAATATGCGGGGAAAAAAATAATATTATTCGTGAAAATTCAAAGAAATAGGAAAACGTGTGTTAAGATTTAATTTGTGATTAGCTCAAAAAAAATGAAATTTTGAGATTCTGAGGACAGAGGTCCGCAGAACATTACACTAACTCTTTCTATTTGTTACATCAGATTTTAAAGATTTTATAAGAATTTATTTTCGTGGCCTAAGACACTTTTAATAAGAAACTGTGATATTTCTAAGTATTCAAATTTCCTCACACGTAATGCTTTAGAAGGTTGAAACGTAAGTTGTCACGTCAGTGTCCTATTTTACTATATCTTTACCTATTTAAACCACGTAATTGCTAGTTCATCATTTTGCACTAGTTGTGTTAAAGTTATAAGTAATGTTAGTGTGTTGTAGTAGTGTTAATTAGGTTATGTTTAATTTATTCTTAGCTCATCGTTTATCTACAGCATTATAATTAAATTGGTATTGAAGGTAAAGGGTTGTAAAAAATTAAGATGTGTCAGTCTGACCTCGAGATTATCGCCTACGCGAAACCTCTCTATACGTTTTATAACAAATTATTTTAATATACCAATTTTTACTTTGAGTGTCTGACCTTTGTCGAAGTTGTGTCCAGGAAGAGGTTACGCCAATATGTCCAATTCCCGCAACCGCTCACAAAGCTGTATCCAGAATGAACATTGCTTATTCAGTGACTTGTTACCAATATATTATCTATGTTTTTGTGACCTTTTGCGCCCGCGTATTCTAGATTAATTAGCGTATCTGGTTGTATTGATTACACAACTTTGTTGTGATATTGTTCGCGTTTATAGTTAACTCACATTAAGTATAATAATAATAATAATAATAACGTACATCGCAACAACGTCTAGCCTCCAAACTAAGCATTAGCTTGTATTTTGAGAACCAAGCGAATACACCAAATACATATAACAACCAAGAGCCGGTACCAGTATCAATATTAATCATATAAAGACCGACCCGACCTGGTATTCGAACCTGGTACCTCCAGCCCCGTAGGCAGGGTCGCTACTCACTAGGCTAAGCGGTGTATACTTTAATAAATAAGATTAAATACCTAGGTTATTTACCTTGGTTAGTACGTGCATTTTATCTTATGTATTTACTTACCTATGTTCTTATTTATGTAATGTTATATAGACCGTAGTTAGTTCGTTTATCTCTGTGGTTTATCTACACTAATATTATAAAGAGGAAAGATTTGTATTTTTTTATGTTTGTGTGAATGTTTGTAACGAAAAAACTCAAAAACTACTGTGCCGAATTAAAAAAATCTTATCTCACCATTAGAAAGATACATTCACCATATACAGAAAGGCTATTTTTATTGCTAGGAAAGATTAAGGATCCTTACTAAAATTTTAGTTGCGAAACCCAAGGTATAAAAAAAATTGGATAAAACATCTTTCGTCGCATGCGCTGCAGAAACTATTGATGATAGAATGAAAGTATGTTCTAGAATACTAAAAAACATATCAATAACTAGCGACCCGCCCCGGCTTTGCATTGGTAGAAGAGGAATATTGTTTTTTCTGTCGTAGTGCCGTATCAGCTTGTAGTTTATAAACTGAAGAGTGACATAGGCTACTTTTTATTCCGGGTAAAGGGGTCACAGTACAACTGTGTAGTACACGCTAGCGGAGCTGCTGACGAAAAGCTATATTATTATAAAAAATTTAAATTTGTATGTTTGTTTCCGGGCTAAACTCCGAAATGGTTGAACCAATTTTGATAAGACTTTCATTGGCATAAAAAGGACTTTTTAGTGAGTATAGTGGGAGAGTTGATAAGGGAAAGGTGGGGTAAGGGAAGCCAGGGGAGAGTAAGTGACTGGAAAGGAGGAAAGGTGGCGGAGCCGGGTACGACCGCTAGTTAGTTAGTAAAGTTGTAAAGCCCCTGTAATATTCTTAACTTTTACGTACTATCTATAACCATTGTGTACTGTACTTTGTAATTATATTAGTAGCTGACACCAGAGTAATTTTAAAAAGTTTACTTTATTCTTCTCAGATGTAAGGAACCCTAAACAAAGTTTGATATTAATGAGACATGTCTACGCCTTCTCAACAACATTCGTTCTCCATCTATTGAAATATTTTCACTAAGTTGGCAACAACAACTAATAATGGATTTTCTGTTTTGAATCGGTCAAATTTGTAGACTCATGCTCCCGAACGTCTGGCGAATCGACTTAAGAGTTCAATTTTCCCAAACTCTGAATGTTAAAGGTATCCCGCGAGATCAATAGCGCACATTTATTACGCTGTTACAACGTAAAAGTCAGAAATGTTCAAACTTTTCCACGATTCGGCCCGTGATTAACTTATTCGCAAAGAATTGAGACGTTTCGTTCTTAAGTCTTCCGCTGAAACGGTTATTGCGTCGGTGAGTGTTTAATTAAAAGCGTTCGTTACGAAGCGGCGGCCATACACGAAAGGCCGATTTCAATGACGGTAATTAACGTCATTCGTAATTGTGTTGACCCTCATTAAACAAGCCATTAAAGAGGATTCCCTTTTTACGAGTGCTTTATGATCCACGCGCGCCGCAACAACGGACCGCCCCTCAGCCTCACGTCGAGTGGCCGGCTTCGTACACTGCTCTTGCTATCCAACTGCACAATCTGCCAATCGGTCTAATTTAACGCAAACAGTCGTTTTCACATTAAACGTAGGCGTATTCGCCTATTTACAGATCGATCGTATTAGAGCTTCATTGAATGTATGGTAAATGTTTTGTAGGCTAAATTTCAGTCCAATGGAATTCAATCAAGCAACGAAAGATAGCTTGAGAAAGAATTGAGTGGCACATAAACATTTTTTTCATAACATTTGTATAAACTATATGATTACTAAATAATTGAACAGGTTTAAAAAATAAACATATTAGTATTACCACAGTTCATAGAATATATTATTTCTTAATATAATACGTTGAGGAATTACCCTCTGTTGTATCACTATTCGAAAGGGATTGTATTAAGCCATGGTATCACAAAAAATCGACCAAAAGCTTATCGGACATTCATCGACTTGAAGCTCAATATTAAGAGAATAGTCACTTTCAATCAATCAATCAATCAATCAATCAATCAATCAATCAATCAATCAATCAATCAATCAATCAATCAATCAACCAACCAAACAACCAACCAATCAATCAATTGATCAACCAACCAATCGATTGATCAATCAATCAATCAATCAATCAATCACTATTTTTTCTGTAGATATTGACACAAATATAGCGAGGATTAGACACGGGTCGAACCCTCTTTGATATATGAAAAGCCTAACACCTTAACCTTATTTGATATTGAATCAAAGTTTATCTCTCGGGACAACAAAATAAGTTTGTTGGTAATTCAAAATTTTGGGTATCTGCAAAACTTAGAAAAATAACTAATTTAAAATAATTTGAAAATTATTAAGTTGAAAGAGTTTGTTGAGTGATGTATCTGACGTTGATAAGATAGTGGAGGAGAGGGGCACATTTTTAGGTATAGCCATCACGGGAAATATTCACCCAAATAAAGAAATTGCTTTAGAACCTTTATTGCATATTTAAAATCTATCAAACGATACACACGATTTTTTTTGTCGTCCATTCTTTCAATGTATGAAATCATCGCTAATAATTTTCAAAATTTTTTTGCAGATTTGTATATGGCGGTTCACATAACGTACATAAAAGTAAATGTCTGTCTGAGTAAATCGAAAGACGACGGAGATAGCAACCTGTGCCGTACTGACAAACGGATGGACGTGAAGAAATAACGTAATAAGGGTTTTCTTTTTTGTTGTTTGGCTACGGAACACCTACATGTTTCCCGATGTGGGCTATTGATAGTTATAAAAAATTGTTTCGCTGACATTTTTCATAAAAAGTTCATGTTAATCTGTAAGCATGGAGTAAACCAGTAGTCTTTGAATTCGTCTGTCAGTTGAAATAATGGTAACTATTTGTAAAGATATGGCTTATAGATCGATAATGAATTATAATATCAACGAGGCCTCCGCAATTCTTCTCATGTAATTATGACGCACTGAGTTCACTTTTCGATATTTCGAGGGTCTAAAAAAAAAACGAGTTAAGTTTTTTTTCTTACACGTAAGTATAGCCTTCCGGCTTAAAATCAAATCCAAAAATCTTCAACATGTTGCTTTTACCAACATTTCAGAATACTGTTAGAAAGTTTGAACATTAGAGTTAGACCTTCGCCCAGGTACAATGGGCAAGAACTTTTCATTTAGGTCTGTGAATGTGGACCGAATATTTATGTGTGACTAGTGTGTCACTCTGAAATTTTTTGAATATTTCATATTATGTCCTTCAGCAAAAGGACAAAATGAACAATAAAATACGTTAACCTGTAGAATAGTTCTGTCATAGCTGAAAAAGAAATCGATAGTCTTATTTATAATATTAATAAAAAAAACTTAAACATTTTCGGCTAATACGAGTTTTAATAGATTATTTATAAAATATAGTAATTACTTCTTGAACTATGTATAATATACAGTCAAAAAAATACTTATTAAAATCAAAAGTCACTTAATTCAATTTTTATATCACATTCATTACAACGATATTTCTTAAGTATGAAATAAATATGCAAAGAAAAAAAGACGTCATTAAGCCGTTTTACATAAATTTAAGATAAAATAATAAGCTAGGAGATTTATTTTATATATTTACCATGTGCCGTCAACTACCATCGAGACTTTCGGAATGAATTTTAAGTTGTTTGTTATTTGGCTCTCACTGTTTAGTACGGAAATTAAAAAAGTTTAAAGGTTGTTTGTAGCGGGTTTCATGAGGTCTAATATACTTTAAATAGAAATTCAATTTAACCCTCGTAAACATCGTAAATGGAATACACATTTTCTACAACAAGATGTTATAATATTCGGTGCTGTATGTCACTATTAAGATAGTCAAGTTTTCAAAAAGGTATTTCCCAGTAGAGCTGTCCGTGGCTCTGTCGGGAGCTCCCCTAAGGGTTGCAGGGAGCGAGATTAGGATGTCGCTTTGTTCCGTGCTACTGAAAGGCGGACATTCATCTTGTGCGTCCTACAGCGGGTCGGAGATGAGTCTCATTTTGAATGCGCTTACTTTGTCCATCTACGATCTTCACAATAGGTACTGGTGCTACGATGCTGTTTTTAATTTATCAAGTAATAAATTACGAAAAGACATCGTTCGTGGCTCATTATTTGGGTTTGCATCGATCTGGTCTCATAACCCTATGTCCCTCACTAAAACCGGAAAATCTCGAATAAGACTGAAAATAAAGCTGCAGTAACATGCAGATCAGTGTGTTTGTAATTCTAGCATTAATTTCTCTTAACAGGTATTTTTTGGTTGACATAATTAATGTTTTTTGTTTGATTTGTAACGGTGAATATTAGAAAATTGTTCAAATAAAATTTACTATTCACACTGAGAATTGCACCAAAAGATAAAGTGAACGGTTCTTGACTTTTCTTGTTAACTACTGAATTAAAACGGTCAATGTATATAATCTATAACGAAATCGTATCGAATTCGAATCGATAGACCGAATAGACCGAAAATTCAACATCACGTAATAATGATATAAAAAGCAATAATTCTAAATAATTTATACTACGTCATTTGTATCGTGGAAAGTAAAAGATAATTAAATTAATTATATTAAGAAAAATTATAACTTTACGAAACAATAAAAATAAATAGTTAGGTTTTTGCACTGTTTTTAAAATAATATCCAGTCGAAGTTTCATGGAATGGGTAGATTTTACTGCACTTACATCGCAAACGGTCTTGTAGTTTATAATTTCGTTGTCTCGATAACAGTACATATTCATCAAAGTAAATAGAATTTCACTGAGTTTAACCTCCTTAATGGTTCAGATTGTCTTTTTAGAATTTCACCCATAGTCCAGTGGTAAAAACTTAACAATTTAATTACATTAATGTTCGTCCGTCTGTCTGTACCTTATAGTTTTGCAGATCATAAGACGTATGTATATTTTGGATGTAAATCTTTTAAATGAAGACTTAAAATTGAGTAGCATAACTAGGGATCAAACGATACTGTACATACGATAAAGAAACCAATAACGGTTAATCGTAATGAATAATACGATTATTTAAATGTTGGTAAAATAATTAAACAAAATAATACACAGAAAATGAAGTGTTATGTCAAATTTTAATGATATAAATTGACTTTTATTCATTTTTTTGTTCAAAAAGCAATTGTATTGTGAATTTATATATTTTTGAGTTTCAGGCTATTTCTCAAATTAGTGTGTATCAATCCGGCACTTGACAACAGCCTCTTTGGTGGAACTGTCACCGGAGTTAATGTAAAGGGGCTAGTCTTTCTCTCCGCGGCTTCAATTTGTAGTCGCTATCTCCGTTTCAATCCCTTTTACCGAACCACTCCTGAGTGACAGAGATGAAAGGAGCAAATCCCTAAAAAACTTACAAAACACTCGTCGAAACAGCTTGCGGGTTTTGCTTGTTCCATTCTCTATATGACTAAGTACTAAAACCAAAATTAATAGCGTTATTAAAAAATTCCGTTTCTAGGGCAGTGTGTTTTTTTTTCAAATCATAGTACTATCAAACTTACCGGTCATTAAATTCAGAAACAAAAATTATAATTTTGTAGAATTTATTGTTTAACAATTAAACCAGATATCGAAATAAACAAAAACACCCCGCCCTATAACAAAGTTTCTCCTATTATATATACTTTTTCAATCAATTCAGTAATTTCGTAGAAAAACAGATATGAATTGGGCCCTTTTTTGTATAGGGAGCCTAAGCCTTAAATATTTCAGAGCAAGATTCTTTAGATAAGAAAGGTTTTGCTTCTATTGTCAGTACTTGAAAGAGTCAGTATGAATGTCAAAAACAATGATTGTAATGGATCAGATTATTATTTAAGATACCGATTAGGTAATAATAATAGCATGATCATCAGAAGTTTACGATTCATCGCTTCGGTAGCGTTTAACCTCCGAGCAAAATACAAAAAGGAGGTCTGGTGGTCGAGTGGATCCCGAAGTGCATCCCACCTTTGATACTAAGTTCGTCGGTTTGATCCTCTTCACAGGCGCACCGACCAAAAAGTTTTTAATTTATATAACGCAGTCAAATAACCACCATGTTCGTTATTGCCAATTCTATGACGCAACAGTCTGCGTTTTGGTGGGTTGGGTTTACTGTTGAGGAATGAACTCACGTTGACAAAGGGCTGTCTGTACTCCAGTAGTAAAAATATCATCTATGCAATCAAAGAGGGATAAATATTTTTTTATCTACCGAGTAGGATGCCAATAGACAGACGGCCATTTAAAAAAATATTATACGTATAGATAAAGTGGAAGTTAAATTTACTATTCTTCATTTCTAAGTATCGTTTGCGAAGGCTTATGGCGTGAGTGGCTCAACGGGTTGTTGGCTTAATGGGTTCTCTGAAATGAACAAAACTAGAGAGACTGAAGTTAATTCAACCATTTTATAGCTCTTATAAATAAGTGGGTTCGAGTGTAAAAATATTATGTTATGCTAAATTGACTTATTAAAATTAAACAGATTAAAGCTTAATTATAAGTGACTAAGATTACGGTCGAGAGATGAACGTGTTTCGGCCTAGAAAGTGGTACGTACAAGTGCAAGGACTGTCAAACCCAAGACTTGTCGTGTTGAGGTCTAAAACTTATTGGAACTGTACTGTTAGCTTTCATACTATAATACCATTTTTTTTGCGGCAACCGGTTGAGGATTAATCGGTTGCAACCGTTAACCCCGTTTGTATGGAAATTAGCAAGTACACAATCCTCTAAGAAATTCATTCTAATTCAAATGGTTTTCGTTGAAATGGGTCGATAACTTTTAGAAATACAGGGAACTGAACATTAGTATGGGTGTAAAGTAAAATGACTCAACTGGATCGCGACAGTTTCTCGATTTAATTTAGTGCCTTACATTCACAAGTTTTTGTCGTTGGTTATATACAATTAGCCACAGAGTAACATAATTATCAGCAGCGTACGTACAGTATAATATGCAATGTTAGTTAGAATTATGGAACGAATGTGAAGTAAAATGGCAGATGTGGAGCACACGCGCGTGAGTTTGTGGACGGTCCTTGCCTTAAAGTCGACAACAGTTTGGATCACACTTCGACAAGTTACACATCACAAAACTGGTGTATTATAGGTTGGACGTAACGACTCATATGCTACATCTGATGCGATTATGAGCATGAAATTAATATATGAAAATTCACAGAACAGAAATTACATCAAGGTATGACATGTAGCAAAAGTTGAAAAGACATTTCGTTAGCTAGCTTCTGAGATTCACCTGGCATCTGTGTCGCCACACGGTCGCTGCAAATCTAATATTATATGAAACCATTGTCACAAATAAAAATAATACGTAACAAGATCATATATTTAAGAAGTTGGGACATGAAATCACAACGTCTAATCCGAAATTTCGTCATGATCTCGAGGCTGGGATTCTGAGTCCCTTGGAAGTTCCGTGCTCGTCGCTAAATGCGACCATTTTGCGGAACGATCTCCCACCTGGATATTAGCCTCGTTTAAAGAAATGACTTGGAATTTATTATCTTTGCTCCTTTTTACAAGGATTTCGTTGTTTATAACTTTCATTTTTTAAATAAAATGTGATTTTTATTATGTTTATATTTTTATAAGGAAGTAGTATACACAAAACACATTCCTCTAAGTAAATGAATAATTTTGTTAATATTATACGGTGGTAAATACAGGTGAGATTATATTGCAGCGAAATAAATAAATAAAAAAAAGGTCTCTCAAAAAAATAAAGCTTAAAATATACGTAATATTATTGAATATATTAGTGAAAATTATTGAAGTAAACTTCACAGAATTAATTCAATATTCGAATTCGTAGATTGAAATAAAAACAGCAGATTTTTGAAAGCGGTTTTTTCAACGCAGCGACTGAATGAGCTTTATGTAAAAGAGTTAAGCGGCTTTTATCCATTTACTTGATTAGAGTTTTCCACCAAAGGATTTCTTTGTATATTTTTCTTTCCGGTATCCAACTACAGCCGCTTTTCACGTCGATTTCATGAAGATTTTGTTTTTTTATTCTTACGTTATATCATTATTAGGTCGTTTATTTGACAGTCGTGATTAAAGCGATTACCAGTATGATGTTTAATCAGATGCGCTTTCTTTTTTTGGTAAATTGTCTTTTTTTAATTTTTAATTTCCAACCTGTATATTAACTATTAAAAATAATAATGTAACGTTTGTAAAATTCCACAAAGTAATTGTTAAAAGTTTCATAGATATACAGGTTGGTTTTCCATTACCCGTCAAATTTTTTGTACGCATATTACTAAGTATCAGTTAAAGCCTCCATTTTTGAACAAAACGTAGGTAGGTAAAAATTTTTACATTCTATTATTTGTCGATACAGCGTGATTAGTAAAAAAAAAAAAAGGTGCTATTGGGGCTGTAGCGAGTAAGGTTATCCCGCCGGTGGCTGCTGACCGACGCAAGTCAACCACACGCGCATCGCCTCGTTAATCCAATAACTTTCTGGCAATATTTTAGTACTGAGTGATACTAAAAGAAAAAAACATCTATTTCATTATTTTTAAAGACCATAATATTAAAATTTGACGGTGATGAAAATATCACCTGGTATACATACAGATATACACTTACGTGTGTTTTATTTAGGATTTTAAATATTTAGAAATAATTCCTGCATGAGTTATATACAATTGACATCTGTCTTACTCTAATACTTGTAGAAAGAAGGGAAAGTTGTCGTGTCCTCAGCCGCGGCTCGGCAACCAGTAGATGTTGTACTAAAACAAAAATGAATTTACTAATAAAATAAATTTAATAAACTTTACACAAAAATTATTTACAATATTATATAACACAAGTCTATAGGATGACTTGCGTACCTGAGTGCGGTGGTGTTTCTACTAGTGAGGATTCCTGTAATTACAAGGTATTTTATATGATTTAACATGCGTCGTTTCGCTATCTGATTGGCTTGACGTGTTTTGACAATTTTGTGTTTTCGCCAATCAGAAAACATTTGGTGTCATTCGAGAGTACAAAGTATTTGGGCCGTGCGATGTCACGTGTACTGAGCCAGCAGAAATATTATTTTTCAAATTATTTGAACGATTTTTAGATCTAGAATTAGAACAGTGTTTTTGAGTATCGTACTCGTTATTTATCGCGCGTAAAGCATACTTAAATTGAAGAGTGGAGCGGACCACTCGACAGCAATATCAGCGCTCGCTCACCTGCCATGCGGCATTGAGTTTGCTGTTTTTTTACGGGTTAATGTATTAATAATAAATTATTATTAATTTTATTGGTTATATTGTTGTATACTACTTTTTATCAATTTAATCTGGTTTACTGACTAAAGTTTTAGAGTTTGGATAAAATTTAGATTAATGAAGTCAAAAATATGGCAAATTCTGACGAATATTTTAAGTCGAATGACTCTTGTGCGGGAAATTCTCACTGAAATTCCATTATTGAAAAATTCCTCGAGATGTTATGACCTGAGTATCACTACTAAGGTAGGTATTAACCACATATTAAGGCCTATACGATGTATTATTGGGTACCTATACAAAAATCTTCAGACTACACAGGAATTGTGTCTGCTAGGTTCTCAAGCATAAAACAGGGTTCAAGTAATAACTTGGTAATAACTTACATACAATTTAAACTAACATATTAACATATTGTTATTGTCTAATATATTTTTTTCTTCTCTAAAATATATGTTATTAAGTTTAATAGCAGCAAAAATTCTAAATCTTCCAAATAATTTTAAAATATATTCTGAAAGGAAGCATGGATATGGAGTAATAAAATTAATATTTTAAAGTAAATTCATCAAAGAATTAGCCGGATTTTTTGACATAGTATTTTCGAAATGAAAGAAAAAAGTATTTTTAATATTTTTGATATATGTAGGAATAGTTCACTAAAAATTCTGGTGGAACTTTTAGACCTCCATAAAAAGACAACCTCTCATTGAAAGCTGAAAAATGCGCATACATGTTTGTATTTTTTTAGACAGTAATACGTAAAACTGTGAAAACTCCATTAAATTTCGTTCAGTTTTTTTGCCTTATTTTAGTGTTAGTATTATTGCAAGTAGGTATCTGATTCTAGTTTACGCTAACTGACGGCGCTGTGAGATGTTCCATTTATTATTATTATTACCTATTTATAAGGCTTTATTCTGCAAGTAAAGAGCAAATATGCTGAAATTTACTTATTTTAAATAAGCAAAAACCAAAGGAGTATTAGAAGTTAACCAGACTGTAGCTAGTCTTCCATGTGTCATTTTAATCAATATATTTTTACACTTGAAGCACGAACGCCCGTAGTTGTCAGTACCATCTGGGGTGGGTAATGAAATATCACGGTCTGAAAAACATTTGTTTTTTACTCGTCTGCAATCAGCGCGGACCGGCTATGTAAATCGAGTTACTTATGTAAGCACACACAAGCCCTGCCTGCGCTAATGCTGGATGCTGTGTCCAAATTGAATAAAAATCCCGAGTTAAAAAAAAATCCACAGATCTTGCAGTCCCCGCAACCATCGGTTTCATTGAAAATGAACCTACCCAAAGCCGATTTTCACAGATTATATTATTTTACTAGCGACCGCCCGCAGCTTCGCTTGCGTAGATTACACATTCCTGTTTTAGGTAGTATTAACATTCGAAATGGTTAATACGTAGGTACTTTTTGCTAAAACTAATATTGGGGACACCCATTCAAACTTTTAAACTTCATTTTCCCCACTCTTTTAAGAAAATCGATACTCCCATACTTTTCACATCCCGTTTTCCACCCTTGATATCCAAAAAACTTGAAAGACGTCATTATTTATTTATGTTAAAATTTTTATGTTTCTAACTTTAAAGAACAAAGACTCTCATACGAAGCCCCTCCATCCCTCCCTCCTTCAATTTGAAATTTCAAAATATTCCTTTTTTTTAAATTTATATTCACGTTATAAAATAAACAACTGTTCCAAATTTCGGCTTCCTAGATTTAGTAGTTTCGGCTTTATCTACGCTGATAGATCAGTGCGGACAAACGACAGACAGCCACAAAAAGTAACTGATGTCACTCTTGACAACCTTTTTTCACGTCTGCAAAGTTTCATTAAAATCTATTTAGCGGTTTTGGAGATTAGCTCGAATAGACACATAGACGTACAGACAGACAGAGGAACTAAAAGTAGCGTATGTCACTTTTGACTACCTCCTTTTCATACCCGTGAAATTTCATCAAAATCGATTTAGCCGTTTTAGAGATTAGCTGGAATAGACAAATGGACGTACATACAGACATACAAAAAGTAGTGAATGTCATTTTTGACCACTTTCTATCCACATCTGTGAAGTTTCATCAAAATCGGTTTAGCTGTTTTGGAGATTTGCTCAGACAGACAGAGAGACAGACAGATAGTATTATTTTATACATATAGCCTATAGCCTTCTTCAATAAATAGACAATCCAACACAAAAAAATTTTTAATTCGAACCAGTAATTCTTGAGATTTGCGCGTTCAAACAAACAAACAAACAAACAAACAGACAAACAGACAAACAGACAAACAGACAAACAGACAAACAGACAAACAGACAAACAGACAAACAGACAAACAGACAAACAGACAAACAGACAAACAGACAAACAGACAAACAGACAAACAGACAAACAGACAAACAGACAAACAGACAAACAGACAAACAGACAAACAAACAAACAAACAAACAAACAAACAAACAAACAAACAAACAAACAAACAAACAAACAAACAAACTCTTCAGCTTTATAATATTAGTATAGATTGCCACGAAAACGTGGCACTATTCTTTTCAACTCTTTAAACTCAGAAATTAATCAACGAAAAAATTCTCTGCTACCCGTGCGAAGCCGGGGCGGGTCGCTAGTTCAACATATTTGAAACATTTAGGTTTTAAACTGCAGCCTCTGATATCCTTAAACGTTCTGAACTCGATAATTAAGCATTCGAACGAATACAGGCCGAAAGGCGATGACCGTAATGTTAACAAGTTCCCGAACGTCCATAAAATCTAACATATGATGTCAAATTTCTTGTTCGATTTCCAACCGATTTCCAAAATTTTGGTCTTAAACTGTAGCTACCGACGCCTTCTAACCTTTGGTATAACACTTTGAAGCGATCCGACGAATACCCTCTGAAATATAGTAACTTATATCCACAAACACAAGCGATCGACCAAAAAATCTCATCTTTCGGAAATAATTTCTTTTACAATTACCAACCGATTTCCAAAAACATGGTCTCAAATCGTAGCTACGTTAATGGCCGAGATGCTATTTTTTTTGATTTTCGATATCGGTCCCCGTTCTTGAAATATTGTGGATTTAGTAAAAAAAGAAAACCGAAAAAATCCCGATTTTTTTACATTTTCCAATTTTTTTTAAAAAACTACTTAACCGATTTCCAAAATTTTGATGTCATACAATGCACAACTAAATTCTTAATCTTTTAAAACCTTAAAATCTTGGCTAGACCCCATACCCTCGGAGTTATGGCCAAAAATGCGTTTCCCGTGAAATGGATATGATAGTCATTTTCAATGACAAAAGAAATGTATTCAATATGGCACTTGTAATATACGTAGTTATGTAATCTCCAGGGAAATAACTCAATAATACATTCGTCGTACATTGTATTTGACGATGAAGATTTACACGCTTTACGGCAATCATGAATCAATTTTATTAGTCGACTGCCTCTGCTACGCGGTACTTTACATTGTAAAAGCATTTTTTTTCTTATTCTGCTCATACATTCGATTTCACTCATTTCTTTTTATTAGATAGTTAGATGTAAATAATTCTGCACTTTCACAGCTACATAAAATATGTGTTTAGTAAGATATAATTTTCCGTTTAATGTCGTATTAATTATCATCACCAGTAATATCACCCGCGTTCGCATGGAATATAAATAAGGTTTATATTAGTGAGCTACACGTATATTGTCTGTCACTAGAATTAATATTCTGTCATTAACTTGTATCTTCTAAGTAAACCATATATCTCCACTAAATGAAATGTATCCAAGTACGAATGCCCAAACTAATACCGATTGGTATCCAAAATGAAAGCTATATTATCATAATTTATCCTCTAAAATAAAGTTTAATGATCAAAATGAGAAAAAATTATATACTCATAAATATACAATTTAGATTTCAGAATAGTGGACCTGTCACCAAATAAATCAATTACTAAACTCTATTGTAGGCAATATTTTCTTTTCTGTTTCATCACTAGTACAGAAGTGTTATTTAATTTCTTACAGTTATCAAAATGATAATATTTGTCACCAATAAAATAGTTTTAATTTCTAATTAAATGAAAAAGTGGAAGACGTTTGCCGCGTCCGCTATTATCTTATACTGTGGCCACTTTCCGTACGTTTCTGCAATAATTAGCGTCCACCGGTATCAGAATAAGTATCGTATTGCGTAGTGAAAAAAATCCCGTGTGTCAAATCAATAATATTTAGCACCATTTCCCACGACATCCTCTATTTCCAAACTAGGCAAAGCCTGCATACAGCGCTTTATTAGTACACTTACTAAACAACTGATATATACAAAAAGATATTTATAAAATATAGACATATTTAGACATGGAACATATATATATGTTCATTTATGCACGCAGATATCTGTCCCGGGTGAGCATCGAACACCGAACATTCGTTTCTGCAGTTAAATTGTTGTAACCACTGGACCAATCGGTCAGTCGTGTTTTGTTTATCGAATCATCTGAGAATCACAATTTAAAATCGAAATATTTTTTAAGAATTACGTTTTATTATACGCACTTTTTCTGTACAGTTAACGAAACCGAATCGTCACACGCTCGGATCGTTGACACTAATTCGGGTATACTCGCCTCCAACGGGTCGGTGACCTTTACTGTCTAAGAAGAAATGTACCGTTTCAAGAGTTACATTTTATTTTAATGTATTGTAATTCGCGTATGTTTAGTGTATATCAGTGTAATTTTTCGAGTGTACATAATTTGTGTATACAGTTAGTATTTAATATTTTATTTGAGAATAGTTTAATTTAATTAACGTGTGTTATTTATTGTATATTTGTGCTGCGTGTGTCTTCAAGGTAAGTTCTCGCATTTCTTCAGCAATATGAAAGTCTCAGAGACCATAATAAATAATATTAACAAATTTCTCGCAGAAATAAATAATACACACAATAATTTACAACTTAAAAATATAATTTGTTTTTGTTGTAGTGGAAATTCCTTTAGATGAAAGGTTCGTCTGAGCCACAGACCAGTCAACCTATAGACCACGCTTTAATAAACGTCAGTACGAAAATGAAATCGCCAAAAAGTGGCGGGGTGCGGGGAGAGGTCGGCTAGTTTTCATTGGCTCGTTCAAAATTAACAATTTAATGGCTTCAAACGTGCTTCCAACTGACCGCTCACAAGAACGTAGTTATGTAGTGTCACTACATAGCCTTGGCGAATGCTACTCCCTGTCAAAGCGTGGTCTATAAGGTTGACTTGTCTGTGGTCTGAACTGATACTCTGCGGGTCATTTGGAGATTTTTTTGACCTCTGGGTAGTCTGGGTGTTCAAGCCAAAAGAGCGACCAGAAGAGAAAAGCCTCGTGAACTCCGTTTCGGAAGATGGTATAGACTTCGTGGTTGGGCAATCCAGTGATCTATGGAAAAGCTATTATATTGTGCAAGAAAGCTTCATACTTTCTTGTCTTGTTAAGGCCTCTTCCAATCCAATTTCTCCTAAGAAATGCCTACGACGACGACTGACTTTCCATTTCAAGGTTTATCAGCGACGAGTCGACAGCGAGCCACGATCGACAACTATGACGGCTCCATTCATCGATATACACATGATGTTAAGTAATAGTATAATTTAATCAGGTACGCGTGCGCCTCTTTAAGTCTAGGGCGCCGCCCCCCCGTAGTGTAGGCGCGAGACCACGCGCCTGTCCGCTGATAAAAGTCCGCTGACACTGCAACACGCCGCCGACGCTATAAAAAAAATACTCCTCTTTTTCGAAGTAAGTTATATATGACCCAACAAATGAATATATTTTCTAATTTCTAGTGTCATTAGTAAGGATTAATACAAAGATATGACACAGCTTACAAAAAAATCGTGATTACACAATTCGTAAGTATAAATAATCCTCAAAGATCGAATTATTTGGTAAGTGGTGTGCGATTTCTAAATATGTTTCGAGATATTCAAGTCAGGTACGGCGGTCTACAAGACATGACACTCTTAGCACAATTCCTTTCGTTCGCTTTTCCAAATATTTTTTTTTTGTACAAAGATTATCGAATTATGGAGATTAGGAAATGGGTATTTTCACAATAAATGGTGCGCCATGAAAACCTGTTGACTTAATATTGGTATTTGGCGTAAAGAAAGATGTCATTGCGAAAAAAAATATGAATATTTGCTATTTCTAATTTTTTAAATAGTATTTTTATTAGTCTATATAAACATTCACATTTGAACGCAAAAAAATAGAATACTTGTAAAAAATAAAATTATTACGAGAATTATCGATACAAAAAAAACTTTTCATTTTGTATAAAGACTTAGAACATAGTGCAATAACGACATAAATGAATAAAGTCATTAGGATTCACAACGGTAGTATAATTTACGACTTCATTCTTTTCTTTCATACATAGTTACAGAATTCCTAACCATGAACGGAATTTATTCTGGTAATCATCCGCCAATCCATTGGCAGATTCTGGAGCAGACCTATTGTAATACGACATAGAAAATGGAAATCAAGTTCAGTGGTCTGACGCGACATTAGAGGATTGTTTGGTAAATAACGATTATTGACAATATTAAATATTTTTAGTACGTACTCAATATGAAGTAAAATTGAGCTTACAGGCTTAAAATAATTATTTATACTTTACTTCTTTTATTATACATTATTCCTTTGTCCTGCAACGTTTACAATGTAGTAACAATAGCATCCTGAAGATAATCGCTGCCAGACCAGACTGCCCCTTCAAAAAATACTGGTTGGGGACAGCTATCAGCCTGATTAAATAATATAAGGCAATTCGGGTTATTTTACTTTATAATAATAATTCATTTATTTGTTTTATTTTGTTATGTCCGATAATTTTATTTATTTACATTAACCTTAAGATAACGAAGCTTGTTAATAACGAATTATGGACACTAGTCTGAAAGAAGTGTTTATTTATTTATTTAAATAATTATTTATTATGTTTTTCGAAGGGTATAGTGAAAATTAGAATGTTTACCTCGGGAGAAGAATTTATTATTTATGCACATAAGTATTTACATCGTTTTGGGTAACAATCTTTTTTATTATTATACATATCTCCTCGAGCGAAATATTGGTGAAACTTTTTATAAAATACATAATGTTTTTAGCGCTTCTGCTCTAATGCGAAACATGAGCTTCTGAAGTCGTTTGTAGTGGGTCGTCTGCCTCCCTCTTGATGGATCTGAAAAAAAAAAAATTTAGAAGTATACTTAGTAAGTTCTTTGGAAATTATGTTTTGAAAATGTACAAGAAAACCACTTAAAATTTATCTTTGAATTACCGGACTCAAGGGAATACGTGGAAAAGGTTTTGTTTCTACTTTAAATGTATGGGGAGGCACCTTGAACAAAAACTTTTAATACAATTTCGTTTTTTTTTATTATTAAGGAAATATTAGTAGGTATAAACACGTTTAAGTGGACGGACACGACAAAACTACAAGGATTAATAAGAAACTTTGTAAAAAACTATCGTTCTACCAATCGTTGTATAATTTTTGGAAATTCTCATAATTTTCTAAAATATACCAGTGAATATTTTTAAATTGACATGCGTTTTCGTGCTGTCTCACGGTAATAAATTTTTCCAATACGATGTATATTCACATAATATTTCATGTTTCTAGCGAGACAACTTTTGTTCCATGTCTAGGAAATAACTGGGTATTCGTTTATCTTCAGAGTTTCAATTATAGTTTTGTTGAAATTATATGTAGGCAGGTTACTTTTTAACCCGGAAAAAGCTACGGTTTCTGTGAGATAACTATTCTTTATGCGAAAATGGCTGAACAAATTTTAAATTTAGTACGGTGATATCTTAAGGCTTGGATTGATACTCAGGATAAATTTCATCTTGGAAAATCCACGGTTATTATGAAATAGTTATTCTTTGTGCTACATTGGCTAAACTTATTTTGTTGAAATTTATTATAGAAAGGATTTAAGCTCCAAGCGCCCTCATCTTAAGGAGAGGCCTAAACTCCTGCAGTGAGGTATAAAAAGGGCTGATGGAATGGAATGGAATTATAGAGGTGTTTTAGGCAGTTAAGTTATAAAATTTTATAGAAAAACTCATTATATCCTGGAGCGCCGCGGTCCCGGTACAACTGTGTCCACGTGGGTGAAACCACGGGCGGAAAGCTAATCCTTCATAAATGCTAATACACAAGTGCAAACCATGCGAACGAAGCCGCGGGCGGTCGCTAGTATGAATTAAGAATTAATAATAATACAAGACAGCACTACGTATACGCACCTACTATAAGCACAGCACTGCCTAATAGTTTTGGATTATCCATTTAAATTGGCAATTATTGGACACCGTTCATGCGGATATTATCATGGCATTGTAGTGTTTCTTGTCCATTGTCTTTCAAAATTACAAGCAAAACATTTTCATGCAAAAAGTTCAGCAAATTAATTCTAAAGGTTTATAATATTATTAATGCATCTCACACATTTAGTCTAGTCCCAACTAGACAACTAATACATTTATATTTTTATTACTGTATAAAATATATAGTATACGGATATTTTTAACATGCCAGATCCAAAACAATTAGACAAATACTAATAAATATTATGACTGAATATTAGACTAATGAACATTAGATTATATTTGTTGTGGGTGTAAATTGAAACAGCGACCTTAGACCTACAGTCGGCGTCTGCGACCACTGGACCAATCGGTCAGTCAGATTAATATAATTATTTTAATTCTGAGTCGCCCATTAATCGTTACCAATCTTTCTATTCCAGTACACCTCTATTGATATATGACCCATCATAAACAATAAAGGTATTTTTTTATATCTGCATTGTTATAATCATCTCATAATAACAGCTTGCCTTTGATTAATCAATGCCAAGTATTTATTTCTTAAAAAAAATCGTACAAACAAATCCCGAGACTGTCTACAGATTTAAACTAGACTAGCTATTAAATAACAAAGTCTCGTGTTGGAACATTTATCTCTCCCTAAAAACCTATTTTTTTTAGTCAGTCTTAAAGTCAATTTCTTGGTTAACTAACAAAGTCTGAAAATAATTTTATTATTAATGGCTGTAACTGACTCTTATTAGTATTTAATATGAAACCCAAACAATAAAAATAGAGAAGCCTTGTCTTATATCTATTTTCAAGGCATTCGCCACTTGTAAGTTGAACATGATTAACTCGAACAGATATCCCAATAAGTAAATAAATATTTTATTTTATCTTTCCTAATATATTGTATGTTATTATCGATTGAGGTAAATGATAGTTTTTGCTCCATGAACCTCAAAAGGGTCCGATTGAATGAAATTGGTTTCAGATTCTTAGCAACTCTATAACGCAATAATTTTTAATATTTTCATTTCATCGATTATATACAAAGTCATATCTTTTATTAGTTTATTAATACAATATTTTTATATAAGTATAGTGTGCTAGCTTTTGCCTTAAAGAGGTCAGTCTATAAAATTTTATCATTATTTGTGTGGCCTTTCTTTGTAGCTTTTAAAATTGTATTTAAACCATTTCCATTCTTTTAGTGTCTGTTCGAGCTTAATGAAGTAACAAAGCTTCACTGAGAATACAGCCACTCTGGATTCATTTGTGGTGCTACAAGCAATTCACAATTGCCAGAACACGATTCATAAGTATTGTGCATCAGTCACTCGGTACACCCTTCCTGAGGATATTTTAAGAAAAAGTCTTTTTAAATGCTCAACAGTATCTCAACTTCGATTATTTCTGTCTAACTTCAGGTCTTGGACACACTATGGGTACTTCCATAGATTTCCCTACGGGCATTCAGTTTTCCCATTTAGAGTCTGGAGTTACAAAATGACATATGAAATCAGATATGGTGAATAAGCATATCAAGCGGGTTCGATTCCCGCACGGGACAAATATTTGTGTGCATTAACATGAATATTTATGTGCATGTGCATTTGTGTTTATTTCGTGCCGTGACTGGATGTAAAACAATCACACATGAATATATTATAGAAAATATTTAAGTATGTGTAACAGTTCTCTATTAACCCATAAAACAAGCATAAAACTTGCTGATTTTGGGACTAGATGGCGCTGCGTGGAATGCCCAAGGTATTATTATTATAATAATTTGTGAATTATTTATTTGTATGCGGATCCTCTATTTATAGCAATCGTTTAACAGTGAATGCTTACGACGTCTACGAAAATATAAAATCGCACCATGATGACATATCTAGTGCAAAAAAAATTAAGAAAATTTTAACTAAACCGTGTTGCCAGTTTGTAAATTAATTGTTTAATTTTTAGCTTTAAAACATGCGATGAATAGTATGCAACAAGGTGACTAAACCGTTTTCTCGGACTAAGCACGAACATAATTTATGAATTTAATGCAATTTTCAATATATTGAAGTCGATGGCAAGATAACGAAAATGAATAGTAAATATCAAGTCTTTACAAACGATTATAATTTGTATTGAATGAATTGATATACTGAATTTATGAATTTATATACTCATGTACTAACAGATAATTTCAAATAAAAAAAATACACCGCACCATATTTATTGTTTATTCCATGTTATCGCATACGACTTAATGGAATTTTCATTTGTAAAGTATAACCATATTTTGACAGTATATTTATCGTGTCTTTTTTACTTTTACGTTATATACAGAAACAGACATAACAATAATTGCTCTACCAAATCTTCATATGGTTTCCATAGTCGGTTGCCAGTGCAGGTTATACTGTAAGGTCGAGTATTCTCGTAAAACTAACACCACCCATTTCGGTGAGAGGATATTTTTCTTAAGATTGCTCTTTCGCGCACACATAAATCATATTGACAATCACATAACCCCGTTAGCCGGCGTTGCCTCAGCGGGAGCCCTTGTATACCGGGTGTTTATTGCGCCACTACAAATGTCTCGGTCCATTGGCGTAACCGGAATTATTTATTATATTGCGTATAAAAATGGAAAAATAACCTATAACTAATAGCAGAATTGTATTATTTATTGTCACATATAATAAGATCGCATAAAATATGCTTGTACAAAGTTATCGGGAAAATAGAAGAATTATACACAAATCAGATTTATGCCGAGTTTTTTTTTTAAAGGGAAACATTGAGCATTTAAAAGAGCAAATAGCGCTCCTATAGTATGTCCTCAGTCAACCCTATGACGAGTCGGCTATCTCCAAACCAGAGCGGGTGGTGCTCTCTTTTGACTTTTTTGTTTATCAGCATCAGTTCAAGTATTTATTATTTTTAAATATGAGTGAGTCATAAAACGATTGTGGGTCTCTTAAGTGTAATGCTTATGCTCGTTTGCGCCCCGCCATACCACCCACCGCAACGCATCTGTGAAATTATACTACTGCGACATTTTGTGATTAATTTTAGAGCCCCACAGATCAGCTGCAAACTTTGTCACAGTGCCAATGAAAATACAAAAATATCATAACTAAAGCGGTTAGCACAGTAAAACTACGGGAATTTATGTTATGTCCAAGTGGTACGATAAATGCTGGTACATAAATAAATAAATGAATCACTTGCTTTAGCATTATGTGAATCCCTTAGCTCTATCTCGTACGCAACTAACCGCTGTGAGGGGCGAATAAGTGTTGCGTGTTTCTGTTACATCGCCAATGCAGTGAATGATGCCCGTCTCTTTGCATCGCGACGCATTTTCCGGCTAGACGGATTTTCATTATAAATGTATGAAAATTATACAAGGACACGTGTCGGTATGCTAATGGCACGACGACCTGCAAAAACAGTGAAATGCCCCCGCCTTGTACAGAGCGTTTTTCTTACACGTAATATAGAAGGTCTCATGTGGTCTCATGATGGAGCCGAAAGGTGGACGACACACGCTCTAGGACGAATATTGTATGGTCATGTATCTAAAATAAATAATTAAACATGACCAATGGTATTATTGTTTCTTTTATAAAAATACTTGTTGAATAACACGTACAAATTCGAAGTATCTGATTTGTTGGAAAACGGGGGATTTTGGATTTTATGTAATGAGTCGAAAGGTCTTTTACTTTTGTATTGTATTGAAAAATGGAAGCGTCAAATTAGCGATGCTAATTTGACGCTTAGCATTTGATTTTAAATAAATGCAAACTAAAACACAAATTAAAATACAAGTTTAAAAATATTACACAATAAATCGTTACCAAAATGATAAGGCATTGCTTCTAGGTATTTGTCATTGAAGAGACGTTTTTTCGTCTATCATATATCATAACTATACTCGCTATGTAGATGAGCAAGTAAATATTTTTCTCCCAACTATGCTGCAATTCTATCATAATTGCACTACATATCCACCACAAAGCAGCACTTTCTTGCTCTAGAGCAGAAAAAATTTATGGAAATCCTTTACTGCACATTTTTAATTTCTTTTTTTTTAATTCGCGCATGCGTTTGTTTGGCCAATCTGACGGGGCCATATGGTGTTTGAGAGTTAAATATACTGGCCATAAAGAAATTACCGTTTATTTTAAGAAGAAAAAGTCGGGAACGTCAACAGAGTTAATTTTGACTGAAAAATTTAAACGTGCTACTTTGTTAGTATATTAATTGCAGCATAGTTGAAAGAAAAGCAGATTATGCACCTCGCATTAAGTAATTTATATTGCTCTTGCGCTTTTTTAGAGCCCTCGCTGGCGCCCGGGCTAAAAATAAGCACTCGGTGCAGTAATAAATCACTTTCTGCTAGTGCAACAATCTACTATTATGTACGTGTAAGATGGTGTGTAATGTTATAATAATAATAATAATTTATTTATCGTCCGCGTTATAATTTACTTATGAAAAATGTTCGTACAATGTATTTAGGTTTTGTACCAAAAGTATATTATTATATATTATGTTGGAAATAATAGAAATGGTGGAATAAATTCCTGTTACAAGACTCATGGCCCTGATATTATATAGGCGACAAAGAAAAGTATTACGTGACAGAGGCCAATCAGAGGAAAATTCGGAAACGGAAGCTCGAGCGTGGTTTACATAAATAAAATGATGTTCCCACGCTATACATGCCACATGTATGAAAATAAGGGTCTATATAATCCGTTTCCATTCCACTCCACCAGCTCATTATGCCCCACTACAGGGGTTTAGGCCTCCCCACAGGGTGAGGGGGCTTGGAGCTTAGCGATATTTTTATAATTAAGGTCGAGTATCTAGAGATACAGATATTATATAACCAAAGAGTAATACTCGCATTTGCCAAATTGTAACTTTCATAATACCTACATATGTTATAATTTTTATTATAAAGTCAAAGTTAATTTGATGAAACACATATTATCAAACAGTTGCTTTTGTTTTTTTTTTTTACAATAAAACCATGTTCTTTCTTGTCCCTTCTATGTTACTTTGAAGCGTTTTGTGAATTGTTTTATATTTTCATTAATTTTAATATAAAATAACGTCAGAATGTACTTAGTTATACGAAAGGTAATATAATATCATTCACATGTTTGAGTAAATATAGCAACTAAAGTATTTTTTTGGCGTTTAAACGCTGGAAACGACTTGTACGGAAACCCAAAATATTAACAAAATCGCGTGATGTATTAGATAAGGTTAAATATTTCCGATTTTGAAAAACACTAATTATCACACGTTTCTTAGTCCGAAATAATTTACTTTTGAAAACCTAAGTCTATGGTTTCGCATAAGTAATCAACACTTTAAAAAATATTTACTATTTAAATATTGTCATATAAAGTCCATTCACACTCCCCAAAAATATGTACTATTTATTTTTTGGTAGTCATGTAATACTTGAAAATAAGGTAGAACGATTTACGCATAACATAAAAGTTATTGGGAGCATCCGCCTATAAAATATTGCTCTCTATTTTAGGTGGTACGCTTTGAGGGAAATGTCCTTTTACGGACAAAGCAGACTTATTTAAAAAATTTATCCTTTTTTTAGGTATTTTCATAATTTCTTAAACAAATAGTTTTTATGGAATAAAAATTTGTTTTCGCCCCACAGAGGGTTGTTCTCGTTCCAGTAAAAAAATGTTCTAGAATGCGAACATTAATTCAACATTTGTACAGAGACCTCTGTTTTGAAGTTAAGCTCGTACCATTTCAAAAAGAGATAATAATGACCTCTTGTATATACAGTCATGTAGATAAATAAAATGCAATAAGTGTAATATAATGTTGGAATTGTTGAATAGTAGAAAATCATATCGAATCATGATAGTCGTGATAGCCTAAAGCACAACGAACCTGTCTCAAATTTCTAAGGCCATAGGGCCATGTTTCGAATCCAGGCGTGTACCAATGAGTTTTTCTGACTTAAGTACATAACTATCACTGACTCTGTGCCTCTGGTGCCTCGGAGAGTAGGTACGTTAAGCAGTCGGTCCCGGGCGCTGTCAATAGATGGCGGTCGTTACAATCCATAACCCGCAGTGGAGCAGCGTGGTGTATTTAAGCTCAAAGCCCCTTTCACTCCGGGAGAGGTCTTAGTCCCTGCAGTGGGGTAAAAATGGGCTGATGAAGTGAAGAAATGAAGAAGAAAATCATTACTTATTAGAACATTCAAGAATTTAATCTCGGTTTTATTCCATAACTGTATCGTATGACGTATCATGTATCTATGTGGTATTACGTCTTCTCATTACTATTCTCATCATATTAATACGACACCAGGTTCTGTGTGACGTGTTCACTAAAACGCACGGAACTTTATATACACTTTGTTTCGATAACAACTGTTCACGGCGAAAAAGTTCCACTTTCATTTCGTTAAATACGTCCACCACTGTGATAACTTACTGTTTTTTTTTTCAAGTTACGTTATCATTACTTCCTTGTAATTTTAATCACTCACACTTTTAACACCTGGGTGTCAAGTGCATTGCCTTATGTACTCAAGGGTTCGGTCCTACTAGGGCTTTCCAAAACCACCCATTTATGATTAGTCTCGATTCTTTCTCGCCAAACTGTCTGGAACAGAAGTAGAAAATGTATGTATTCGATACCATGGACGTGCAGATATAAATGCGACATACATAATTATATTTGAAGTTTAATTTACAGTTTGAATTTAATTTGATACTATACTATGCTTAGGCCTATACGATACGACACTATAACATTCGATCAGGTTTGTTTACTGCCTTACACATCGAGGGTCAAAACACAAGAACGTATTAAATACACGTTAACACTCATTTTACCACTTTTCACTGCTAACCATTCACTTGGTTCACTCTAGGTTTACTTTCCATATTCGTTCTCAGATAAAATTTGCTTGGCGAGCGAGCGCAACCTCTTTATATACCATTGCAAGGTTAGTTCACTCTAAGGTTCGAGAAGGTCAATATTACAAGGAGGAAAGGAAGGAAACAAACACTGACATATTTTTATTATGTATTAGCATTTCGTGAATTGTGATTTTATTTCCAATAACACTCTAGCGAGGATTCTGAACGCAATTTTAATACATTTTCGCTATATAATATTTAGACTTACCAGATTTGAATTAAATGAAACATGTCTTCGCTTGGTACCCAAAATACCTACAAGCTAATGCTTAGTTTGAGACCTAGACGTTGTTGTGATTGTGTGTTGTTATTATTATTATTATTTAGTTTATATGTTACTAACATATATGGTTCCATCATAAAGTATAAAGTTTTTTACATGGCTATTACCAAAGTTGATTTTTATTTTACAAGCGTTTAAAATATAATTTAGAAAGCCGTTTAACCGTAGACTAATCTCGTACTTTACTTGTTCGTTCATCGCCCTGACTCAATTAAAGTTATCCGATAAATAACATGATATGGCTTTTCCTAGATTACGAAAAAAAGTTCTCAATTTATTAAACGCTAAAGTTGACTTAGAATGTCATCGCCATTTGAAATTTATTAATTTATGTTCAAAAGAATGGCGCGTATCTGATTTTATTTATTTTTCATTATTGTTTCCTTAGTAGAAATTATATCTACAAACAATAAACAATTTATAATACAAATGAGTTTCTAAAATAATTATATTTAAAGAACGAAACCAAACGCTGCTGTCAAATTTATTTACTCTTTGAATAAACGATTAATTTTCAGAAGTTATAACTGTTTTTAACAATTATTGATATTGAAATTATTAAATTGTTATATTAATTTACAAACATAAACGAAAAACTCATTGCTATCATCAATGTAATTTATTGTTTCATTAATATCGTACTTTAACAATACATTATAATATTGTAAAAGTAAATGAATAATGAAAATTTGCTTCAACATTAAACTACTGATTTCTTTATCACAAGTATTTAATATTTCATATTGAAGTCCGAATTATAAATCAATATGAATAATAAATTCTTAGTAATATTTTTTACTCTATCTAATTCTCAAAGCTCAAATCTTTCTATTTAAAGATCCATTACTCCAGAATTTCATAAGAACACCTATCGTATATTCTCGTTTATCCTTATAAAAATCTGGCGTACTAAAAGTTTAGAGAATTAAATATTATTAATTATTCATATAAGCTAAATATTCGGAAAATAGATGGTTTCAATTGGCGGAACCGACAACCCTATATTCTTTAGACTCCGCTCCCATTCATGTCTACCTGTTTCCCTTATTAAAAAGAGACATCCGAGGGACTCAATATGAAAAATATAACGACGAAGTCATGGTTACAACGGAACTCAGCTTTTTTTATAGCAGCGAGTGCGACATTAAACGTGTATGCGGAGGCGTTGTCCTGAAGAAACAACATGCATGCCAGCTTTTAATTTTTATTTGTTCCCGTAATTTATTTTACGTAAAATGGACTTCATAATTATGTCCTCTCTAAGAAAGCACATTTTCTTCGGTATGACTGCTGTGGTATACATGTATACGCCTACCAGAGCGAGCTTTATTTTCACAGCTCGTTATTCTACGTTTGAATTAAGAACACCAAATTAATCCGTGGATAGGTCGGAGGTTAGAGCGTTGTCTTCTGCAGTAGTTTAAAACCACACTAAAATGACTTTATTAAAAATTTTTCAAGCTCAAAGTATTTTATCACGTCACGCGTATTTCAGTTTTGCTTAGTGAAAATACAATATTGTAAAATACATAAAATAACTGGTACATTCCAGTTAACGCAATGAATATTAGCAAAATGTATTATTTTTATTTTCATCAAATTAGTCAACGTAAACAAAGAAAGGTATCCGAATGTTAGGTTTTATTTGATTTACTTCTATTTTAATACACTGTTAGGTACCTTTTAGAAAAAGTTGTACATTTTACACCTACACAGACAAAAAGGATTGTGTTATCAAGACAATATACTTTACAATATAGTTTACAAATACCGCATATTCTTGGACCAATGCAACTTGCATTGATATAAGAATTCTTTTTTTTTCTGTGTACTTAGAGGATTCGAAAAACCCGTTATCAGTGGATGATTATGTTATATACGTAATGAATTTCAGCTTCAAAATACAAGTAGACCTTTGCGGGTTTAGATTGGAGTGCATCGATGTTTAATTTGGCCACATTTTTACCCGTTTCAAAATTAAATATTAAAAATCGAATCTTAAACCACTGACCTATACACTAGTAGAACCGACGCCGCGAACCAAATGTTTGTGCCAAGTGTTGTTGCCGACCGGCAATAACTCATTCAGCCACTCGCTTATGCTCATCGCGACCGCGTGCCAAAAACGTTATTAAACAACAATTCAAAAGTGCCGTCGTGGGTGTTATTAACATGTAAAAATCAATCAACTGTGAAGAAAAAAAATAGTGGCATAACTTATTGTCGATAATTAAACAAAACTAAACTAAAACCATCCAAAACTAATTTTTATACCTACATTATTTTCTACTGTTGCCGCCATACTTGTTTTAACTATAAGTAATGTCACGATATGTATAATACCTACTAAAGATTTGTATAATACTTGCAATTCTGTGTATTATAGTAGAAACGAACCGAGCTAAACATGTATGAGACATGTATAATACAGTGTATTATACTTGGTAGATAAATCAATGTGGTAGAAACAAGGTGATTGCGCCATGCGCACAAATTTTGTTTGTGCTGTCTGTTCTACTAGTATACAGTTGAGTGTATAAAACTCGTGTTTATATGTTTGTGATTATAAGGAATCTATATTCAAAATTTCACGTTTCCAGACCAAATGGTCGGTCGGTGTGACTTATTTATGCTTATGAACAATTTGAAGATAGTGAATTCGCGTCAGTAAGACCACAGCAAGACTTTTAATTCCAATTTACTAGCAGTTAAGCAAGAGAAGAGGTCGAGCCAAACACGATCATGTTTAAATAAAATAGAATATGCCGATAGGTACAGTCGTTTTGGTACAATCGTGCATTATCACATTTCTGTTTCACAAAATTTTCAATCATAAAAAATATTTCATTTATTTACCGTCAACAAGACATCGCTAAGAAGTTTAATAAAGCTCCTTTAATTTAACCTGAAACGACCTGAAAAACACTTAGAACATGAATTTGATTAAATGATTTCAGAATTTGTAATTAAAAGCAGGCGATGTTTTTTTGTAAGTCGAAGAATTTAATTACAGGTCCATTTCTTTTACGTTTGCTAATTCTTAGAAAATAATGCGGTAGCATTTTATTTTCCTTGTTTGCCTTGGGATTTGAGGTATTTTAATAGCAGCAAGGTAATATTAAAACATTGCAAGTTTGAAAATTAAAGTGAAAGATCCAATTTCGTAATACTAGTACTTCCGTACAATCCGTGTCCAGAAGGTATATTTATGTACTACGTAAATATTAAATCAATAACAGCCTAATTTAGAAGGCTGTGGAAGCAGGTAAAACAAATTGGTGCCTTCAAGTCTCGCTACTTTGATGCGTTATTGAAAACTGAAGACCACCAAGAGGCGCTGCAGTGGATTTGTTCTTTAATACGGGTGAACCGGTTTCGATGCAGTTTGTCGCGTTACATAGGTCTACTCAGAACAAGTTTTTAGATAGGTTTAATGATTACAGGCCACCAGGGGCGTTGTAGGATTCTCTCCACTCATTACCTTACATTACATCAATAATATTAATCTTTAAGCACTTCTTGTCAAAAAAATTGTTTATAATTTTATTTAAAAAAAGTGTCCCTCAGTTTCTTGCGTATTCTTCTGAGAACAACCAGCACTTTTTGAATGCGCCTTTGTGGTGACGTTAGGTACTATACATAAAATATTGTATTTACTGGTTAACAGTCTTCTAAATATTTTTGTCCCACTACAAAATTTATAAAAAAAATAAACGACGATTAAACATTTAAGTCAAAGGATATTAAAGAAAAAATTTGTCCCTAGCATTTAATAATTTTCTAGAAAGGCTCATCCTATGTCCTGGAAAGTCGCGTTCCTTTAGTGGTCGCGGTCTCGTTACAACGCCGGCGGAGCTGTAGGACAGAATTTTAGTGTTGGTACGTGCACTAACAAGCATTCCAGGAGTATGTACCCGTAACATCACCTTGAAATAAGTCAAAAGAGTATTTGAATTTATTACGTTGTAGCTCACTTTGTAGGCACAAAAACGTCCGCTTGAAAAGGTTCCTTGAGATTCCGTACTTTCTGATGTACACATTTTCTGATGATTTTCCTCCTAATTAATTATTTTCTTTAACATATATTTATCTATCTGTTTATAAACTTTAAGAAAATCTACATTTGTATTTCTCACAACTAACACTTTCATTTGCTATGTCACACGATGTTATCTACTTCGGAAAAGTTTTTTTTAGTTTTCTAATTTGTCCTCGGAAATTAACTTCCAGAATGGGAATTCTTTCTTTTATGCTGTAGTTACGTCCGTATTAGGGTCATTCAACTCTTTATGTGTAAAGTCCGATTGCTGTTCGATTCCCATCTGGGACAAATTTTGTGTGTATGTCTATTAATCTATTTAAATATTTATACTTCATTTTTTTTTTAATTAGAAAAAGTTTGCGTTTTTATTACACACATTAATGTGTGGCAAGCGAAAACGTATTAAGAATAATAGCATATGTTTTATTTACAGCCATTAATGTGATGGTTTGTTTATTCATATTTTAATAAGATAACATAAAACGTTTACTACCTGCTTCTTTTTGTATACAATTTCTATTGCTATAAAACTTATTTAAGTATATATACCAGTTGTCTAGTACCCATATTACAAGCTCCGCTTAGTTTGGTCCCAGATGGCGCTGTATGGGATGTCTCATGCAGCATAAAATATTCCTAAAAATACAAAAGATTCTTTTTTCCTCTTTCAAATTTCAACTTCTATCGTTCAGTAGATTCGGAGCAAATAGGCTGTGCCAGATAGACAGACACCAGAGTGATCCCATGAGGGTTCCATTTTGTCATACTGGAAGTATAATAATAATAATAATAACACACACAACCACAACAACGTCTTGGCCCCAAACTAAGCATTAGCTTGTATTTTGGGTGCCAAGCAAAGACACCACATACATATAACAACCAAGACCCGGTGCCAGTATTAATATTCATCATATAAATACTGACCCGACCTGGGATTCGAACCCGGGACCTCCAGCTTCGCAGGCAGGGTCGCTGCTCACTAGGCTAAGCGGTCGTCGATGGGACATATGGAACAATAAAAAAGATAACTATGGTACTAAAATCTTTTATTGTACGTGGGTGTTTTTAAGTTTGAACATGAGTATTACTACTTTCATATTGTTTGCAAATTTTTAGCCGCTTTAATATTGTAGACATCGATTTATTGTAGTAGAAAAGGCCTATGGTAATAAAATGTTCAATTTTCTAAACGTAAATTTTAGATGCGTATATACACAGCCTAATTGGTGGTCGACTGTTGTCTCGTTTGTGGTTATATTGCACATGTCATAATTATAATTTTCAAAGGCTTCACATATGGAACACATACATAAGTTACATTATTAACCACTCAGTTAAATTCAAAATACTGTGTCATTCCGTAGATTAATTAAGGTTTTTTTGTAAGTAGTGAATATCCGTATATGGGTAGAAAAATATAATATACTTTTGTATTTCCCACGTATATTTTAGTTAAAAAAAAACATTTCTGGAAGAACGTACAAATGTTATTAAGATATGTGAACTTGGAAATGGACACTTTTAATTTTCCAACTTACGTGAAAACTAATTTATCCTTTCATTTTGTTATCGGTATATGTACATTATTAACAATAATCTACTAGTCCATTTTATGTAGTGTTAACCAAAGGGTTTTAGAAACATGAATAATTACCTTCACGTGGGTCCGACCCAGGTTGATCTATGTTTTAAAGATAAGCGACGTAATGGTAGGGCCCTAAAGTATCTACGTTCCATGGAATTTACGAGCGATTAACATGTCCATAGCATTTGTAAATTACAAAGTACGATTTTGGAAATTTACGATTTAAGATATAAAATAGACATTTAAGACGATTTTATTCGTATTTTGCTCATTTTACTCTTGAAATTCTATCGCAAATTTCAATCGTCTGTTGTATTCGGTTGTCCATTGTACAAAAATAAGAAAAGTAGGTACCTACACCTTTTGCCGAATCGACTTTTACTTTCGCCACCCTGCACCATCTAAAGTACGAAATTATACAAATGTAAATTGTGCTAATAAATGCTTTATTAATAGGCTAGCCTTTTTGGCACAACTTCATTTAGGCACAAAAGCTAAGGTTTTAGATAATCAAATTTTAAAATTTCTAGATACAGTTAAGTAGATATAATATGTTTTAACATAAATGCTTCAACGTCGACAATCGTATAAGAACTGGAAGGAAACACGTTCAATTTTCATAATTTTAAACTTAGACGGCGTAAGTTACGGGATGACGAAAAACTTTTTAAAATACATTAATCTTGTAGATTACAAAAAGTGCATTTGTTTAAAGCTCTTTTTTCCCTAAAAGTTTAGTGACTAAATGTATCAACGACAATAACTAAAACAATTGGTAATGGTTTTTGCATTAATAAATAACAAATAATTAGCAAATAAAATACATTACGAAATCGACAAGGAAATCATAAGAAATTGACTTTGGTTGTCTATACCTAGGTTTTAAAAGAAGATATAGGTGTCCATTTTGGAAATTGCAACTTCAATACAGATGAAGAGAGATTATCTGTAATATAACAGATACAAAGCGATGATTATTTTCAAAATAGGTCTACGTCGTACGACCCAGCGGAGTGATTCATCGTCATTCATCTTCCTTAATCGTCTGGCGGCAGAGGGGAATGGCGGCGCCCCCCGCGAGGCCACCGCTCTGCCAATATATTGATTACTGTCCGTGACGTCACGTGGTCGCGTGACTCGCGCGCTTTTATTTAATGAACCGTCTCTGATGTTACATGCCTAAAACTGACGTTCCTGGAACTACGCGTACCGACATCACGACATCTCACGAACTTTACACATTTAGGTAATACTGAAACGACTTTATTATGCTTATGTGGAATACCTACTGTTTTCTGTATGAAAAGATCCCGGGTTTATTTTCCGTTCTCGGACTAAACATTTTCATACATAAGAAAAGTATTTTGTTTATCTGTCTTTCAATATTGTTCTCTTGTAACTTTTCCTTAGATAAATAAATTTATTCCGGGTCAAGGGGCACTTGGGCTTTTTAACTGATTTAAAAAAAGGCAGAGGTTTTATAATCGACGGAGTAGGTATGTTTTTTTTTGAGTTTTGTTAATAACGGATATCCAGGTTCAGGAGATCTTCCTTGTTTCTTTAGTTTGTGTTTATATTCAAGAACTTTCCGTCAGTTATCTTCTGACCTCGTCATTAAGTCGCCATATTTCAACCGTGTTACAGATAGTTTGTTTACAATGGGTCCTGTCTTGAAACTGCAAAAACATAATTTTCTTTCTGGACCTGACTTTGTTATGTTATGAATTTCAACGCATACAAACATGACCACAGTAATTTGTTCATATACCTGCATCCCTTGAATATTTTACGAAAATAAATCCAACAAATTCGCAGACGCAAATATACCATTGCTTTTCAACATGATAAATCGATTTCAAAGTTATCAGCTTGAACCGGGGAGGAAAAAAAACGATATTTTAAATTAGGCGTGACGGCGAGGAATTATCGAAATGTCTTAGAAGTAGCTTTCTGCTTAAACACCTTTCGATGGCTGACCTATTAATCAAGCTAGAGTCATGAGGGTGATTGATGAAGCGAATCGAGTGCTCCTTTCGGTCGACACGCGTCGATATTGCCGTCACCACCACCGAAACAATCGTTAAACGCATTATACGCGTTTTCCCGGATCAAAGTATTCGCATGAATAAACCCCGATGACTTACATGAGGCGGCGAAATAATCACGACGCCGAATTGCGGTTTGTTTGTCTTATAATAGTTCACTGTTGGAAATCGATCCGATTGAACATTGTTGAATCGTTTGGGGAGAAGTCAATTTTATTGAAGCGTACTTCTCTCTATTTGTTTTTTCGTACAAATCGGAATTGAATTTTTAATGTTCATTATCAGAGAATCTGATTAGTTGTTTATTATTTGTTAAATAGACTTACAAAATAACAACAACTTAGCTTTTACTCAAAGGGAATTTCATGTAAACAATTTATATATTAAATAACGGTGTTTTATACAATATGCCAGTTCACAAAGTGTGAAATTAGCGTGATGTCCACTGATTTATGTTTAGTGTTTTTAGTAAAACAACCAAATTCACTAATAGGTACACAGCTCTAGGGGGCCGTCCTCGATCTATGTATCACATTCATTTGTATGTCACATCTCTTCCTTTTCGTATATTTTATTTTATTTTAATACAAGATTTAACATTTAAAATAACTAGAGTGATTTTGAATGTTTACCATTTATCACTTACCAAGTGAATTCCTTTATCACATATTTCCTCGTGATCGACAACTCTTTATCGACCTTCTATTTTTCTTAGGTGTACGATATTCCTCCTGTAACCTAACCAGTCTCATCATTCTTTTTATTAATATCGCTTCCTTCACTACCAATAACGAACAACGTGGAACAATATGGGTATCAAATGATAGGTAGTAAATAGCCTATATCAAATATATATATCAAATGTATATTATAACACTTTAATATTACTATTTTGACGCAAACTACAAAACAAATCAACACACTGATCAGATCCACCCATTGTGAATATTAGCCCTCAGTCGAGTAAATACATTAGAGAACTTTAGTTTTTTAATCTAAAGAAAATTTAATTAATATAAAATTACAATTTGTTATAATGGCTGACCGGTTGGCCGAGTGGTTAGAGACCCTAACGGCGGAGCCGAGGGTCGTGAGTTCGATTCCCGCCCGGGACAAATAATTGTGTGCATGAACATGTGTATATGTTCCGTGTCTGGGTGTAAAAGTATCTATATATGTATAAAGTATCTATATAAAAAAAGAATATTTAGGTATGTATATCAGTCGTCTAGTACCCCATAATACAAGCATAATACTTGTGTACTTTGGGACTAGATGGCGCTGTGTGGGATGTCCCGGATATTATTATTGTTATTATTATAAAATATAAAATAATTAGAAAACTCAACTGAATAGAAAATGAATAGCTGTAAAGAGAAAAACAAGTTCTATTTGTAGAATGTAAAAAAGATATACTAATATATTAATTTATACAAAACATTTAATAATTTGATTATTATTATATAAGGTATTGCAGGCGGAGACAATAAAAAATTACCAAACATTATTATTGTAATAATTAAAATTGATTTTCACTTAAGGACCAAACATATTTTGGTAATTTATATGATTCACATTCTGGTTTTTCTGTTTGCAGGTAAGATTTAAAATTTTTTTAAAATATTAGGCACTGTTTTTTCTTAAACATGAGCTTTATGTGTTGAAATGATGAACTGATGAGCTTTATGTAAATAAATGAAAATAAGTTATGAACTTTCTGGTTTGTAGTGTTGAAATGAAAACAGAAATGATCGTGAATGATGTGCAATGATAATTTAAAAAAAAAACCATTAATAATAAAAAATGAGAATCCCGACTCTAAAAACATAATTAACTGAAAAGAGAAAAACAAGCTCTATAATCTATAGAACGCAAGGTTTTTTTTTGTTCAATATCTACTTAAGGAAATACTAAAATATACATTATGTAAATATTACTTAATTGTAATATAGAATGACCATATTTCAGACGGGGACAAACAATTAACCAAAATGTTTTGTGGCGGTCTTTAAGTGAAAAGTCATTTTCCGCCGAATATATTTTGTAATTGTTGTGTCAGGGCAGAGCAATCAAGACCTTATAACATTCAAGTAAAATATATGTTACAGTAAATTTTATTATTTGGTTCGATAGATACCATAGAAACCAAAATACCATGTGGAATGCACCATACAAGAATATTGTGTAGTGCATTTCACATTGCTAATAGAAAATTCTAGATTATAGAGCTTGTTTATTACTTTTCTGTTAATTATCGTTTAGGTCCTTGGCTTTTTAATTTAATTTGAATACTTTTTTTTAATAAAAAAATTAAATTATCTAGGGTTTTTACTCAGCCTAAGGCTACATTAACTATAACACTTTCAAAGATATTCACAACGGACTGAGTCGTAAGTACTCTTTTGTAGTTTGCAACGAAAAATATTTGGAATTGTCCATTACTAGCTTTTATTTAATGCTCATATTGTTATTATATAACTTTTTTATTTCCCATCTCTTTTCCCAACGCCATATTTAAAAATATTATACCCATAATTAAGAAGAATCTAACGAACCCTCATCATTCTTCTGTTATCTCGGCAGCCTCCTTTATAATAGAATAAATAAAATCCTTTCTATTTACCCACTTTGTAAATTTGCATGTAAACACAAAGTAACGGAGTGGCTTATTACAAATAACTATGAAACTACTGAGTGTCTCCTAAAGCCTTTATGAATGTAATTGTTCATCTCATTTTTGTCTCTAAAAGGAATATATATATATATATAGAAAAGTCAAGTCTAAAGTCAATCATCACTTTCTAGGTTAGGTTCTTCATCATAATATTAAGCAACATTTACAGTATGTCCCGCGGCCATGCGATCACTTTCATATTACAACTATCAACTAAATTTGAGACTTATTGCTTGGTTGCAAAAAATCCCCCGTGGAACAACTGGTTGGACAACGCTGGTCGGACCACGGGCAAGTAATGGTATTTAATGACGTTTATTCTTTAATTTAATTTAACATAAAAGATATCTGTTTCGTGTCTCCACATTGTATCAATTCGCACAATTAAATATAAATAAAATATTTACAAACCACACTCTTGCATACCGTCATCCACACTTCACAATTTACTACTAGCATATACACTACATTTCAAACCTACACAGCAACACTTTCATTCACCAGTGCATACATGATTGTCATTTTATATTTTTTGTCTACCTACCTTTTGTCTTTTGAATTTAATTTTATCTTTTATTATGAAGCATGCCTATTTTGTTTTTTATTTTTTAACATGTATTGTATCAAAAGAAATGAATATTGTGTTTTTATGTTTTTGTTGATAAATTGCAAGATTGCTGAAATTGTATACTTGGGAGAACACTGGTTTCTAAAATACAGGCCCTGCCTAGTTTAGAAATCAGAGTCCAATTATTTTTGTATATTGCTTTTTTCTAATAAATAAATAAATAAATAAAAAAAATAAATAAATATGTAAAAATTTATCGACCGTTTAAGCTACTGGACCTACCAAAGTAATAAGCATACAAGCATGCATTGGTACATACATAGTACATTCGAAAAATATTATCCTCCACAGTCGGAAATTAAAAAAAAACAACATTGAATAGTGCATTCTGAATTGCTAAATTAAAATTCTATAGACTAAAGAGCTTGTTTTTCTCTTTTCAGTTGTTTTTAATTTTTTTTTATTACGGGTTTTTTTAAACTGAAAAATAAAACTAAAGTTCTCTAGTGATTTTTCCCTCGGCATAAGGCTACTTGAACCTTACTCTATGTGGTAGAGTTTTGTTGAGTGTGCCTTAATGAGCCTAACTATGAATTCCCCACACAAATGAATCTAGACTTGAGTTCATTTTATTTACCACGCAGTTTCTAATAGTTAAGGACTAGTTAAGTGTCGTGATAGCCCAAAGCGAAAAGAACCTGTCTCAAATTTATAAGGCTATAGGGCCATGGTTCGAATCCGGGCGTGTACCAATGAGTTTGTCTGATTTAAGTACATGAACTATCACTGACTCCGTGCCTCGGAGAGCACGTTAAGCAGTCGGCCCCGGGCGCTGTCAATAGATGGCGGTCGTTACAATCCCCAACCCGCAGTGGAGCAGCGTGGTGGATTTAACCTCCAAGCCCTCTCAGGGCCTAAACCCTTGCATTGGGGTGAAAATGGGCTGATGAAGAAGTGAAATTAAGTTAAACTTTTTAAGCTGTTAAAATTAAATCTATACTACTAATATATTAAATATGCCTGATTAAATATGAGTGAATAACGATAAATGTGAATTATGAACGTTTTGTTAGTGCGAGCACAGTAGCTGTATTGACTGTGCATTAACCGAGACTGAAATTCTTAGAAAATTGACATTCTTATAGATGTCGTGGGAAACGGCAGCACATGAAAGATGATACATGGAATGTTAATGATAAAATTCTCATCCTATACACGTAGAACGTAGTAGGTAAGTTCAATTGAGTCGAGCTGGTATTCACTCGAGGGTTATAAAACATTAAAGTAAAAAAGATTTTTTTTTAAATTAGATATATTAATCGATATACTACCGCAAATGTAATAAAAATTCTAGACTCCCAGTCACCGAACAACCAATAAAGCAACGCAATGACGGAGTGGTACTTATAATATGTGTTCAAGTTTACTTGTGTGTACTACAAAACAAGCAGACTTACTAGGGGTGCATCCGTAGTTGATTTGTGACGCTACGTTCGGGTATTCATAGGTGCTACTTCAGGACAGATATTTTAATAATAATATTCAATACATAACAGCTAGAAGAAGTTCGAACAGATGTTAATGTTACTATGGATTGTATTACACTGTTTAAATAATAATAATAATAATAATACCTTGGACATCCCACACAGCGCAATGTAGTCCCGAACTAAGCAAAGCTTGTATTACGGGTACCCGACAAGTGATATACATATATATATACTTAGGTATATAGATATTTCACACCCAGACACGGAACCAATAGACATGTTCATGCACACAAATATTTGTCCCGAGGGGGAATCGAATCCGCGACCCTTGACTCCGCAGTTAGAGTGTCTAACCACTCGGCCAATCGTCAGAAATGATAGATTAATGTACATTTGTATAATAATGTGTATAAATAACTATGTGTGAGCTATATATTTACAGAAGGGTGAACACAACTGTAAGCATATGCTTAGGATTGAGATATTTTAAATATCGTCCCCGATTATTATGCGATACGGCGATATACCTAGGTATGATATATCTCTAGAGAACGTCAAAAATTATTCAATGAATGGCGATTTGAATTCAGCGCATCGGCTTCATAATTTCATTCCGGTTACATGAGGACGGACGGCAATCCAGTTTCGTTATTTGATTTCAGTTTAGTAACCTGAATCACGGCTCGTTCGCATTCATTGCCGGCCGCACTGGGTGCGCAAGCCATAAACAAACGCTAACGTCCACAGTCCGCGTCTCGCATAACGCCGCTATATATTCCTACCGGCTCGTCCACTCACTTTTATTATACGCCGCGGTGTGACAAAACTGACTACAGCATCCTACCATCTATTACGTGGTTTACAGTACTGTTTGTTGTTGTGTAGATCCCTAGCGAATATACGTAACGGTTCTATTTTAGATAGTATTAAAAGAAGGTATTACATTATCCCGGTTTTGGTATGTGAACCGGCATGTCAGGTTTATGTACTACCAGTGGATATATAAGTCTAGCACGTATTAGCGCACAAGTTCATAATGCGCATGCGTGTAGCTCGAGCGCAGCGAACCTGATTCAAATTTACAAGGCAGTGTGGACGCGGTTCGAATCCGGGTGTGTTTCAAAGAGTTATTCTGACTTAAGTTCATAACTATCACTGACTCCGTGCCTCGAAGAACACGTTAAGCAGTCGGTCCCGGTTGCTGTCATGGCGGTCGTTACAATCAGCCAACCCGCATTGGAGCAGCGTGGTGGATTTAAGCTCCAAGCCTTCACCCTGGGGAGAGGCCTAAGCCCCTGCAGTGGGGTATCATGGGCTGATGGGATTGCATGCGTGTATATGGTACCTGCCGTTACTATTTTACGAGTACTATACATTTTGACAGCAAAATGGTAATGGTAGGCACCGTAGGAAACCTTATCAAAAATCACTTAAGTACCAATATTATTTACATGACTTCAAATTATTTGAATCAATAAGTGTACTCAAAATACAATTGTTTCACTGTCGATACTGCTGTTCGTCGAGATTGACTGACGATGACCGTAGGAAATCATTGTTTATGACGTATCTAATTCAAGCTAAATAAAGTGCATTTTTGTCGATTAAACACTGGTAGGTCTAAAATTTTCCAGCGTTTTTAAGGTTCCGTACCCAAAGAGCAAAACGGGGCCCTATTGCTGTCACTCTGCTGTCTGTCTGTTTGTCCTGTCCGTTCGTCCGTTCGTACACGTCTCTAGGTGGTAAATGGGATTTGTGTAAAGACCCAAAACCGAATACTAAATCTGAAATCCTATTAAATTATTTTTAAGGGAGTTCTCACACATGAAAATGAAGTCGATTTTTTTTTAAATTTGATATGCACGCCATCATTGTATAGAACCCATCGAGTAGAGAACAAATCACTTTTTTTTCATATCTTCAAAAATAAACAAATGGAGAGCTGTCAAAGTAGTTTCTCAAAAACCTGAAATTTAATATCCAAAAAATCTAAATAAATCTCCGAAACTAAACTTCTCATTAGGAAATCAGAATTTCTATATTTTTATGTAGGTACCATATGCCTACAGTATTAAAAAAAAAAAACAACAAATATTAAAAACGCCGATTCAAATGTTTTATTTTCACAGGTTGCTGCGATTGCTTTTGGTAAATACGTTAAAAATAAAATGTCTGACGGTAAGAAACTTTCGATACGCTAGTCGTATTCGCACTTAGGTGATTTTATATAATATAATAATAAAATATAATAATATAATCCTTGGGACATCCCACACAGCGCCATATAGTCCCAACTAAATAAAGCTTGTATTATAATTCTTGTGTTTGAGGAACTAACAGTTTATTCTAAAACTGTACCGCAGTTGGGTTATTTCTGTGACAATATCCATAAGGTTTCAGAAAACGCAACCATTTACGCACGCAACCTAACTAACTTACAGGGTATCAAAACCTATAAGTAATTGTAATGAATACGTCGAAACTTGTCACAAATTGCATTTGCACCCTAAACCTGCTCAACTAAACAATTCTCCGCTTCGTGTCTGTTGATTCCACTTTCACAAGTCACTAAATCAGCGAGAGAGAGACAGTTGTATGTATACCTTCAATCAACCTTCTCTCTCTTTTCCCAATTTGATATAATAAATTGTTAGGAGGTGCGCTAAGCTGTATACTAGAATTTAAATAATTTACAATAAAATGTACAACGCAAATGAAAACATATGGTCGTGCCTGAATTTAATAGAAAAGATGGACCCACCCAGCATTGTACAAGTACTAGTAAGTATTTATATGTATGAATATATGAATTTTAAGTTTGTATTTTGAGTGGCGAAACACTTTGATATAAAGATCGTGAGTTTGATTCCCAACTACAACTTTATTTCTGACAAATACCCATAAAATTTATCTAGAAATATAGATTTCTATAGAGATACCGCATTGTGACAACAAAAATGTGAGCAAAAAATTATACGCCGTAGACCAAATATACACCAGTTTATGTTTTAAAACATTCACTGTGAAATTGAATTTTGTGTGACACACATGAAATTCGCAGTAGAAATAAAAATAAACATACTAATATTACGTTTCGTGTTCCATTTAACAAAATGTTTGTTTAAAACCATGAACGTAATAGTACCTACTACGTAGGTTCGGGACTGTACACCCCGGAAAATTTATAACACAAAAATGAAACCTTTTCGTTATGCATAAGGTTCATTTTGAATTGTAAGCCGTAAGGAGGCAAAATGAGTTTGTAGGAGATAGCTACCGGTGAGTCCCTTTGTCCCTTTCTAACACTTGCCATTAGAAAAAAATATTTCATTTAGTAGGTTCATTATTGGTTTTCATAAGTACGAATACTCGTCTAATATCTTACCAATGTAATATATTACATTTTATAAATAAATTTGACGTCATATTACTAAGGTGACCATAATATTTTCTTAGGATAGAAGGAATTCGTTATTAAAATAAAAAAAAACTGATGATGGGTTCAAATTTCCAGTTTTTTCTCAGTGCAAATTTAAAATACTTATATGTTAAAAACAAAAATATTCTGTTATAGTAAAAAATATGTTTAAATTTATAGACGTCATAGCATAGTACTTACGAACAAAATACCAATAGAGCATCAGACGGAAAATCTAAAGTGTCCAACTACATGAGTGCGAAAAGGAGTCAGACACAGGAATAAGTCCAGCGTAGGCAAATGTTCCAGCGTAGGATGATATAGGAACACATAAATAATAAAAAATACAAAGCAACATTCCTTATATAGACAGATGACCCACCGTACACAGGACGATGATCATTGGGCTGATCGCGGCATGTAGTACGATTTGTTTCCCATCACGAAATTGATTACGGTTACATACATAGTATGCGATTCGTCATATGATATTGATATCGTATGATGATGATGGATCAAAACGTTCACCGTGCTGAATGTGACCCACAGACAAGTCAACCTTATAGACCACGCTTTGACAGGGAGTAGCATTCGCCAAGGCTATTGTAGTGACACTACATAACTACGTCTCTTGTGAGCGGTCAGTTGGAAGCAGGTCGGAAGCCATTAAATTGTCAATTTTGAACTAGCCAATGAAAACTAGCCGACCTCTCCCCGCACCCCGCCACTTTTTGGCGATTTCGTTTTCGTACTGACGTTTATTAAAGCGTGGTCTATAGGTTGACTGGTCTGTGATATGACCTAAAACGTTATTACGTTAGTACTAGCATTAAAAAGTGTTACTTTTGGTTTTATTAGTTAGTGAGCTAAAATCAACTTGTCAATTGAAATTACTGGGTTTGGGAAAATTACTGCTGCATTGGTTTTTTGGTTTAAAATTTTAATGTATTCTTCATATCTCCATTAAAAAATGGTTAAAAAGTGTTGTATAAGATACTGTGGAAGAGAGTTAGTGGGTGGTAGTTGCAAATTTTTTCACAGATAACTTCAAATATAGTTTAAAAAAAACTTACAAATCTTACATCGTGGAATTTAAAGCGGTCCCGAGGAAAGACCCAAAAACAAGTTTTTGACAGGTTTCTAATAATAAATTGCGATTTGCGTGTAATTTATAAAATAAAAGTGTTAACGTCATTACGGAAACTGTATTCTCCCTTAGTTAAATTCAAGATAAGTGATAAATCCATCTTCCATATAAATAAAATCGTAGTGTCTGTTGTATGGTGAGTCGCATGGTTATAACCTCTTTGTATTTAAAAATAATAACAATCCATTTGCAGCATCTCAAAGGCTATCTTTCGTCAAGTTTTCGTTGTTAAAATTTTAATATCTAATAAAACTAAATAACTTTGAAATTAGAAAACTTGCCAAGTAAAGGCTCGACGAGCGGAATTTATTTACATCAGTTATGAGTGAATTACATGTTTAATTTTTTGGGTTGGACATTTGTAATAGAACCTGGCGCAGTACTAAATATTTATTATTTTGGTGACCGAAAAAACTAGAAAATAAAAGAAGAGTAACATTTTTTGATGTTTAAATACCTATACCTGTGCGCATACTTTGATGGATTCACTTAAAAATATTGTCTTTCTTGATGCAATGTAGGTATAAACAAATACACATATTATACTAATAAATAATATAATCTTAAATAAATTTTACTAATCCGAATCCAGATGAAAACTTTAATTTTGTATTCATGCACACTTACAAATAGTAAGTATACCTATTAAATAATTTCTAGTGTTAAGAGTAGTGTAAAATTGAAATTCATTTGACAATAAATATTATTATTTTCTATTACAACATCATGCTTTTAAAATAATTATCAATTAATTATCTAAGTACAGGCTGTATATTTGGATTTAGTGCAATTTTAAATATCTTTAATATTTTTTAATTTTGGAAGTACCTTATCATTAAAATCCATCGTTAAAATTTTGCAGGCCTACAGCCGGCATTTGCAATTTAATAAATGGTTAGACAGTTAATCAATGGTTAAGTATACTGGTGAACCAAAATTAAGATTTGACGTCCCGTTAAACAGTATAACCGATTGTTAAAATTTTAAAATCACGTGGTGAAATCGACCCTAAGCAACAGAGTACATTTTTTTCCGAGTTTTCGTGGAGCTGAATCAAAGTTAAGACTTTTGTTAATACATATATAACAGTGACAGTGCCCGTTTTCGAGCTAAAGAGGTTGAAAAAAAACCGGGAAATAAATGAATGTTTTTTACGCAGATTTTCCGGGAAGTAGTACTATGCAAGAGTACACTAATTACTCTACCGAACTGCTGTCGTCAGACAAATCGCGCTAGAGGCTCCCGCGCGCGGATTTAGAAAAAAGAGTAAAAATTCACTTATTCTCGTACCAACCGTGTGGAAATTGTTTCTTTTAGCGAGTACATTTTTGAAAAAATCTTACATGTTTATTCAGCAGTTCTTAACTAAGCATCAATCAAAATGATAAAATATAGATCCATTTTTTTAAAATTGGCTAAAAATTTATTGGAATTGAAAGAAACGCCCGAGAAGAAATTTGTAAGTAAAGTTAGACATTAAACAAAAGATTTCCTTTTAATGTATTACTAGAGTTTTTCCACAAATAGAAATCGAAAATCATAGAGTGTAAGCTTTGACCACAGCGTATGGTACAGTAGGGTGCAGTGTCAGTTTTAAGTAGGAAACGAGATCGACTAAATTCTGTTGAACTGAAGACGCGCGGGGAACGGTGGACGGTCCTAGATTCAGAGTTGTTCTTGCCAGCTGCCTTTTATGCAAAAATCATTTATGAATGGTTAGGTGGAACCACAGACCAGTCAACCTATAGACCACGCTTTAATAAACGTCAGTATGAAAACGAAATCGCCATAAAGTGGCGGGATGCGGGGAGAAGTCGGCTAGTTTTCATTGGCTCGTTCAAAATTGACAATTTAATGGCTTCCGATGTGCTTACAACTGACCGCTCAGAAGAGACGTAGTTATGTAGTGTCACTACTTAGCCTTGGCGAATGCTACTCCCTGTCAAAGCGTGGTCTATAAGGTTGACTTGTCTGTGGGTGGAACGAATAATAAAAACTTCTACTAAAAAGCGCACAGCCCATAAAATTACGAACCCTGTGCCGCTGTTTCGAAAATATTCTCGACAATTTTTGTAGGATTCGTGTCAATTATATTTGTATTTGTCACAAAAACGTAATATTCCTATATAATAAAAAAAATTGAGTTGTTCCGATACCGTCATCATCTACTATATTAATAGAATTTGAGTGTCTGTCTGTCTGTCTGTTCCGGCTAATCTCCAAAACGGCTGAACCAATTTTAATAAAACTTTTCAGACGTGCAGAGGGTATTATCGGGGGTGACATAGGCTACTTTATGTCTGTCTGTCCGTCTGTCTGTATGTTCGAGCTGATCCCCGAAACGGCTGAACCGATTTCAATGAAACTTCACAGATGTGATAAAAAGATTATCAGGAGTGACATTCGATATTTTTTATCTGTCTGTCCGTTTGTTCTAACTAATCTCCGAAACGGCTGAACCGATTTCATTGAAACTTATAAAAATATAAACAGATATGACAAAAAGATTATCAGAAGTTACATACAACAGTTTTTGTTTATCTGTCTGTCTGTCCGTCCGTCCGTCTCTCTGTTCAAACTGATCTCCGAAAGGGATGAACTGATTTCAATTAAATTTCACAGATATGATTAGAAAATATCAGGAGTGACATACAACACTTTTTGTTTGTCTGTCTGGCCGTCTCTCTGTCGGTGCGAGCTAAACTCTAAAACATTTAAACCAATTTCAATGAAATTTCGCAGACGTGAAAGGACGGGTATGAGGAGTGACATACGCTACTTTTTATTTGTCTGTATGTTTGTTTATATGCATTTTCGAGCTGAAAGATTTTAATGAAACTATACAGACATTAAAGATAGGTTGTCAGGAGTGATATAGGTAACTTTTGTCCGTGTGGTTGTCTGTCTGACTTTTTGTTCCGGCTAATCTCCAAAACAACTAAACCATTTCTATGAATCTTTGCAGACATAAAAAGGAGGTAAGCAGGTGTGATATAAGTTGGTTTTTGTTTGTGTGTTTGTCTGTCTGTTTGTCAGGACTAATCGTCGAAACGGCTGAACCGATTTTACTGAAATTTTGCAAAAATAAAGAGGGCATTGTCAGGAGTAAAAAGCAATTTTTTTAAATACATATAAAAAATCGTAGTGTCTGTTAGACTGTCTGTCTGTTCTGGTTAATCTCTAAAACGGCTGAATGATTTTAGGAGCGACTTGTGGGATAGCTATTCTTAATGCTAAAATGGCTAAATGGATTTTTATGAAATGAAGTATGGAGATGTCTTAGGTACTTAAGTTTCAGAATGTTCTAGAAAGTGTTACAATGTTCTGGAGCGTCGCGTTCCTTTAATTGCCCTGGTACAACTGTGTAGTCTACGCCAGCGAAGCCGCGGGCGGAAAGCTAGTTTTAAATAAAATTATTACAATAAATATATGACAACAAAAAAATAATTCTAATCTGAGGAGTCTTCGTAATATAAATGTAAAAAAAATGATTACATCGATCATACGTACACGCGGTGGCAACACTAAAGTTACAATAAATAGAGATACGAGTAATTTGCAGAAATGTTCAACTTTGTTTTTGTTTAATTATCGTAGTATGATTTGTTACAAGAGACAACATCTCAGAAAGTTCATCTAGGCTATATAGTTCTAGAGACGAAATATTATTACTCCAGTGTAATAGATTTTCTTTGAAAATTGTATAAGTAAATAACAAATAGTTTATTTGAAAATGGTAGCTAAATAGTACCTACCTACCAAGCTATTTTCTTTACTTTCGATAAAAAATATGTAAACATTTTTAAGATGTCGAATTAGTGTCACACATGAGCATGTTGTATAGAGATTAAAAAACTTCTAAGGTACTTGTTATTTATCACCTTCCTTACCGAGATATGTGATACAGGTGACGGTTAGGTATTACATTATCAGCTGTCTGTTTAGTACCCATAGTACAGGCTCTGCCTAGTTTGGAGCGACATGGCCGTGTATGCTCCAGGCAGGCTCATGGCAGGGTATGTTCCAGGTTTCAGTATTATTATTATACATGTAGTACATTTAATAACAGAATAGTCTTCGTTAGAATGTTGACACTTGCAGAGTACCTACATGATGTTTACACGATGAAGGGCTTCGTCGTATAGGTTAAGTACGTTCTTCGTTGAATACAAGTTTGTTCCTAGTTTTTTCCTAATATTTTTTTTTGTCAGAACTCTAATAATTTAGAGTATAATTTGACGAGTTATCCGAATAATATTTTTGAACCATGAAGATGATGTCCTTGTACAAGGAATATATTTAAAATGAAAGTGTGTGCTGTAATAGTATAACGTACGGTAAGCTGCATATTATAGCCGAGGTGTTACCGACTAACCGATAAACCGATTATTATAATAGCCAGCTTACTGAGTACAATCATCGTACGACATTTTTTCAAGACATTTGCGACTAAAATTAGGTAGATACTTTCAATGTAATAATGACGGGAGCTAAGGGCGGGAGCGGGCTTCTTTTCACGGTTTACGCATGCGCTACAAACAGAAAGCTTGTTTGTGTAAAGTGAAAAGGCCTAGTACTGTAAAATACAACATTTCGATTCAAGTTTCGATGTCTTATAGACTGTATTAAGAGCAATTTTATATTATTGTATAAGCCATCAGACCTGAATGGCATCACTTAGCTACCATCGTAAAATGAATAAAATAACATAACAATATTCTAACTAAAATAATTGTAATATTGTTAATGTTTAAGTGTTAATTGACCGTAAGAAGGAACGAACCATTTACATAGCGTTAACCTAAAATATGAAAGTATACAACGCCAAACTCGCCGGAAGGAATGCATCGACGCCGAGTAACTTTGTTTCGCCGTAGTAAGCATTTAAGACGTCAAAGGGAAGTAAACATTTCGGGAGCATCTGTTAAACGGATTAACTCACAGTCAAGTAAGTAATCTTATTGTTCCGAGCAGAATAATTTATAGAGACTGCTGGCTCCTTGTGATCGGTTCAATCTAACTTAATTTGTCTTAGCCATTCACTCACAGAATAGGTTATGTTTGTTTCTCATCTATAGTTTTAGGTTTAATAATATCGTCAGTTGGAACACCTAGACTTTTTTTTGTTCTACCCTTGCGATGGGAAGGCGGATTAAGCTCTACAGCCTACACTAAACAACCGCCTGAAGCAGAATAAGGACGCGTGTCGTTAGCCCGAAAGCTCTAACGACTTAATCGGAGCGGCCAGGCGGCACACTAGGGACCTAGACATAGCACTGCCTTCATTTGTAATCTTTGCTACAGTGCTAGTTATTTTTTCACTTAAGATACATACAATTCGTGAGAGTACACGAGCGGCTTGTAATAACTTGTAATAAATGGCTTACTACTCTCGATGAGTCGCAAAAGCGAATATCCCACAAATATTGCACTTAGACGCTTTCGTATTGTAAGTACACGAAACTGTCCTTCACTTGTTTTTCTCATGAGGCTTGTACCTACACTATCATAATACTTGGAAGTGAAATCGTTCAAGCTGCGTCGACGACGGCGTTGCAGTATGCGCCACAGCGCGGTGGCGCGGCGAACACTTCAATGAGAGCCATATTAGAGACAGGCAAGAATTAACTAAGAACAAATTAAATAAGACGTAGTAATTTTCTACGGTAAAAGATTTTGAACAAATTGGCAATTTGTGGTAAATTTAGTGAAATTTTTGGGATCTAATTATTTTTCTAAGTCTTGCAGAATTAAATCACATTTGATATATTGCACTCCAATACTTCGCAACGGATCATTAGATCCACTGATTCCCCGCTAATCAAAACTGACAATTCCGGTACCGTATGTTTATTGTTCGTTTTCTATCAATATAATATATATAAAAACGTTGGTTGCATATCAGTCAGTTTAAATAACTTTCAAAAGCGGTGGAACTATCGGGATGTGTCACTGTTTCGAACACATAAAACGCGACAGCGAAAAAAAGACTAACAAAGCTTTTTTTTAAGCTTAACATCCGCAAATCGGAGGTACGAACAATAAATTCTAGCCGTTTACGAGCATACGAGTAGCGACTTTCCAGCAGTGAAGCTTTCCAGCTTTAAAAGCCTTGCATCAGCTACCTTTTCATGCCGCAACCGTTCGATTAGGTCGAATTAACTTTTGATAAACAGGCGTTTATGCTGGCAGACGCGAATGGGTATGTATATGTGACGCTCTTTGAGGGTTCCGCACCGTAATGTTACAAAATTTTCGTTCTCATCATAACAGTTAAGTGTTTGTGAATTACAAAACTAAAAAATCTACTTATAAGAGTGATTTGTCACGTTAAGACGTAGCATGTCATACAAAAATGGTGTGAAAACCAAACTGTCATTTCTTACTTGTTTTGGGGTTCCATACATCTGATATGAAAAAGGAATCTTTATAGGATCACTTTGGTGTCTATCTGTCCGTCTGTCGCAGTTTACTTTTATCCGATTGCGGAGGGTAATTATGTGTGCATAATTCTACATAATAATATATATGTACGTATAATGTGGGGCGTGATAGCCGAAAGCGCAACCAACCTGTTTCAAATTTATAAGGCCATAGGGCCAATGGTTCGAATCCGGGCGTGTACCAATGAGTTGTTCTGACTTAAGTACATCAACTATCACTGACTCTGTGTCTCGGAGAGCACGTTAAGCAGTCGGTCCCGGACGCTGTCAATAGATGGCGGTGGTTACAATCCCCAACCCGCAGTGGAGTAGCGTGGTGGATTTAAGCTCCAAACCCCCTCCTCACTTTGGGGGAGGCCTAAGCCCCTGCATTGGGGTAAAAATGAGCTGATGATGATGATGATGATGATGATGATGATGATGATGATGATGTATAATGTGTACGTTTGTTCCTAAGTGGCGTTCAAGAGACGAACGCATGGGCCGATGATTCATACGACAATCGATTTGTCTTAATTGTGTGTCACATATCAGTTATCGAAAGTCAATATGGCGACAACCAGACGCCATATTGTGACGATAAAAAATTAAAGTCAATGAACTATGTCGACTGTTAAAATAGTTTACATAAATCATCTTTAGGTATATCACACAATTTTATTTTTGAAAGACAATTTAGGATATTTAAAGATTTAAAATTGATTGGCGACTGTTCCCACTTAATTTCTTATTAACCTAATAAGTACTTACAATATAATCCATAGGTATATATATAATCGAAATAGCACTCATTGACTCATAATGAACGCTGAGCCGAAACCGTTGAAGCGAGACACATGAAATTTAATAAATTGGGTTTGTTTTGTGAAGTAAGCTTTCACTTAGAAAGAGTTTTTCAAAATTTTCCCTATATATATACTATATTCTATATATATATATATATATCAATTTTTTAAATAATAATAGTATAATGAGATGTTTTTCATTTGATTGATACCAACTCGCAGATATTCTCTTACGAAAAACAAATAACCACTCAAGGAACATACATATAAAAATTAAATGATTTTTCACATTCTAAGCATACGCATTCGCATTATGTTAGCTCTCTACCTATACTTTATTAGTTGATCCTCATTTTTAACCACTCAAGAACGTCCTTTCATATCAAAACTTTTTTACCACTTAAAAGAGTATTTTTCAATTTATTTCTTGTATTTTGACAACACTAGTTTATATAGTGCGAATATGTCACGTTAAATAGAAATATGTATCTTCATTAATATGACGACAGTCTACAATGGCGTCGTATCATCTCGTTTCAGTTGCGTGATCATTCTCATTCACTATACAACGCGCCACTAATGGGGGATGTCCCTCTGTGTGCTCGACATATTATATAGACGTTAGAAGTAACACGAATTCAGTTATTATTCAGTTTGTGTATATAATTTCAGCCATACATTTAATGGAAATGTCTCACACAGTGATAATTTATATGAAATGTTCAGTAAAGAGATCGTGACTTCAGATATTTGTATTTTATTCCGACTGCGCATCCAAAGTGGGTTAATGTGTTTGGTAACAAGTAAAGTTTTTCTTTGGCTTTTTATCACGTAAACGACCTAATCGATTCAGGTGAAAGAGGTAATTTATATACGGTTCCTGACAGGTCAGAAATAAATATTTTAGATATGTGCACAACCTAATCGTTTTAGTACTTGTATTCTATTAAGAGGTTATTTTTTCTAATACTTTCGGACTATATAGTCCCGTTACGTCATACTAACAATGTACTAACTGTCTCTTTGTGCGTGAATAGTAACAGTTAGGTGATATTTTTATCTACGTTTTTAGAGGCCGCATCTCCATGTAGAGATATGTATAATATAATCAAAGGTTTTAGGGTCTCTGCAAAGTTGCAAAAAGAAGGAATCTTATTGGATAACTTTGGTGTCTGTCCGTTACAGGTAGATATCATGGAAAAATACAGAACCGACTTCGATGAAATTGGGGACAAAATTAGAGCATAACTGCTCCCTAAGGACCACATATGAATTTGTGTAAAAGTTTAATGGTAAGTAGGGTACAGTAGAATATGATAAAAATTTTTAAGGGTATCAAAAAATATATATCTAAAATATCTATGATATTAATTCACTGTTCAGACACAACTATTGTTCTCGTTTAGGTTTGAATAGACATATGTATATTTGAGGGCACGTATGCCGTACTTGCTTGACATTCATAACCTATTCTAATTTCTGAGGTTCAAACCATTATTTGAATTGATCCCCGGTTATTTTAAATGTAGAGAAGCTATAGAAATACATTGTCGTAGTTTGTGTAAAAACGAACAAAAAGTTTTATAAGGAGAAACTTTACGGGCAGACTATTTAAAATTGGGTAAAAATTCTGTATACAGGATGAGATTTAAGTCACCAGGCAAAATTTTCCTACATGTATCACCAGTAGATCCCATTACGTAAATAAAACTATAGGTCAAATATTCATAATCAATAATTATTTTCTAAATATTTTTTAACAAAATTTGGCTACCTTCAACTTACATAGAGCGAAAGGGCGGGGCATGGGGCATGTGGGCGGGGCACATGCACGTGCATTGGCGCCCTCGTGAATGGTGACTAGTAATATTGGTAGTTTAGGGTTGGTATTGGTTGGTTGGTTTGGTATTGGTAGTTTGGAAAAGGTTTACGTAGTCTTAACTGAATGTTCTCCTATTGAACGATACTAAAAAGGAACAAGACGGCCAACGGATTTTCATCTAAGTAATTATATTAAAATTTGGATGGTTATTAAAACCTCAGCCTGTATAACTACGCGTTACAAGCATCACGTCTGTCGTTATTATCTTAGCCTCTATATTCTGGAAAAATTGTACTATGAAGTTTCTATCTCCGTGGTTCAAACTATAATCCATCAAAAACATATTTGAAACATCACTGTTTTTGACGTAGCCTGATTAATACATTCCAGATTTTGCAATACTGTCACCACATTACGACGAAATTCACGAGAAAATATAGAGGAAATCCAAAAAAAAAGAGTCTCTGTGTCACGAATTTATAAAGTATATAGTGTTTGATATTCACTTAATTTCATTTAATCCGACAATCACCCAGGTGAAGCCCAGTATAGCAGTCAAGCCATTTTGGAAATTTATGAAAAAGAAAACGTTTAATCCATACTTTCAGTATATAAAGAAAAGTATTAACGAGCACTTTAATTTCAAATTACGTTTCGAAAGTACGAATGGAATTTTTTATCACTCAACCTAACTCAATAAAGTAAGATCTCCCTTAGGAACCTACGAAATCCAATAATAAATTCTTATTTCACTCTTAGGCCCCCGGAGCAAAAATAAAGTGCTGTTCTTACGCCGTGCGGCAAGGGTCCAACCGCAACCCTGCGGGTCAGCGGAAATTGAAATAAGGCTACCTTTTGAAACGCTTTCGAACGTCTTGTGACCTTGCTTGTTTGCAACTAACCTCTGACCTTCGTTTCAAGCATAAAATCGAGCATCAACTTATCACAATGAACGTAAAGAGAACATTGATAATAAGGCAAAAAGTTACCGAACAACCGAGAACAAAAGTGCTTAAAGTGTATTAATTCAATAAAAAAATAATAAATTCCTGCCATGACAGTGTTCAAGCATTAGAGACTATTAGATATATATATTTGTGTTAATTCCATAACAACCTGAGTTGACTCGTGACCCATTTATTCCAATACTAGGCAAGCCAATGATAGTAAAGATGAGACACCCTTGAAATTGATCCGCAATTTCATACATACTTGTACTTAATATGATATGATATACATGACACAGAAAGTTATAACTATCTGTAATTAACAATTTCGCGGGAAATACTAATAAGATTCAAATAATTATTGTGTGAAATTCTGTAATGCTTATTACTGGTGAGTGGAAGCAATAGTTTCTAATAATGTAATATAAGTTTTCAAAACATTGTACATTTAAACTTGTAATTAAAATACGTTCATTGACATATAACGATCAATCCTTCACTTAAGTATAATACTTAATTTAGTAACTACACGATAGTTAACTATTTTTTTTTTGTTATTTTATATGAAAGAGTTTTCTAAATATACCATAAAAGTGAAAGAATTTAAAAAAAATAAATCATTATTAACAAAGTTATTAACGTTTAAAATGTCCTGTTAGACAAAGAGGACAATAGCGCACGACGTACCTATCTGTATTTAAAATAATATTAAATCAAGTTTACGTATTCACTACTCATTAATCAGCATTAACCATATTTGGTCAGATTGAAAGTCACGAGTCATTTAATTGACAGAGACAATTGATCGATAATGATTAATGACAAGTCAAAAGGTTAAATGTCGTTTTGCGAGAAAGAGACAGAGAAAAAATTTTAATAGCCTACAATTCCCATACTCTTCAACCGAATATGATTTTTTTTATAAATGTAATGGTATAAAGTATATTTTTATATTTTCTTCATAAGTATAATATTTTCTAAATTAATCAACTACCGAATTGTAAAATAATATAAAAAGTAGTTCACCAAGGGAAGAAAGTGACCGGGATTACCGCTGAGTGGGCATTTAAGGCCCGACACGTCGTCGCAGGCGGCGGGCCTTAAACACACGAAGCGGGAATCGCACTTTCTCCAGAGTGATACATACCACTATATACTTACGAAGAAAATGAAACAAATAAAATGTTCATGAATGCAAGTTAATATTAAAATTACTACAATTATGAAAACTTACGGCAATGCTTTTCTCCGGTACCAACAAGTTGTCAATAACAGCTTGAGCAGCTTTTTTAATTCTATTTAAGTCAACTAATCGCCACTATCCCTTCTAGAGGACATTTGTAGTAAAATTGTTGTGTAAATTGTGCAATTTGTTTATTATTAAAAAAATCCAATAGAGTAAATTAATTTGGCAGCAGCGATTAGTTTTAATAGTCATAAATGTCAGTTCACAGTATCGAGGTGACGTTACGCAATTTTGAAGGGTTGAAACCGGCGCGCGGGGATTTCTCGGTGGTGAAGAATGGCGCGCGGGGACTTTGCGCACTGAAACTCGAACTAAAACTCGTCATCTTACACCAGCTAGCTTCAGTATGACTGGTTAGACGGTAAACGCAGAATAGGGCTTCTGGTCAATTCGTACTTTTATGAGAAATCCACTCGTTTTGTTATAAATAATTTGATAATATAAATGATAATAAAATGATGTTAAGATTGACGCAGTTTGACGACTCTGACGTTAGTTGGCTTTTATTAAATTTTTATTTAGAATGAAAAGTAAATGGTCAGTACCGTTTTGCTTCTTCATATAAAAAAAATTGTATTTTAATACTAGAAAAGACAAAGGGAGTAATGGATTTTCATACATTTTTCTCTCCCACGGGAATAAAGAAGGACTTTGCGTCTTCTTTAAAAAGTATTAGAGTGCTTTCCGAGCAGGTGTAGTAAAAAAAAATAGTTCTTTATAACACATATTCTTTCACTATCCATCAACTTGTAGATTCATTTATGTGCTGTTTTCTTTTTCTTTATATGTTTAATTAGTTACCTAAAATATAAAGAAGAAAAAACAACAGGAGTAGAAGAACATTACACTATTTAAAAAAAATTGTGGTCGACAAAATATTAATACAAGAAACAAAAGAAAACTTGCTAACCACGTAAACCGCCTCGGTAAAATCACAAACGCTTTTACTATAGTTAAGATCCCTGTTGGCATTTACGATTCAACCTTTAACAAGTTTAAAATTACGATAAAGCGAAAGCTTTATGCAAAAGCCTATTACAAAGTATCGGATTACTTAGATGATAAAAATCTGCGGGTGTAAACCGCTCGCTCAACAGTTTTTCCTACAAAGTAATAAATTCTCTCTTGTGACGTATTTCAAAATATATATATATATATATAACTATGGAATAAAGATATTTGATTAGATAGAAAATCCATAGTAAACTAGAATCTGGTGTAGTGTTAAATAGCATAACTTGCATCAGGTTTCTCTTTAAATATAGATATCTGTCAGTCAATCAGTCAATCTGTCAGTTTTGATTATTCCCATTTAAAATGTGAATACAGTTTTGCCGTGTTAGTTCATAGTTTTGCTAGTAATTTGGTCAATTTCCGTTTTTGTATATGCTAAGTGTATACTATTTCCCTTCTTAAATCATCGAATGAAACTATCAAACAAAAGTAAATAATAATTTGGCCCAAATAATGTAGCTCTTTTAACTAATAAACCACGCCCCAATCAGTTTGAATGTCCTTAAGTTCTAAGTGAACAAATAAACAGACAAACAAACAGACTTTGCCATTTATATATGTAGAAATGTGTACTGATGTAATGTAGTTCACATTGAATGCAGTGTGCGTTTAACGCTAGCGTAGTCGACTGTAAGAAGAGAGCGTAGTGTTTGGCGGGTAGGTAACAGCGGGTTCCTGAGTTGCGGGCCTCGCCTGTTTGTAGCGCAGGGATGGCCGTAAGAACTCATACATTTTAATGAGTTGGTAATGCTCGCCCACAAATATTGTCAACCACAAACTTTTAGTCATGGAAGCGGTGAGTTATTTATGTACGCCTATTATTATATTTATTGTGTATAGAGGATAATCTAATAGTATTAATGTATTAAAAGCATCGAATTATGTATGTAGAGTTTGTAAACAGCAGGTATAATATTATATAGTTCACCAGTAAGCTCCTTAATAATGATTTTGTTTGCGAACTTCTTCGACTTAAATTTTTTTTTATTTACGTTTTTATTGCACCTATTCTTATTGTTTTAATTTATTTCAGGTTAAAAGTTTTCTATGTCTTGTAGCTACTTGTTTCTTGTGTAATGTACTGTTGCTGAAAAACAGCGCCTACACCATTTGTGTGTCGGCAAATGCTGCGCTCCAGCCTTTTGGTACATGAACTGCAGTGTATTAATTACCTTTTTGTTTTGTTTGATTATTTTTTTCAATGTAAGGATGCACATGCGTTTTTAGGAAATAAATGTCCTATTATCATTATTATTAAATGGAGGTTTCAAGTACCTAATACGTACATATTACTTGACTTAAAGGAACATCCAGAATTATGTAATAGAGCTAGAATATGATAAAACAGACTTTGTCAATTTTTTTTAATAATTGTTAGGGTTCCATAGTTAAATGGCAAAAAAGGAACCCTTATAGTTTCGCCATGTCCATCCATCCGTCTGTCTGTGGTTTTTCTCGGAAACAATTGGCAATATGTATATGAAATTTGGAAGGTAGGTGTAATCTATGATCCGTTACACAACAACGTAGTGAAATTAAAAAAAAAATTTTTTTTGGGATAGGTCACCATACATGTAACTAAAGTAGGCCTTAAAAAATGATATCAAGATTTCACACATTTTTTTTAATTAAGTCAACAGTTGATGGGATATGCACTTGTTGTTGATAACAATTTTTGTTAGAGTCATGTGTCCCCTCCCCCTCTACCAGCTAAACCGTTGTTTTTGGATATGTGGAAAAAATTTATGACAGGAGTGTATAATGTAGTTAAAAGGAATACTATCACAGCGAACTAGACTCTATCATTTAACGAGTAATAGAGTAACTTATAAAATGTACTTTTCCAAGTAAAAATTTTGTAAAAATTCCATAGAAAATGACAGATGGCGTTTAGCCAACAAGCGAAAAGTAGATGCATTTTATCTTTGTGATATTATTGTAAAAGATAATTTTAAAAAAAATATGATAAAAACTGCATTGTATTACTAGGTATTATAAATTTACGCTTTCCTTTGCAGAGCTTATTCTCTCTATAATCGATACTAAAAGTCAAAGGTTCACTGTAATAAAATAAGTAAAAAAAAATGTCTGTAGCTATCAGTGCACTCATGTTATTATTTTTCGGATTAGTCAGAGAGGATCGAGCGCCTTCTAAATAACTAACACAATAAAAATGAAATATATTTAAACAATAATTCTTAAATTACATAATAATAACGACTAATGGTTAAGTCCAATTAACGTCGCCCTCGTTTTTTTATATTGTATGGTGGTACGGAACCCTTTGTCTACGAGTCCGATTCGCACTTGGCCGGTTTTTATTTCATTGTTTGGTAACCGAAACCGACTCGAAGCTATTTTCATTATTTTTCTCAATTTTTCACAATGGCATGTAACGTGAGAGTGTTCGGTATCGTGTTGTCTTTAAAAGAATTTCATTATAGAATTTAATAAAATTTATTTAAAGGCAATTTCATTACAGTTCAATGAGCAAACATGAGTAGTTCAATGGGGTCAATAAGATTTTTAAGTACAATACAATACGGTATTAAAGAGATTAAAATCTGAAGCGTGAAAGAGCGAAAACGGACAGAAGTTTATTGAACGTTTTTTATTTAACATTAACTGAGTATGGATTTTGATGCGTTGCAAATAGTGAACTTCTATTATTCAAGGTCAATGAAATTATTTTGTGTTCGTATTAGGTATAGTAGAGAAGGTCAATGTAGAAGATAGCGGTTTCCATATTCTTATGTCGGTGGAAATACATTTTCTAGTATATACGCTTTGTGAATGAACATGTCTACTTGTTCCGTGTATGGGTGTAAAAATATCTATACATGTATAATGTTTAAGTATGTATATCAGTTGTCTAGTACCCCATAATAAAAGCATAATACTTGCTTACTTTGGGACTAGATGGCGCTGTGTGGGATGTCCCAGATATTCTATTATTATTATACAAGTATATAAAGTAAGACGAGGTGGATACATTACTTGTGAGTGTTTAAGGTTATAGGTACGGTGTAACGGTGAACGGTGTAACATTAAAATATATTTTTCTAACATGATTTTTCATTATATTTTTTCCCTTGACGAGTGTGACGAATACCCTTACAAGGTGTTTATCCTAAGGATTTCTCTAACGTCTTCCCAGACAGTTGTCGAACTAAGTAAAAGCGGGAATTTTGTGGATGTCAGCCGTCGGTTTCGCGAATTCCTTTCGCACGGCCACCAGAATTATGCGACTGTCAATGTGATTTACGACTACGTGGGCGTAAAGGGGCAATCTTTAGATAAATGGCTTCCAACTTCCTGCGGATGCATGTGGAGCAGGAGGTTTTATGTGCGTGTACTTTAGATATGTCTTTTAGTCTTTTTATTTTGGTGGTGATTTAATTCAATTAAATTTTTGCAAAATGTAATTGCAAACATCAAATCGTATTTAATTTTATTCTTCGTTGCTTATTTTGATCGTAGTGTCTGGAATACAACTAGTGATAAGGATGTGTCAAAAATCGACGTCGACGATGTGTCGAACAATCAATACACTTGCAAACTTTATTTGTCAAACGTTGTTTTACGAAAAGAGTGCAATGCACTCTTATGTCTTATTGCTTGTGCAGTCTAAATTAATTGATTCGGTATGTAAAGTAATTTTTGTAAATATTTTTTTTGGTACAATAAACTTTTTTCGGAACTTGATTTCAATATTTTTGCCGGCAATGCGGCAAGTTATTGTTAATGATTTTTCAAAATTTTCATAGTAAGGCTTTATGACAAGGATAAAACGATAAAACATAATTTGACGTATGATCTGACGTTTGATGCACGGTTTCATGTGTGAAGATCACGGATTTTACTCATATTATTATTTACGTTTACTACAAATTATTTTTGATAGTACCTCTTCATATTACCCTGTGTAATAGGAGGAGATTTCCATTTTTTGACAATGATTTTTTTTTCCTTATTACTTGGATACTAACATCTTACCCACAAACTGTTAAAATGTAAATGTGAAACAGAGGTTAAATCAAAGTCAAACAGTAAAATTTATTTTTCTTGAAATAATTACCAACTGCTGTTTTAAGTCCTCTAGCAAAATGTGGCTAAGAAATAATTTATCTCGAAACGCTTTTGGAATCGGGCTAATCTAAATTTTTTACTCTACATTCCGAATTAAATTCAATGAATGTATCAGGGCATATTGTTATTATTATAATTTACCATTATATTTCTAAATAAGATAACCTACACAATTACTTAATTGTGCTATATTTCAGTATAACATTAACGACAGCACTACATTTAAATACTCCGAATTAAACTCGAGCGTAGCAGGAACTAACTTCTAGTAGATAGACATCTAAAGCTTGTTTCATTCTCGTATATTGGATCTGGCTAACAAATTTGCAGTGTAGACTCATCCTTTGTTCAGGACGTTACTAGTGATGTAGTTTTCTTTTTCTGAGCGCTTTAATTGAATGGAATGCTTTTACTCTCCGCAGTACTATATAAGCCATACGGCAGCTTTGTGAACGTACTTAGTCCGAGTTGAAACGAAATTCTCAAACAGAATTATATAAAATTGTGTACACCGCTGTTAATCTTGAAATTTGTTTTTAAAATTAAGTTTTTATTCCTCGTCTTGGTTGGTGTATCCTTCCCTCTAATATATTATTATATGCCCTTTTCTGTTTTAAATTAATATGGCTGAATAATAGTTTGTATGACTATTAAAGTCATGTACTGACTTTTAAACTCACGTCAAATTTGGACATATTTTGTCAAACGATTGTGTGCCTTGTAATCGTTTTGTTTACGGAACATTATAACTTGATGTCGTAAGTGGCATGGGTTTTACGTAAACGCTTTCATGCCAGCCTGTGTCATACTAAGGTTTAGCGTTTTCTGTATGTAACCGTTACTGTATGAGCCTGGTTCACACTTGACCCATTTCACATATTTATCTTTTTTTTACACCATATGTACTTCCAAAAATGTCAATAAAAACCTATAACATTTTTTAATAACTTTTAAGTATGAACCTCAATTACATCAAATTAAAGTTTATTTGTTACTAGCGACCCACCCCGGCTTCGCACGGATAGCAGAGTAGATAAGCTGTAATGTTTTTTTTCTGTCGTATGTTCCATCAACTTGTTACGTCGATTATGTAGATTTGATTTAATTAGCTTTAAATCTAACGTAAGTTCATCCTACTCGGAGTATTTTTAATGTATTTTATTTGCCATTCTGTATATGTTTGAAAAAGCAAAGAATATATACATATAAACAAACTAAAATATTTCTTTGTGTGCAACATTGATAACTTCTGCCTAACTTAACACCAAGTGTATATCGCGTCGGTGTGCAGCCGCCACGACGCGCCGGGCCGCGTCCGGCTGTTTGTCGCGCGATAGTTTTTATTTCGCGATATCTCCTAAGATAGTAATTTGAATTGTATAGTGTAACGGGCAATCATAATGTGCATGAAATACTGAATGTAAATAACGTATCTAATTTATAAGGGTTAATATTGTATCTGTATAAATTACTTTCCAATTACCTCATCATATGACACTTTTTTTTTAAACATAAATTTAGGTACAGCAAGCTATCTATAAAAGATAGACATATCCCATTGCAGACTTTTTTGTAGTCCTATAAAAGAGAAATAATTTCTCTATACCTTGATTTGTTGCATCTCTAATGGATTAGGCAGTATTTTCGATAAAAACTCGCAGTCGGCTAGATTTTTTCCGCCGTCTTCAACAATAATCGTCATATTTCAACTAACTTGCATAAAACATTGATAAATTGTACAAACAAACCTTCCTCTTGAATCACTCCGTCCATTTGTGTCAACCGTATGCCAAATAACTTTGGTAGTTTTTGAGTTTATCGCGTTCAGACAGACAAACAGACAGACAGTAGACAGACGCGGCGAGGACTTTTATTTTATAATATGTAGTGATATTTTTTAAATATTTTTTGCTTTAAAAACTTGTGACTTGAGATTAATTAAAACTGACCGGAGTATCTCGCGTATAGGTGAATGATTTTTGAGAATTATTCTTTTAACTTAGACATACCAACCTTGAGGAAAATAGCTATGTACGTTAAAATTTATTGTAATGATTAGGGTGGGGTGCGGTTAAAATGTTTATTAAGTGGTGTATAAACTTCGTCTTTACCGGCTGTTTTTAAAAGTTTAGGAATTCTCGAATGTCAAATATACGTTAAATTTAAATTGAGTACCCAGTACCAAAACGTGATTGTGCGACAAATATACAACTTAATTCCACTTATGTTATGATTGGGGCAAGGAACATAATCCCGAATAATTTAACAGCTTTCTGCAGACAAGGATCTTAGTAGTGCTAATAAAATAAATGTGTTTTATTCCCCTGAGAACGAAGACAAGAATAGAGCTAAAAGTTCTTCTAAAAATAAAGCTCACTAAGTCGTAGGAACCGTTTCGATCATGACTATTACTTTGTTAACTTACGTACTTTCTTTTACTGTAAATAGTCTATTCGCAGATATTTCTAAAAAATTACCGACTGACGCTGAATACGACGGTCAATTAAATACACATAATAATTACAATAAGCAATATTAAATTTTTCAACATATTCTCCTTTTATTTTAATACATTACAAATATAGAGCTTTTCAAGGTATTTTAGTCACACACACAAAAAAAAAATGGTCAAGGATCTCGAAAATTCCGCTACAGCAGCCACGACTTCGTACAGAGTCTCCCCGAATATGTTCTTTTAATATAGGATACAGGAACAAATCATTTTAAACGAAGTTTGGAGAATAAGGTAGGTATTACATTAATTAAAACCCTGCATACTCGATAGCAGCGAGTGCGACATCAGACATTAGTCCTGATGACCACCATGTCAACACTTATTCCCACGACTATTATGTAAGTAATTATTTTGCATAATTTTGCAGAAAAAAATCACAAAATTGGATCATGGAATATGGCTCAGCATCGTCTCTTAAAGTAGATAAAATCTCATTAAAAATGTGTTCAATAGACATTTTTTAAAACATAATTTATTTTTGCTTAGGCTCAGTACATCGACTAGCATTATAACAAAAATCTTGTGGAATACAAAAACTTGCTGAAATGTTCCAATTAACAGCCATGGATGTACTTAGGTACATAAAAAATACTGCGTCGCGACAACAAAACTGTGAGCAAAATATACGCCGCGGACCAAATATACGCCTCTTTTAATGTTTTGAAATAGTCAACGTGAACTAGAATTTTGTGTGACGCACGTGTAATATTCGTACCTATTGGAAAAGAAAATAAAGTTTTTGAAGTTACATTTCATGTGTTTCTTTAATTTAATTTAATGTTCGTTTAAAACAATGATAATGAGATACGGTCTGTTTAATCACCGAGCCTGTTATTTTGCTCACGTTTTCGATTATTTCAAAATGTGAGGCACTCAGTCTTGATGATTATGTTATCTAAGTTAACAGAATAAACACCAATGAAACAAATCTACGAAAAACAAGTGATTTAAATTTAAATTGTAACTTAAAAAATTGAGTGCCTGACAGTTTTTGATAGCATTTCCTATTGTTTTTTTGTTTTTTTTTTGTTTTGAGATATCCATTATAAATGGTAAAACGAAAAATTATTCCATTTTATAGAGTTGATGGTATATTAGTTAAGTCACTAAAGTCAAAAAAAAATTTAAATCGTGAACTAAAATTTAACTTTTATACATAGGTTAGTGACATATTATTCTAAAGCTTTTATTTTTATTCACCATCCTTTCATGCTTCCACTACTGGAATACATCCCTCATTAAAGAGTTAAGCAGGGTGTACCTTAGGCCCAAAACGCTGGTCCGATACACAGTGTAGGCTGATAATTTTCACCGTTCAAAATGACCGATTTCGGCAGTGTATATGATATTTATTTGATATATGTTATAGATTAAAAACTTATTAATCAACACGTTACTCCTTTAGCGGGATCGAACTCAGAATCGTTGCATTAAAGGCCGATTGCTTAACCACTCAGCCATCACAGCCATACAGTTTTATGCACTATAAACAATAATAATAATGATTTATTTAATTCGTTCTTTTATTGGCGAAGCCACTAGTTGAAAAATCTAGAAAGAGTTTTAAAAAGATGCTGAGTAAACTTCGACAACGAAACCTCAAACACGACCGCAGGCACTAAGTAGCCGTAGGCTCGATTGCGGCGACGAGGCTCACCGCCAACGGATACTAGGACTGACGACGTTTATTCCCCTGAAGCGGAGGGGCGAAACGTTAGAGAGGCATCCCTTTGTAGACATATTTTGGCACGGTAGCAATTGGAGATCATTATTACTCACTGTCGAGCTTTTATAGAAAACACGCGAACTTATACATACATACTGGAGAAGGGCGTTATTTAACACCGATGTAAAAAAAAAATTATTCATGTGAGGCGGAACACAAAGCATAGTCTCACAAAATTCTATTTTTATTAACCGCATATTACAACGATGTGTACATTTGAACTGAAACCGTTCGACGAGCGTCATGTGATTTCTAGTGAGGGAATCAAAATTCGAGTGTTGAAGTTATCCCTATAATATTTTTGATGTTTTATTTTGGGTATTATCGTGCAATGACTTTGAAAACATTAAGGGAAAAGGTCAACTTTGTAACGGTAATTTTAATTAGATTTCAGTTATTTCATTATTATTAGAATAATTATTTAGCCGGACGCATAACCTGGATTATATAAAAATTTGATTTTACCTTATTATGGGTTCACATTTTACGTTTTAGTAAAAAGATTATCTAAATAAATCTTGTTACATTAGTTACAGTTTAAATTTTTGTGTGTCGAATAAAAGTTCATAAGGGACAAATATTACTCAATTTCCATGATGCGAGCGACAGAACTGTTGACACCAAACTGTATAAACACGTAGAAACGTAGATGAAGTGGGGTGTGCGCGGAACAAACGCTACATGCGTTACACTGATTGGTTATTACATCGCCTAATGCAATTTACATAGAGTACAACTTATAAAGTACCTGCGGATGCGGTAATATTTTTTTTAAAGTATATCAATGGATATCGTACTTGCAATTATTATTTATTAACGAGTAGCCGATTACATAACAATCTATGTAGATAATTTGTGCACCTTATGACAGTGTTGAATGATAATGCCGAGACTGAGTATATGACTTCTTCGACATTTTCCCTTTTTTTAGTCACGGACGATTTCAATATAATTGTCCTTGGTTCCCTGCGCCGACGCCGGTTCGCAAAGGCGCATCTATAACATACTCGTAGTATCGTAGTGCATGGAGCCATTTGACGACCGCTTAGCCTAGTGTGTAGCGACCCTGCCTAGGAAGCTGGAGGTCCCGGGTTCGAATCCCAGGTTGGGTCAGTATTTATATGATGAATATTGATACTGGTACCGAGTCTTAGTTGTTATATATATGTGGTGTCCTCGCATGGCACCCAAAACACAAGCGAATGCTTAGTTTGGGTCTAGACCTTGTTGTGACGTATACGTTATTATTTATTTTTTTATAATAACACATACAATCACAACAACGTCTAGGTCCCAAACTAAGCATTAGCTTGTATTTTGGGTACCAAACGAAGACACCACATACATATAACAACCAAGACCCGGTGCCAGTATTAATATTCATCATATAAATACTGACCCGAACTGAGATTCGAACCCGGGACCTCCAGCTTCGTGGGCAGGGTCGCTGTCTACTAGGCTAAGCGGTCGTTTATATTTAGTTGGTGACAATACATATCATCGCAAGCAGCCATTTTTGTCTGAATCTGATATATTTGGGCTCGATCTATATACCTGGTTAGAACGTAACAAATAGATGACGAACGTCAGGAAGAATAACCATTAGCCCTATTGGCTGTGTACTTTTTGGCGATATTTATTTAAGACGATCGCCAATGTCCTCAGCTTCCGCTCCAGTCGTCGCTATATTCCCATCGTTTACTTTTACATTTGAACGTTATTTGCCGTTCGTTGCTCCAAATTCTTATTGTCCTTCTGTTATATCGAACGGGGCCAGTAAAACTTACTTTTTATGATTTCAGTACCGAGAACTGCGACCGTAATAAAGTTTTAGGTGTATTCAACTCTCAGGTTCCGTTCTGAGGGCACTACACGATTTTAGTGTTCGGTAGAAACTATACCTACTTGTATTAGATGGTACGCGTTATGTTGTAATGTATATTAACAAAATATGTAATGAATAACAATCTTGACAAGCAATAAGAAACAAGATTTTTTTCGAATATGCATGTTTTTCGACTTGAAGTATGTTGAATTCCTATTATTAAAAGGCATATAGGTACTTACATGATTCTCTTATTGACAGTCCCTACGTACATAAAAACATGTCAAAAATTACCAAATTTTTTTGTTGCATAAAATGCTTTGGATTGCCCAAACGCTCATACAAAATTGGTGTCGTAAATGCGGATATCTTGGACACGTCGGTTCGTTCTGCGTTTTAAAAAGCGCGCCACTTGGTGTGAACGCCACCGCGATTTTGTCAAACTTCTTGTCAAACTTAACATCTTTTACGCGGGATTCTCCAATTAGACGTGTTGGTGCCCGTTGTTAAATATTGTGTGGTTGTGATACAGTTTCGTGGTGTGTTTTTTAGTTTTTAATGTTAATATTAATATTAAATTGTTTTAGGATTATTATGTTTTAATTTTAATATTATATAACTAAGAACAAAGAGATATATGTCCCCATTAATGTATTTTTAATATTAACGGCCATCGCTATAAAGATGTTTAAGGAATCCTTTTGAAAATAATAACACAATTCCACGTTTTCATAAAACATTTATTTAAATTATATTTCAAAACTTTGTTGTGTTCTTTCCGACGTATAAACAGGTATCTTAAAATTGTCTGACATGGTTTTATTTAAATGACAGTGTAGAACCAGTTATCTAGCAGTTTTACCCAGAAAATATGAAAAAAATTAATATGAATAAATACTCCTTTAAACTTCTTAAAGATAGCAAATCATTATATAAAAGATATATTCATAATTATACTTAGAATTATACCTAGAGCAACTGGAACTTTTATTACACTCTCCTGTAAACCTTATCTTTTGACATGTTGCTTTGTACGTAGGGACCGCCGTTATGTTAAAACATACACTTGACAGATTGTGCATTTAAAGACTACGAGATTACGGGAAACCTCTTTAACTAAGACAGACATACGGAAAGATACCTACGTAAAATAATTCTTCTTATATACCTTTAAATAGTACATAATTTTTTGGACCGCGACCTCTTTGCCAGAGGTATTAAATCGGTGGCTCGTACCTTTCACTCAAACATGACATGCATGCGCATATGACTTGCTGGGAGCGGGCAAGATGACATCAACTGTTATAATGACTCTGAGACGACCGGTGTTAGATTTAATGCCATATTATGTATATGTGTTATTAGTCTCAGAACGAAAAACAACTAGAGCAATTAAAATAAGCAATAAAATAGATTTTAATTATCTATATACCCTCTGAGTACTCTTTATATTTGTCTTAAATTCATGTTTGTTTACTTAAGTAGAAATTAATTAGTCTGCTTTCGTCAGAAACGGTAAACAAACTCTTTAATTATTAAAAATATATATATTATATATATACAATATTTATAAGGTACAATGATATGAAAGCACACCGCAATGAGTTGAGTATTACTTGCCATGGCTACTGCGGTTCATGTTAGTTAGTATGTTACGGCTGCTCGTATACGGCCACAACTCTGGTCGCCCCATGCTTACTGGTTAATCAGCTACCTCGGCTAGGCACGTACGCAATACCGTCTAGTCTAGCCTGAGCCGGGTTATATAGACCTATAGTTACACCATTCACACCCCGACGACGCGAAGTTTCGAACCGACATATCTTGGCGATACCAATTTTGTTTATATCTAGTTCCGTTCCTACTTGGAGTGAGTTCCTATAACTGCGTCTCTATCATTTCGATACCGCCATTATATTACGGTTTACAGGGATACGCGCGGTGGTGTGCAAACGGCGATAAACTCGGCACTCTGGTACAAAGCACAAAGGTACAATATACAGGGAAAATCTCTAACCTTAATATTCCCGAATATTTCTCGGCAACGCGTGAAGGGCGTACTTGTAGCAATAATCTACTCTATTCAGACCTAAAGAGTACTTGCAGATCTAGATATATGGAAATTGGGTCGTAATTTAACTACCGTCTGGAAACAATGATCCTGATAAGGTTCATGTTATAGTAGTATTATTTTATAAATTGGGATGTATCGGAGTTTAACACCGAACTCAGTACATTATGTATAAGTATATAACATATATAATCTAATGTACAACGTTAGTGATAGCGTTCAGTATATCAGCGCCCGCTGCGTCTGTCTGTCTGTCTGAACGCGATAAAATCAATAACTACTAAACGGGTTGGTATATGGTTGACATCAATGGACGGAGTGATTCAAGAGGAAGATTCATGTGTATAATTTATTAATTTTTTGTGCAAAATAGTCTTAATATGGCGATTATTGTTGAAGACGCCGGAAAAAATCAAGCCGACGACTAGGAGCTTTCATCGGAAACGCTGCCTAATCCCTTTGAGATATAATAAAAAAATTTATGGGAGAATTGTTTCTCTTTTATAGGACTAAAGAAAAGTCAGCAATAGCATATGTCTATCTTTTATAGATAGCTTACTACACCTATTTTATTAAAAAAATAAATAAATGGTGTCACATGATGAGGTAACTGGAAAGCAATTTACACTGATACAGTATTAATACTTATCAAATTAAATACGTTATTTATCGTCAGCATTTCATGCACATTATGATTTTCTTTTAAAGCATTAAATTAATTTAAATTTAAATTTAAATTAAAATCTTTGAAGTTATCGCGAAACAGTCTCCGCCGACACGACACGCGTGAGATAAAATTAGGCACAAAGTATCAATGTCGTATACAAAAAAATAGTGTAGTTTGTTTTTATTATAGTTTGTTATTTATATTCATTTTTTTTAAATATTCTAAAATTGGAAATAAAAAACATTAAAAATACTCCGAGTAGGATGAACTGACGTTACATTTAAATCCAATTCACATGTTCGACGCAACAAGCTAATAGGACACTATAACAGAAAACCACCACGACTTATATACTCTGCTACCCGTGCGAAGCCGGGGCGGGTCGCTAGTACGTAATACAAAAGGATTGTTTGTTCAGTAACGCATAGTCAAGAGCTGCGAATAATTTTCTACATGGCCGTACTGAAAGTTTCCGAAATGAACAAGAGAAAACTAAATTAAAAAACCACAAATTAATTTATTGGTTCTGAAAATATTTTCCGGTTGTTTCATTATACTTTTACATACGACCAATAAAGTTTTTTACATTTACGCTATTCCTCAGTGATGACCTCGAAAATACTTTAGAGTTCCTTACACAAAGAATGCTAACAGGACCCTATCACTAAGCCTACGTCGTCTGTCCGTTCGTCTGCCCTACCTTTAAAGGGCTGTAACCTTTAAACGTTAATAGGTAGGCTATTAAACAAAATTTTCATCGGCTACCTATTATTATTTAAAGTGTTACTTGTCCTTATGAAAAATAACACGGATTCCCAAATAGTGTCGATGATTAGCTTTAAGACCACTGTTACCTCTTGTTCGACTGTCAGCTATTGTGAACTAAAGGCTGTATAGTTTTTGCCCAAATTGGTGGTATAAGGGCTGTTTAGCGTGCTATATAGATCATATACAGTTTAGTTGCAGCTTACAGAATAAATGTGTACCAGTGTACCTCTATAGAACCCCGAATACTACTTGGGTAATGACATTAAGTCGTGTTTTTGCGGGGCGCTCAAACTGGCCAGTTTTCTTTTTTCATAATAACTAGCGATTTTCTTCGCCATCTCACTAAGGTGATTCGTGTTTTCGCGAAAACACTACCTTTTTTCAGTAAGATTGAAAAATATAATCACCTTTGTCTAATTATCCGGGTTTTCTCAAAATCCCTAGAATTTTCGCGAAAATTCGAATTATCCTACGACATATATATATAGATTAATGTATATCAAGTATTTCGAATTTCTTAAAAGCTATCAAGGAGAACTGGAGGTAATTGTACAAGATAATATTCCACATCCAACATTAATCATTATGATTTGTGAGCTATAAATAAGCCTGGAGCGGACAACTAGAATCTTTATAATAAAATTGATAGTCATCCTTTTTGAATTTCTTAGGATTCACAATCTATTTTTACCCGACACTGTGGCGAAGTAAAAAGAAGGTAAATTAATGTGTTTCGCTCGTATGTATAAATGTTGGTATATAATTACGTAAGAATTACGGGTAACATGATCCGCGATTTAAGAATGTATAAATGCGTATGTGTATGTTACCTCTAATGCTTTTATTAAATAATAATAATATATGGGACAGCCCACACAGCGCCATCTAGTCCCGAAGTAAGCAAGTATTATGCTTGTATTATGGGTAATAGACAACTAATATACATACTTAAATATTCTTTTTTTTTATAAAAAATATAAATATGTACATATACAGATATTTTTACGTCCAGACATGGAACAAATTAACATGTTCACTGACCACTCGGCCAACCGGTCAGTCATTAAATGAGATGTGTCTAATTTTTTAGGGTGTTTCGTTTTTTGTGCTATTAGAGTTTGATACATTTTAACTCTGGTGACAACATAATTATATGCTGGCATAACAATTATTAAACCGAGCTTTATTTAATAAGGGTTCGCCATTTTGTTGTGAAAAACGAGCATTTTCTTTTACAAAGTATATCGTTGTCTGGGCACAACTAATTTTAATTAAATCCGACGAAACCTGATAAACCACAATCGAGCTTGTTTATTTTGCTGAAAAAGTTGAGTTGGATCGTGTTTAACGCGAGCCGTGAGTGGGGTCGTCGTCGTCATTATGTAAATCGTTACAGAGCAGTAGCGCCTCGCCTCAAACGACAAGCTGCTCCCGGATTGTATGTGGCTTCTAGTCACCTAGAAAGCGTACCAGCGACGAGCTTAAAGTGCACTAGAAAAGCGTATTTCATACCTCAAATAAATATATTCAGTAGTCTGAATGCCGTATAATGATTGGGTATGACACTGATATAAATAGCAAGTAACTAAATCTTAACTAAAAGTTTGTCCACATAAATAACCAATACCATTTAGACATAAACACACACTGCATAGCAGATTGACCAAATCAGAATCAGATCCTCATCAGGTTCGACCATTCATCTATCTTCCTTGGGTGTGGTTGTTTGCGGAGCATAACTAATATTAACATATATGTTCATTAAGTGCGATTAATAACTACTTAATTTAAACAACACAAGCAAACGCGAACGTAACTGTGACAGAGTTGACGGCTCATTCAAGGGCGATATTTTACGTCTACTTCCATCATCAATAACGAAGCTCGTTCGAGCTCGCTCGGGGGCGTTAACTCGCCACCTTAGTTCTGAGGCACAAGTGCTATCTAGTCTTGCAAGCTGTCTTTACGACTCACTTCGAAATATATTTATATTATAAAGTATTGCAGACGGAGACCAGCAAAAACTGGAATATATATTTATTATATAAATCTTTATTTGCACATGTAAACCACCATCAAACATGTTTCGGTTATTTACTGAATTAACAATACCATATATCTACCATTCAAGTCATATTTATATGATAGTTATGTCTATGATGATAGTATATATAATATCTGCTAAAATAAGTATCGGACAAAAAACATTGTATGGTGCATTCTACGTTGTGGAAACCAAATTCTTTTGATCCTGAATTGAATATTTATGCTGATGATTCGAGAGTCCCTGATCAGATATTGTCACCATTTTAAATGACCACCATTTGTCCTCAATCAAAAAATGTGGTCATTCAACTAAGTATAGGTATTTTAGGGCACGGCGATCCGCCGATTATGTTAAAAATATCTTGGTGTTTATTGAGTCACCAGCGATGTGAATTTATAATTAAATACAAGGCTTGAAACAATTTACTAAAAGCTGGTCAGATTGGCGTTATACTTTTTCTTTATGCAGAAATTGTTAGATTTCTAAAAAAAAAATGTTTCGGAAAACGTGTACTCTATCTAATAGTTCCAGTTTCATACAATTTTAAATTAAAATCAGTGGTTATGTATATAATGTATATAATATAATGTACTTACTAAGAGTTCATCAATCAAGGCGAAATTAAAATATGATTTACGACTCGGTGGCATCTCTGACATACTTATTTATTTATTTATTTATTTTATTTATTTTTTATTTATTTATTTATTAGACATACCAACGGCATATAGACAAGTGTAAAATATATTAAAACTAAATAATGTTTACATACAATATTCTGAACCTGTCTACACACTATTAACAGGTACGCAACAGCATTCACAAAAATTTCATAACATTATGTTTAAGTACTTATTTATGAGTATATTGTTTAATTTAAATGAATCACAACTTCTTGCAAAAGAACAGAAAAAAAGAACTTTAAAAGAACAAAGAATAAATTCCAATGAGTAGTTGAGAATAAAAGACAAATAACTTCCTAAAAATAATGGCCATAAACACAAAAATAGAACCTTGAGGATTCACGGTAAAATACAGGATAAAAATTCTCCAAACAATAAAATTTACAATTTTAGACAGTTTTCAACTTTAGCATTTTATGTTTCAATGTCAACATCGTATCACTAAATATGTCCAGATTGATCCGTTTTTGATATTCATTATATATTGTTTGGCATCTGTACAATGGTGAATTCTTACCAAGATTTGTTCTGAAATGACTTAATCGGAAAGTGATATTGTGAGAATGCCTAGTATTTACATTCGGTACAAAAAAATTACATTTCTCTAGTAAATACGGTTCCGAAATTACACCCTTGACAATTTTATACAAAAAATTAAGGTCATGATAGTCCCTTCTTTCCCTAAGAGAGTTCATTTTAAAAAACTCTAATCTTAGTTCATATGGCGTGCTATGTCGAATACCTGCATTTTGTTCCCTAAAAGCCAAAAATCTGGTAAATGCTCGTTGCACCTTTTCCAGACGATCGACATGGATTTTATACGCAGGATTCCAAATGGGACTACAATATTCAAGATTAGATCTGACAAGCGCGTTATACAGGAGCATTAAGCTTTTTGGTCTCTTAAAACTCTTACAAGTTCTTTTCAGAAAACCAAGCATTTTATTACCCCGTTTAGCGACCCGATCAATATGGCTAATGAAATTTAATTTGGTGTCCAAAATTACCCCCAGGTCTCTCCCTTCATTAACATTCTGTAACTTGTTAGCGTTTAAGTAATAATCTGATTTGATAGTAACTTTTTTCCTAGTAAATATTATATAGTTACATTTACTTACATTAAGAGTCATATCGTTGGAGAGACACCAGTCAGCGATATTATCAAGATCGTGTTGCAATTGACAAGCGTCGTGTTCGGAGTTAATTTCTTTGTATATTTTTAAATCATCAGCGAATAATAAACATTTACTATGATTCAGAACAGAACAGAACTATATTAAATAACTAATATCCGCTAACGACACTCCGATCTCAGCGTGGGCTTTAAACAAATGACTTTGCCCTCTTTCGCGCGCAACATTTGTTCACGTTATTTGTAAATATTGCCTTCAGCAAAAATTGAGAAAATTCGACGAAACGACACGTTCTCGTTTTGTCTAATCATTATTAACATTTGCTAACCTCTAAAACGATGATTTTTTTTATTTTTGTAGATACGTTATGTTTTAATGAAATGATAGTAAAAATAATGATTTGTTCCGTTGAGACATTTAAGTCAGTCATGCGTACTTAGTTATGGCAACAAATGTTTTTATTAAAACTATCATTGTCATTGGCTATATAAAACCAAGTGTACAACACATGACGTTTTTTTTTTACTCTAATAGCACCCCACACAGTGAGGAGCGAACTTGCTAATAGAGTAATTAACTATTATTTATATAGTTGGAGCGTGCATCCCCGAGTAAGTAAGTCATCTTCCGTACTAACCCGGTTTACGAATATTTAGCGCGAGACACACGTGTAGAGATGTTGACATCGCGTAGGTATGAACAAATATCTTTTTTGTTCGTAGCTTCGCATATATATCAAATCCATTAGACACACGTAAACTTCTGTGACATTTTAATATCTTTTTTTAAATTAACTAAACCTTTTTTATCCGCTCACTCGCGGCGCTCGCGTTAGCGATCGCCGGGAAGCGTCCCCTGCCCCACCAAACCGCTTCCCCTCTTGTGTCGCCTATTTATCGCGAAGGTGTTCTATTTATAGAATCTTAACCTATTTTGTCTCGAGCGTCTTTACTAACGGGATGTTCAGATGACACGGGAACGGGAAAAAAACATGAAAACAATGGGCACGAACAAACCGTTTCGATAATTTTCATATATTCTTTCTCCCCGTGCCGTCTGAACGGGCCGTAAGGAATCGTGGATGGACAGAGAGGACTGTATCGCACCATGACAGCAGACTTTTAGGATAATAGTTCAATAAACCTTGAATAGCAAAATCATCTAAATGAAGCGGCTCATACTTCGAAATGGTTGAAAATTCGTGTAAATTTGTATTGATATTAGATTAGACTGATCATGCGTCATAATCAATGTTTGTATTAAAATTTTGTTAAATAATGTTTTAAATGTGATGTCATAAAAAATTTTTAGAACGAATTTTACTAGCCCGTCACACTAATCTTATTTCACAGTGCTATGTCAATATGTCAAATGGAGTATTTTTAGTCTGTGTCGTATATTTTTTGCTTCCATTTATGTATTCACATAGTATTCACACGATGCGGTATACTTATGTATAAGTACATCACATCTATATATTACACTTAATTTTTAATTAGTTATCTTATCTAACTTATTTTTTAGCTTAATCTATTGAAAATAGGCAATCCGTTACAAATTACTCAATTGACCGTTTCCAATGACGTGATCACACGTATCAAAGTTGATTGGCGCATATATTTTTGTAAAATGGTTTCTGATGGATTTTTTGAGAACTAGTTTATAAATGTTCAATTCAATAACGTTTCATTTCAGGTAAAACGTACGTGTGTTTCGTCTCTTTCCTTCAAACTTAAATTTCCCAGTGAATGATGAAGACGAAACATATTTTAACTACACTGGGTCTAAATAAACAAGAAACTATTGCGTCATAAAAAACTCGAAAATAATATTTTAGATACTTAATTAAAATCAAGTTGACATAACTTATACGACATACTACACACCATACGCTGCTGTTAAAATTCAACTCTAAGAAAATGACTCGTAATTTGAATGATGATTTTATTCCATCGACAGACGTAATAAATAATCTGGACTCCCTGTCATTAAACAACCAATGGTGGCCGTATAAGTATGTGTGAGTGAACTCGCAGCGTACTGGCAGTCAGTTAACACATACGTACATAATCAGCTAACTTATTAGGGGTGCATCGGTGGTTACTTCGCGATACTACGTCCGGGTATTCCCAGGTTCATGATTCAATCACTATTTTTAGTTACAAGTCAATCAATTTCAATCACCTGACACCAAATCAGCGTACTACCCAACTTACTGGCTTTATTACTATGAAGTTTTAAATATAAATTCACCACTAACTGGAATCCCTTCGGCACCTATATTTAAGCCGATATCTTGGACACCTAGACTCTGGCTATCGAAAGGTGATGCTGAGATTTTCATTTTAATTTTAAATATATTATATGTAGATATGACAAACCTTTATGTACTAGGAATACGCAATCTTGATAATTGATAACAGATGTCAAAGCAAACTTGACTTTTGGCTAAGTCTATTGAAATGTTTTCTAAATCACTACAAAGTCTATATTTTTGTACGCTATTTAAAACCTGATTTTAGGGTTTCGTAGTCAACTAGGGAATACCCTTATAGTTTCGCCATGTCTATATCTATAATTGAGAACCTGTTATTGGCCCTTTGTAGCTATTATGTGTGTCCATAAGTTAATTTGTGCTGTTGGTTTTCCATACAAATAAAATAAAATGAAAAATAAAAAAAATAATTGTCTGTCTGTCCGCGGCTAAGCTCAAAGACTTTAATACTAGAAAGCTGTAATTTGGCACAGTGGTAAAATAAAAATGTTAAAATAAAATTAGTTCCTCCCGACCACGTTAAGTGGGGACCACTATTTTAAACTGAAAACGACAACGAAAGCATAATTAAACGAATAATATTTTTAGTCTAACGTAATATATCTTGAAATAACTATGGAATATACAAACTATCCAACAAATATCAAAATTATTACAGTGCACTAATCTGTGACAGCCATTATTTTATAGAAACATCGTTCTTTCTCGCGAAAAGCAGAGCTTTGCTCTTCTTGTTTTGTTTTAAATTTACACATCATTGTATAAATTAACTTCCTACCTGAACTTTTTATAAGTTTCGACATGATAACGCAAGATAACCGTTTGTTATTCCGAAAATTGACACGACTTGAAAAGGAACCAAACTAGGGTTTGACAAGTGCAGAGTATTGCCATATAAAGAATTCTGTATCAAGGTCAATATCACGTTTCGATGGTCAGTCTCTATTATATACAGAATGCATATTTTATGTGAAAACAAGAGTCTCGGATTTTTTTCCCTTTTGTTTATCTTTCGTGTGGAACCTGACATAATAAATTCACTGCGCGTGAGCCCATGAGACTTCTTGATGGGAATGTAGCTAATCACAGCTAATGGTTAATTACGGAGTTTACAGGGGAACAAAGGGAAGACTGATTTTCTTATCGATTGGAACCTTGGATTTTCCTTTTCCCGTGGATGTACTTGAATATGGACGGCTGGGACTGGTTATGGTCATAAATTGACTCATTGCTAGTATTTTTTGATTCTTTTTTTACACATGTGCAGATAATACCCGTGTACAATCTCTTTCTACATAAATTCTCTTGAACAATATATGTTTGTAAATTTTTTAACTATCCGCAATTTTAATGTACTAACAAACTTAAACTTTGATTTAAAATCCGTAAGGTTAATATAATAGTCGAGAAAACTTCATTTATTAGTTTCTGAGTCATACAATCCACATTGCTGTTATATAAAAATTTACATAGACTTTACTATACGATGTGATTTAATTAAATTAAAATTTAAAAAAAACCCAGTAACCTAACAGCAATATAACCAGTTATTCAAAATTTATAAAGATGCATTCTTACATTCTAAGGAACCTTTGAAGCGGAACTCTGCCTCGCCCTTCGCTTTGTTTTGTGATGCCTAACGTTTCTTTTCTGCCCGCCCATTTATACCACAGCCTTCAATTTAGTCAAGCAAGTTACGAAATTTATTTTACTTAGTTCACTGCAAAAACAATGTTACCGAGCCGGCAAAGTGTAATTTATTATTTGTGGCAAATATCTTAAATATAATTTGTTATTTACGTCAAACACAATGCTACAAGCAATTTTTTGTGTACGGTCGGAATAAAAATGATGAAATGGATCCTTATAAAATATAATTCATTACTGACTACTCTCGTAAATGTTCTACAAATGAGTCGTATAAAATTAATCTACTGGTTCAGAAGTTCAAACTTTAGACATGAATGGTTTGGTAGATTCAGATATCTTCATTTCCTGAGTTTGGTTGTTCGTGGCATTTAATTTTATTTATTGTTTGATCGAGCTGACCTTTCACTTTCTATTGCTTTAAGTAGTACTTAAACTGAAATTATTTAGCGTGATTATTAAATAAAGAAACCGGCCTAGTACATGTCAAACTTCGCACAGTGACGGATTCCATGATGTGGACCCGTTCTGATTATAAATCAAATAGTAATAAGTTTAAAACAATTATTTCAAAAATTACTCAACATATCTTATTTAAGTAAATTTTCGTTGAAAGAGATTTTTTAAATTGTAGTATTTTTTTTTTTTTAATTTTCAACCCGTACCCGTAGTTTGTAAAGGGGTCACCATTTTTAGAATTTTAGGAGCGCATATCTCAATAAGTATTGCTTTGATATTGATTTAATTGAAAAAAATCATCTTCAAACTTTTACATCATTAAAAACTTACTCATAGGTACCCTGCACGTTAAGGCGCACTGATTTTTTTTCGTACCTCAGTAACAGTTGCATATTCTCTACTATTTTACGAGGATACTAAAATTCTAATACGGTAAAAGCAATAAATACAAAAAAGTATAATCCTTTTATTTTCGCGAGGTTTTTCAATACTCGCTTCACTCGACTAACAACGGATTAAATCTAAAAAAAAACCATCTATTCTCTGCTCAAGTAGTTTTCAGAGTATTTTATTAGCATTTTTTTTTTCGCACGTCTAAAGTTGACTGACAAAATGTTTGACAGATAATAGATGGAGAGACACTAGTCTGTTTCCAAAAAGAGTTTTTATTACGGACTTTACCTTAAGTCAGATATCGTCATGTTACACGTATCACGAAAACAACTTTCGCAGCGCTCATTCCAGTAGATTACTCTAGAAGACCAATTTTTCCAAGCACGTATAGTGAACACAATGAGTGAGGGGAACACCGCATTCATAAAAACGGCGAAATGTGAAAGAGCGGAGGCATGCAGAGTGGTTGTATTGCTTTATTTACATAAAACAGAGAGAAGAGCTCTCTCGCTTACTATGCGACGTAATTCTCGAGGGTTTCTCATTTATAATGTATCAATATCAGCCAAGGGACAAGGGACAAATACGTTATACGTGCGTTAGATGTGTAACAAAGGTAATTAATGTATTGGGCGTGTGAAATGTGTCCACAATAATCGGATGTAATTTAATTATCTAAAAACCACCTTTAGAGATTTAAAGTTACATATCGACAATAATTACTTTGCATTGACGTCTGAGAATACTAGTTTTGCCTATTTGCATTATTTACGGAAAAATAAATATTACCGTTTTTCGGGGGTGAAGCTTCAGCGCCGGAATAAATAGTTTTAATATTCAATTCCGAATGAGAATTTTGTTTCATACAAATTAATAAGTTTTGAAAATATAATGAAATTAGAATTCGGTACCATTCCTTGGATTCTAGTGGACAAAATAGTGGACAAAATCCATTAATTTAACTACTATCGACGATCGCTTAACCTAGTGGGTAGCGACTCTGCCTACGAAGCTAGAGATTCCGGGTTCGAACCCCAGGTCGGGTCACAATTTATATGATGAATATTGATACTGGTACCCGATCTTAGTTGTTATATGTATGTGGTGTCTTCGCTTGTTGTGATGTAAACGTCATTATTATTATTATTATCGATAGTGTCTCGCTAGGTATATTTGATTTTTGTGTATATTGAATGAAAGTTGTGGGGAATCAAAATATTTTTGTGTGTGCGCTGATTTCGTGTGTCAGTTTATACAACTTAAAAACTAAGGACATGAAAATTTTCATGTACTCATTTGTACCAATTTTTAACTGCATTAGTTTAGTTGTTTAGCCGTAAAAAGTTAAAAAAACATACAGACAACTTTTAGGTTAAAATTAGCTTATATCGTTTCTCAGAGATCAATCGATGTTAATCTGAATTTCATCCAAATTTATTAGTTTTTAAATTACCCTTATTATACTTAATACAAAACGCACATCACCGGATCTTGAAATGTTCATTTAATCGAATAAAAAATTACACTTATCGTTTATACTTTCTCTGGTATTTTCAATACTATATATGGTTTATACTTTAAACTTTCTACGCCTTAGGTGAAATAATCAAAACAATATTTTTTTTTAATATGGAACCAATTTATTCATACCGTTTAAGTGTATGTATTCATCAAGAGAAAAAAACGCGAGAATATTGTTGAATCGATTTCGGAATTCCTTGAGTTACTTATTAAATATGTCGACTGAGTTACGACCCCGATTATCATTTCGAAGAACTGCGACAGAAAAAGGTATGACAGCGGACGTGAGGGAAATGTTCAACGTACATACACGCTAAAAGAAGGAAAAAACCTGAAAACACGATATTTTATGGCTAATAAGGCCTAGCCTGTACTTCATGCTTCTCACACAATGAAAACTAAAAGGGGAGCTTTGTGGTCGAGATCGCAAAGGATATTCGCAATAAATACAAATTATATTATTAAAATGTGCACACAAATTTCTAAATCTGTATGGGAAGAACCTTGTTAGTAGTATCGTAGCAGAGACAGTTTTTATAGTGTGCATATATTAAAAAAAATTTTTTATCGAAATTAGATATATTTCATAAATTTATTGAATGTTACATTTTTATCACCCGTTCTGCAGATACCAACATTGTTTCTTTTTATTTAAATGTCAGAAAATTAAAACTATTACTAAGACTATTACACTGATGCCCAGGCGTATTATTGTTTAAATATTCATTAATGTTAAACAGGCTTTTTTCCTTAAATTTTCGATTTTAATAAATTTTTGAATTAGTTACGTTTTAATTCTAATATTTCCTGCACAATGTAATACTTGACTTCTATTAAATATATTATATTTATGAAGAAAATATAAGAATAGACTTTATACGATAACAAAATTTATAAACAAAATTACATTCGGTTGAACAATATGGAAATTATAAGCTATTAAAATTTTATCTCTGTCTCTTTCCTGCAAAACGATATTTAACATTCTGACGTCACATATAGGTACGCCATGTCATATTGCCCTCTCTGTCTAACAGGACAATTTAAACATTCATAACTTTGTTAATAATGATTTATTTTTGTAAATTCCTGCACTGTTATGATATATTTAGAAGTCTTTTTTATATAAAACAATTTAAAAAAATAGTCCACTAGCGTATTTTAATATAAAAATAAATACAGTCGCAGTTGCCGATGAAAGAATTATTGACTTTCACATTATCCTTTTATCCCAAGTGTCTTCACTCGTAACACGAACGTGCTGTAAATAGGTAATCTCGAGGTTTTTTTTTTACAAAATTGGCTTTACAGTTTCATCACGATCAACTTTATTTTAGATACACAATCTTTAACTAAATAGCAAATCTATGAATCAACATCTACGACTCTTTTATTTTTAACTCCTCGGTAATAAATAGTATACAAATAAAACTATATCTACACGATATCTAAACATAAATACTTAGTTGTATTTACAATTGTCTCTTTTGTTGTCTAGGTACATACAAATATCCGTCGCTGGCAGTTCATTTCTTGATTTGATTACCAACTTCAAACAATAATACAAGTAAATAATGTATAATAAATAAATTGAAGAAACTGGCGACATCTAGACACGTAATTTATGTTTCTTGGCGCTTCACACCTATAACTAAAGATGTGAGTCAGCTCATAACTTTCGCTACAAGTTTATATTACTTTCTGAATTTACATACGTATAATACTTGTACTTGAGCTGCCAACATAAAGTTGTTTATTTTGTATACGTAATCGTATATAAATAACAAAAAGCTGTTGTGTGGACAATTTACTTAAAGAGGGCTCTTTAGATAATGACATACTATTGCTTGTATATATGACATTGATTACAGATTACATTGATTTTAAACGTTGTTTTTACTGAGAGCTGAGTATTGAGTACCTACTTTCTGAAATCTGAAAGAAATAAATATTTTTTTATTTTATTATTTTTGAGTACCTTTATAAATAAACTAGCGACCGCCCACAGCTTCGCTTGCGTAGACTCCACATTCCTGTTTTAGGTAGTATTAACATTCGAAATGGTTTATACGTAGGTGCTATTTGCTGAAACTAATATTGGTTACACACATTCAAACTTTCAATCTTCATTCTCCCCACTCCTTTAAGAACACCAATACTCCCATACTTTTCACCTCCCGTTTCCCACCCTCAATATGTGGAAATCCAAACACCCTGAAACACATCATTATTTATTTATGTTAAAATTTTTATGTTTCTGACTTTAAAGAACAAAGACTCTCATACAAAACCTCTCCATCCCTCCCTCCTTAAATTTGAAATTTCCATATATTCCTTTCTTAAAAAATTAATACTCACTTTATAAAATAAACCACTGTTCCAAATTTCGGCTCCCTATACTTAGTAGTTTCGTTTTTATCTACGTTGATAAATCAGTGAGGACAAACGACAGACAGCAACAAAAAGTAGCTGATTTCACTCTTGACAACCTGCTTTCACGTCTGCAAAGTTTCATTAAAATCTGATCAGCCGTTTTGGAGATTAACTCGAATAGACACATAGACGTACAGACAGACAGACGGACAAAAACGTATGTCACTTTTGACCACCTCCTTTTCATACCCGTGAAATTTCATTAAAATCGGTTTAGCCGCTTAGGAGATCAGCTCGAATAGACAGATGGACGTACATACAAACATACAAAAAAGTAATGTATGTTATTTTCGACCGCTTCCTTTCTACATCTGTGAAGTTTTATCAAAATCAGTTGAGCCGTTTTGGAGATTTGCTCGATTAGACAGACAGACAGATGGTATTATTTTATACATATAGCATATAGCCTTTCTCAATAAATAGACTATCCAACACAAAAAGAATTTTTCAGTTCGAACCAGTAGTTCCTGAGATTTGAGCGTTCAAACAACCAAACAAACAAACAAACTCTTCAGCTTTATAATATTAGTATAGATACATGCGAATTATTTTACCCTGGCGGTAAAAGCAGGTGTATCATGATAGCTGTGTTGGTGGCGAATTCGCTTCTTGTTTAGAAAGTCGTGGCTCGATTTCCAGAAACGGGCATGTACTATTGACTTCTGTACCTTCTGACTTATGTACATAACTATCTCTGGTGCATACATCTAGAGCATGGTGGATTAAGTTCCAAACACCCTTTTTCAGAGGGGACGCCTAAGCCCCTGCAGCGCAATGTGGGGCACAATGGGTTGCCTGATATGGTATGGTAAATGCTTTTAAAAATACATATTATTTTACTTTCAGTGAACATTTCTCTTACTGTGATGTACTTAGTGTTTATTTTTAAAATTATAACATAAAGAGGTTTTCTTGCGAACTGTCAAAAATTTGCAACCATAGAACCGTGTCAAGTAATAAATAACTTCTTAATTTATTTTTCAATTTAATGTCTAAAGTAATTAATTTATGGCGACCAAAATGAATTACAACGAAAACATTTAAACGTTACTTGAATTTGGGATTGGGAAACTCTTGAGAACTTTCAGGAATTGTTATACTTTTAAAGATGAAAACTTCGGCATTAAAATAAGAATAAAAAGCTTTGGTAGGTTTTTTTTTCAAATCATAAGATAAACCATATTTCACTTGATAGATTGCGCGGCCGGATGGTGAAGTACCTCGTTTTCAAGTTTTTCGTTTTAAACTTCTATGCACATATGAAACTATGGGTACTAAAAGCATGCGGGTCTGACATTTCACGACTATGGTGGTAAACTGTAGTAACTTTGTGCAAGTGTAAGAGGGACGAATAGAGGGACCAACGGACCTATTAATAAAAACAATTTTAAAAATCTGTTAAAAATATCACACAAACACGGCCAAATAATATGAAGCCCTGATATTAATTTCTTTTTATTTGTCAGAAACCAAACCAAGGCCATATATAGACAGGTTGAAAAGGACTACCGCGCATATTATATACGGAATCTGTCCATCGAGTACGTACAGTATTCTTATCGAACACATTTCTTATTCAGATCAACAATATACCACATCAATTTTTAGTTTATGTGTAAACGATTAAATGCAAAATGTCAACATAGTAAGCATATAAATATATATATAAATTATTAATTTAATACCTCCTTCACGTGGGAACGTGGATGTATATCAACTATGATATGGAAGCTACGCCGCGAGATACCATAGGTACAAACATTTAGTCTAGTGCAATTTTTATTATAAATGCTCTAGATCTTGAGTTTTACTTGCCACTTTTCTAAATACCTACGACTGGTATCTTTAAATTTCTCTTCACTTCCTGAACATGAAACTGTCGGTCGTAGAGTGCCAAAGTGATGGAGGCGAAAGGAGAGGCAATTAAAATTGCGGATACGTTCTTTCATTTATGCTCTCTAACTTTCTTTAGTATAAGTTTTGTTTATACGAGTATAATATAGTTCAACAGTGGTTTATGCCTCACCAATATAATGGTTAAAAGGTAATCATGCAAAACATTTAAAAAATTCAAGATGAAAAAAAATCTGAAAGAATACTTAATATTTTGTAAATGTTCATGAAAATAATGTACATAGATCTTGAAAATAAATAAATAACATGTTTAAAAAGGCTAAGTACTTCCATTTTAGGGTAAAAATAGTTTAAGAATAGAAAGGACTTGACGCTGGGTACCTACTGTCAGTCGGACGTAGGTTAGATAAGCCGTTCTATCTTTTTATTCTCTACTTATACTAAATTACCAAATAAATTCGTTAAAATACAATATAATACGATAAAAAATGAAAACCTGGTTCTTGCTAAATAAAATAAGGGAAACATGTCCACAGCTGCGAGAGCTCATGATACGCTTCTTTGTTTGGTTATTAATTAGTTACAGCTTCAGCACCACAAACCCTATAGTAATGATTTACACTTTTTTATATAAGTAATTTATTTCCGTACGCACTTCGTACGTGTTAAAGAAAGTTATGTTAACGAAAATCTTTAAAAAAAAAAATTGAACAATCCGTACGTTTAATTTATTATTTTGCTTTATTTTTAGTAAATTATTGCATTAGCGTATTCAATATGTATAAATAACTATTAGACAACATTATGCTATTATATTATTCGTTAAGTTAGAGCGCAAAAACCAAAGCACTAATTAACAAATTTCTGATTGCCCTCCCCTCCCTTCTAGCGCTTTGGTGCTCTACGACCGACAGTTTAGTCTTTAGGACGTTATGGACGAATCCAAGGATACATTAAGTGGATATACACACTCTGACATTCACCCTTACATACGGTAGATGTGAAAAAAATTAGGTAGCAAAAATTTTGTACTTCATGTATAGATTCCGTATATTGTGGTACGTTTTGCAGTTTCGTTACAAACATTATGACAGAACTGAATAAAAGTCTAAAGCAAAAAAAAAATACCGCCATTAAACCGTAAACTAATGCAGACAAAAAAGAAGAAAAACCGATTAAAAATAATGTCCGTTTCGAAAACCTATGTAATGAGCATCATCACATTTTTATTATTATATTTCATTTCGTTTCGTTTCATTTCACAACATATCACACCATTTTCTACCATTTTCTGTCATTTATTTCGATTCCTACCATTTTGTAACACAATTATGTTGAAATTGAAAAAAAAAAATGATAGAAAATTACAGAATCCTGTAATAATAAATAACCATTTTATTAATTTCTAGTATTTTCTAACACTTCTGTCATTTGCAAGTATTTTCTAACTTTTTATACCATTTCCATTAAATTATTTGTTATAATTTCTACCATTTTCAAGTACACCATTTTCTAATATTTTATACGATTTTCTATCAGCTTCTATCATTTCATACATTTACAACATTTCTTATCATTTTGTTAATATTCTATAATTGCCTTTAATGCAATTTCTACCAATTCTAATTTTTTTACTGTACTTACTATTTGTGTAATTTGAAAAATAGTCTACAATTATATGGCATTTCTATCATTTTTTACCATTACTAACAATTTCTAGCATTTATTTCCAATAATTTCTCGCCATTTCTACCACTTTCTGTAATATGTACTATTATTCCCTGCCATTTCATACTGGGTATTTAGTTTCAGATCATTTATTACAATATATTTATTTGTTTTTCTAATCAACACCGTAGCTATCCTACTCAATATATAACGATGTTTTTGTTTTCGTACATAGGATTGTGAAGTATTTCTAAATGAATGAATTCTTTCTTGTTGACGCACTCGAGAGCAATCACCTAACTTTCGGGATTCTTATTCAGTTTCCATTTCGTTACACACCACGTTGCCAAATGTCGAAATAATTTCGTCATATCGAAGGTTGTCTTAATGAGTGACCCGTTTTTTTCATTAGTACAAAATCGTTGTTTGCGGAATACAAAGGTAACATATAAATATGATTGAGATTACGGCATTTCAGATTTACCGCACGCTAAAATTTGTCAATTCAACTAAGAATCGACTCCCACGTCTGCGATGAAGTGAAATGGAATCGTTCAATTGCAGAGGGTTTTCGTTTTCATCCGTCTCTTCCAGTAACAATCAAATATAAAGCATTCTGCAGTAGTTTGATTGTGGGTATTCGTCTCCTTTATCCTATAGCGGGGGAGCGTAATACACGTAATATCTCAGAAGTCAGCTCGATCTCACCCGCGATTTGCGTTCATAACACAAACGGGTGCAGGTTCACGGTACGTGTCAAGTTTGCTTGATTTTTCGTTTCGATACTCAAGCAGAATTCGGAAAACTGAACTTTTTTTTACCTCCATCCTTTTTTATATTATAGACTATCCATAACTGTAACGAAGTGATCTCACAGAACATATTAAAATTTTATTTTAATGAAAATATTAGTGTTCACGGAAGATGCTATGACCTAAACAAACTAACCCCTTCTAAACAATCTTAACCAAACCAGAAGTTATTCTCAAAATCAATGATATTGTATTAAATTAACGAAGAGTAAAGGTCTGTGAGATTGTAAAAATAGTAGGCATTTCTAACTAACGCGTGCGCAATATCTTGCTTCAGCATTTAGATATGAGAAAACTCTCCGACCGATTGATGCCGTACTCACAGTAGATCAAAAACGCACCCGTGTGACCACTTCAGAAACAGGTTTGACGATGCTGCAAAAAGATTTTAAAAATTTGCCATGTTTAATAACAGTTGGTATAATATAATTTATTTTATTTAATTTTAGTATATCATTACAATATAATTGTTGTATACATCACTATGCTCCAGAGATGAAAGAACAGTCGGAATAATACATCGCTCCTGAAGAAGCCAAAGCATTTTTATCAGTCAACAAAGTCATTGCTATAGTTTTTTGGGAGGATCGCAGTGTAATTAAAATTAATAATAAAAATAATTATAATAATAGCTGGGACATCCCACGCAGCGCCTTTTATTCCCAAACTAAGCAAAGCTTGTATTACTAGCCACATACATTTCAATTTTATAATACACTGAAAGATAAATTTAAATCAAATATTATAATATTTCTTAAGAATTATAGATTAAATAGTACTATAAATTTCGTTTGTGGAAGTAATCAATGACTGACCTATTGACCGAGTGGTTAGAGACCTTGACTGCGAACCAAAGGTCTCGGGTTTGATTCCCGCCCAGGAGAAATATATTATTAAAAAAAGAATATTTAAGTATGTATATCGGCGGTCTAGTACCCCATAATATAAGCATAATAATTGTTTAATTTGAGACTAGATGGCGTTGTATGGGATATCCCAGACATTATTATTATTATTTAATACTATGCTAAAAAAATTAAAAAAAAAATTCTCCGAATCTACGTGACCAAGTAGATTCGGAGAAAACAGGCTGTGACAGACGGATAGACGGACAGACACAAGAGTGAGGAGGAAGCTGACACCTATAAGGGTTCCATTTTAATCGCGGATGTACGGAACCCAAATAAGAGTATTCAATGTGTACTCTCGATAAAGTTGTCGAACTAAATATTCATTTATTTATCAGAAATAAGAATTATCCAAACAACCCCAAAAAGCTTCCTTATAACTCTGGAAACACTATCTAAATTCGCTCACAAAAAGTCATTTTGACCGACCAGGCGTAAGGAATAACAAAGTTTCTGTTTCGGAAACAAGGCAGATATCGAAATATGAAACTCACTTACAGTTCGGAAGGATTTTTCGGGAAACGTAATCCACTCAAGCCCAAGGCTTAGCTCATAACAAACTAATAACCGATAGTAATAAATATAGCTATATTCGTCACAAACACGAAGCGATGTGGTTATAAAAAGGCTCAGAGCCATTTGTAACAATTTGAATGCCTTGCGTGTTAGATACATTTTGTTATAAAGTACTTAATTATAGGGTATAAAATAGGGTATCATTTAAGGTACAACGGAGAGTGGAAAGGTTTTTTATCCGTTCTAATATCTAAGTTACAGAATATGAAACGAATAAATATTTTGAAAATGTTCATTAATGAGTAACTTAAACCTATTACTAATTAGATATAACTTCGTCGAGAATTTCCCAGTTATAAGAAAATTAATCTTATGACGTTTAAAAAATAATTGTGCTTTATTAATTTTCTCGGTGATTGGTACAGAAGATTTTTTCTAAATCTGTTCCGAGAATGTTATTTTTTAACTAGGTATAGCAGATGCCCGATCTCAAAGTTTAAGCCTAGATTTTTTTTGAAAGTCAACAGTAGAATTTAGGTTTTAGCAGCTATGTAGGATTTCTAACTATCGCTTGAAAAAAAATTGCGTTGTGTAGTTTATTGATGAAGTACGTTTTATTTTAGACGAATTGCATTCGAGTGAGTTCCGAAAAATTCTCGTCGTGTTGATTTTTGGAACCGTATCCAATATTTTTATTTCCTTATGTTCGTTCGTAGAGGTAGGTACGTACAAGTTGAAACACAGTATGTTTTGTTTTGTCTATTAACACTAGCTTATAGCTGCGATTTTGTCCGGGTAATTTTGACCATTCCAATTATTTATTTTCTAACCCAAATACTTTTTCAATTTAGTACATCTTAAATTAAACTGTCGTTAAAAATCTATTTAATGAAACTTCGCCTGAGATTATACTTTTTTCCGTGTTCTGCTCCTAAAAATAATATGAAGACGATACCAATACGTACCCTATACGTTGCACAATAATTTAGTTTGAATATGACACTTTCCTCTAAATTAGTTTAGACATTCTTGCAATATTAGCTTTTACACAAACAGATAAAAAATATTGTGTAGTTTGGGTTCAAAGATGACTAACCAGTCGATAACATAAACTCAATAATTTCTTCCGTATACAGACATCAGAACGTTTTAATTTTATAATACTTGTACAGTCGTAAATTGACCTACAACGGAGTTACTTGGTATATTTTGTCAATATAGCCGTCCACAGGTTAACTTTGTCATGTGTTTATCGCATCTCATGTTAGCCAATAGCATTTAGAACGAAGCATTCACCTATCAAAGTTAACAATATAACCGACAACTGATGAAGTAGACGAGTTCTCGAGTGACCACGTACCGGGAAGCGAGACGTTGGACACCCCTCGGCCAGGTAGACTGATGACCTAAAGCACCATACCGAGGGTCATTGGATGCGAAAGGCGGAGGTGTGTGGTGGCGAGCCTTGGGAGAGAGAGACACGCGCTAATTATGATGATGAGTCGACAATATTAAAAAAGTCCGTATAGTTTGCCGCATGTTTTGGGTAGTTCCAACCCTATAAAATACTGCAGTCCAAACACAACTTATCCGTGCTAACTGCGACTGTAGCAGAGTAATATTTATACCCCATCAAAAACATTCCTGTAAAAAATTGGCAAAGTTTCACAACACTATCGCCGTAAAAAATTTTATCCCCTAAAAGAGCCACGTTATCCATTTTATACTTGATTTATTTAAACTTGTGCCCTTAGACGTCTTCATAGAGCAGCAGGATATACTGTGATAAGAAATTAATTTTATAAACTTTTAATTTTTAATTATTTAATTATCATTATCACAAGGAATCTCACTATAGGTATTATGTATATCCTCATGCTTCGTGATTGGTAAGTCCAAAAGAATAAGTTATACATAAAATGAAATCGAATATAGAACAGATAACTTGACCTATCCAGGGTTCTCAATACTTTTTACGGTTATAGTGTTGCGAGATATGGAAAAAAAATTTTGGAGTGTTTTTGATGGAGGTCTCTTTTCTTTTTGTGAACGATTCCTATTTTCTTCTTTTGCAACCAAACCGATTGTACTTTTTTAGAATTTTGACGATCACTCAGTGTGTGAAAAAATTACGTAACTTTAATTGGAGTTACATTTTAATGTATATTTATTACAAACTAGCGATTTACGAATTTAATTTAGTTTGTCAGGTACAATCTTTTAGGCATTGTTTGCATTTGTACCTAACAGAGATATTAAATAAAAAGGGCCACGAGCTACTTCGAACAATTCCGATCGTTTGAATAAGACGAAATACTGCTTCTAGAGCCATCCATTCATCCACCCAATCATCAGCCCATTCATGCCTCATTGCAGTGGCTAGGCTTCCCCTCGGGATGGGGCAGCTTGGAGCTTAATCCAACACGCTGTCTTGAGCTATATAATATATTATGTTTATTATAACAAAAGTTCCACTCACTTCTAAGTACATACGCAGTCTGTTGGATGAGCTACCCTGATCCACTAGTTCAAGGAGTGTACGCTTTGACCAAGAGTTTGAATAAAATTTGAATAGATTAAAATATTTATGATCTGAACAAATTATACAACACCGTCACTATTAATGAGAAGTGATTCGCCAACTTTTTATAATGTAAAATTTTCGTTTATCACAAGTATTTAATATGCCATGCTTGCATTTAATGTGAATTGTTTTTATATGCTATTTAATATTTTTTAAATATCTAAATGTCTATTTATATTAAACTATCACTAGTTTTGTTGTCGCTAACTTAATTTGATGACAGTCTTTTAGAAGGCTTGCTAAAGTGGGATCAGAGCCTTTGAACATATAAGACATTTAAAATTCAAATTTAAATCAATGATGACTTAAAATCGAGGTTTAGAAAATATGAAATTTTTAGTTTTAAATTTGTGTTTTCATTTCGCAGTGAACAATAATAGCGTGTAGTTATAAGGTGTCAAGAATTTGCTGTATGTTTCATGTATGTGTATCAATACTCGTGAACAACAAAATTATAAAACCGTCCAAGTATATATCAGATCTCGCAAACAAAAAGTGGTCTATAGAACCTCTATTGAGATTTCCTGCCGAACGAAACCAGTCCTTGTTAGGGTATTCTAAGATATAATTTTAGTTGGAGTCGGTATTAACCTGTAGTTCTGTAGATCTATGATCTTGACGCGTTGTTCCAAAACCCAAAAAAAAAACTCTAATATTGGCCGTCTTTTGACCGCCTGAATCCGATGACCACTGTGATAAACTCGTTTCACCATGTTCACTTGAATTTTATTCGTTATAAAATCGCGTGTTTACTTTTGTGGTGTATACCAAATATGAATAGATGTATCGGTTTGCCCACACTTTGAAGATCAAGAAAACTATGTCAGTTAAGTCATTCCTACCTTAAAATTTATGTCGAATCAACTATTAAGCTACGTAAAGTTCATTGATAGTATTCAGATATTGTTAGATACAACCTGCCCCACAGTAAATGGAAAATCAAGCTTTCAAAATTTCCCGAATTATCCGAACGATGAACGTAGTGTCGCTCTAAGAGCCGCCTGCTGGCTTCTTTTGCAGAGTGACCGCGACCATCGCCCTTCCACCGTCTTCAGCTGCGTTCGAATCGGTCAGCGACCGGCGCGTGCGAGCTTAAAATTTTATAGATCAATAGCCGGCAGTTTATTGTTTTGAGAATTCGGGTATAGAATTTAGGCACGAACAACGTTTAAAAATAATTAGAATGAATTTTTGGCGACTAATAAAATATCTGCCTGCTATTTAAAGATGATGATGAGGATATATACATGTAGTTAAGAGATATGATAATTATTATCAAGCAATATATTGGGCACGCATGGCAACAATTTGCGTAAAATTTTATGGTTTATTTGCGCACGAAATACAACCATTCGCAAATGCGTATAACTATAAAGGATTCTGCACTTCAGTTAACATATCACGCTGAATTTTTAGTGACCGGGAACAAAAATATTGGTACTATTATTTACGTTTAGTGCATTTTTTAAATCGGTCCATTTAGCTGTTCTATCTGTGGATTGTTCATTAAATTTATAGAACACCAGCAACCCGCCCCAGCTTCGCACGGGTAGCAGAGCATATAAGCCGTAGTGTTTTTTCTGTCGTAGTGTCCTATCAGCTTGTTGCGTCGAACATATGGATTACATTTAATCAGATTTAAATGTAACGTAAGTTTATCCTACTTGGAGTATTTTTAATGTATTTTATTTCCGATCCTATAAATATTTAAAAAAGTAAAGAATAAATACTTAAAAACAAATTATATTTCACGATAGCTCCTAAGATATTAATTTAAATTGTATAGTGTAAAGAACAATCATAATGTGCATGAAATGCTGAAGGTAAATAACGTATTTTATTTGATTTGGATTAATACTGTATCCGTATAAATTGTTTTCCAATTACCTCATCATATGATACCATTTTTTTCAACATCAAAAAAAAGGTATAGCAAGCTATCCATAAAAGATAGACATATGTCATTGCGGATTTTTCTTTAGTCCTATAAAAGAGACACAATTCCTGCATACATTATTTTGTTACACTTACCTGAAAAGGATTAAGCAGCGTTTTCGATGAAAACTCCCAGTCGGCTTAATTTTTTTCCGACTTCTTCAACAATAATCGTCATATATCAACAAATTTCCACAAAACATTAATAAATTATACACGTGAACCTTCCTCTTGAATTACTCTATCTATTAGTGTCAATATTATGCCAATCCGTTCGGTAGTTTTTGAGTTTATCGCGTTCAAACAGACAGACAGACAGACGCGGCGGGGGATTTTATTTTATAATATGTAGTGATTTGTAGTGATGAGCAAAATATTTCAACTGCAGGAAACTATATACTATGATCTAATTTAAAAAATTCTGAGGCTGATTTTGCTTGCGAGATAAAAACGCGTATTGCATTTGCATTTACTTTATCATAATGCAAATTTTCCCAGTAGAGTACTAGTAAATATAGGAATATGCGCAAGAAACACGGAGAAACAAATTTTGTCTCCATCATGCCCGTTAATGTTACAGACCTGGAACAGCCTTGAATAGCCAACGGATGTTTCGTTATAAAGGCATAATTATTGTTTGTGTCTTCAAAAAACGGTCAAATTATCGAGGCTAAGTACCCAACCAACAATGCTCCTTTGCTTTATGTCGAGGATTATCTTGTATTTATTATATATATATATATATATACAATACATATATATATACAATATATATATATATATAATAAATTTATGTATATATATATATATATATATATACAATATATAAAATAGTGTTGCGAAGTCCAGTGCGTGATATCTACCGAAATATCATCGGCGTCGCCGGCGCAGTTAGGTACCTACCTGCAGCGACAGCCAAACTTCATACCTATTCATTTGGTGAGATCGTTCCATTATATAATAACAATTATGTTTAACGAAATCCTATATTTAATCGATTAATTTTTAATGTGTTTGTGTGTCAAAATTTCTAAAATGAGATGCAGTTGTTTGATTTTGTTTTGAATGTTTAACTGAATACAAAGTTTAAATCCATAAACATAAAAAAAGTATTAAGAGTCCGGCTGAGATCGTATCGTACTTAAACGAAACCGAAATTTCACCTACTCTGTAAAAAACATATTTCATAATAAATAACTAGACACATTTGCGTCGGGGGCAACAAGGGGTGGATTATTAGATTAGTTTTATTTGATCACCATTTTTAAGAATTAGTTATAGGATTGTAAGTAAATTTGTTATATATTTATTTTAAATTAGTCGTATTTATTCTATATTATTATATTAAAAATTTACATTACATAAAAAATTTGTTATTTAAAAATAAGATATTAGAGTGTACTTTTAAATAATATTGATTATTACTTAAAGATAAACTTTAGGAAATAAATAAATAAATATATATATTGTAACACGTATGTAGAAGATTTTAACTACATCAGAGGAAAGTATTTTTTTAGATTTTCAATGAATATAATAATAGTATAATATCAAGGACATCCTCCACAGCGCCATCTAGTTCCAAAGTAAGCAAGTATTATGTATATTATGGGGTAATAAACAACTGATATACATACTTAAATATTCTTTATGATATATGCATATGTAGATACTCTTATAGTTACATGTAATACAGTTAGAATCTCTAACCATTCAGCTAATCGGCCAGTATAAATAAGTAGATAAAATGTTTTTTTTTTGGTATTTTAAATGAAATACGTAATTGTCTCCGTGCAATTGGACCGTTAAGCAGTCGGTCCCGGACGCTGTCAATAGGTATGACGGTCGTTACAATCCCCAACCCGCAGTGAAGCAGCATGGTGGATTTAAGCTCCAAGCCCCCTCACCCCGGGGGAGGCCTAAGCCCCTGCAGTGGGGTAAAAATGGACTGATGAAAGAAATTGTTAAATAAAGCAAACTAACTGATCATAGAAATGCGAAAATCAGTCTCATTATTAGCTATAGAACGATACGATATTCGTTTAAATATAAAAAAACCTTTGTTTTTACAGTTAGAGTTATCCTATGTATTTAACCAAATTGTATAAGTATAGTCAGCTTGCGGGGGGTTCTTCTTCATATTTAAGTATCAGTTTCATCGAAATTGGTTCAGTACATACTGAGATATCTGCCAATGCCAGACAGACGGACAAACAGATGGACACCAGAGGGGTTCCATCTTTTTTTTCGTAACTAAGCGTCGAAACTCTAAAAATTATTTGGCATTAGTAGCTTAATACAAGATTAATTCGTTGGGCTCCTAGTCTAATAATACCTACGCAAGCAGTTGCATTGGTAGAAACAGGTACTTAACTTTTGAAAAGATGTAATCAATTTTATTAATTACTGAATATTAATAACTTTTTTTACCTATATTGCTTTTAAAATAGAATTAATGAAATATTTTAATGAACAACGATAGAAAAATACTTTTATCTTTTCATTTTCGATGGAAGCGCAAGTTGTTGTTGATTTAAAAAAAATATATATGTTTAATGTAATCCAGAATTTAAAAAAAAAATCAAGCCCAATTAGTAATCTTCGATCTACTGATGATTAGTAGATCATTGATCTATTACAATAACATAGCAATATCAACATGAACTTAATAATAAAGTAACAAGAATACAGTGTATATATAAACACACAACGTAAACAAAGTCAAGTAAAACTCGTGTATCTCCCGCCACCCCTCATTTAACACAACACGCATTAGACCACCCAAGACCACCCCGCCCGCACTACTGTAAAACGTTTCGCAGTCCCCATAGTCCCCTCAGAATAGTGGCGCTTAGTTTGACTACAATCGCTTAAATATTTGTAAATGTGTGTTACTCGGTGAATTATCGCATGCGGTAAGGCGTCGTCGGGCGGCAGAGACTGTCACCGCCAGAAGCCGCGGTAATGAATGGTCGCTCCTAATCTGTCCTTCATGGAAGTGATAATTTACGGTACGCAATATCTCGCTGAAAGAGGTTACCCACTTAGGGCAACTATCTGCACCGTCGCGTATTACAAGCCGACAGGACGTACCTTCTAAACTCTGTGTGAGTAGTTCTGTGACTGTAATACGTAAAGGAATGAAAATTTGACAAGTCAAGACAAGACAAGATAAGAAAGGAAAGTTAATTATAAATATAGTTATCGTGTTTGGATTTTTCTATAATAATTTCTTGCTATACATAATCATATTCAATATAAATATATAATCTAAAGCTACATGTAAAAGTTCTCTTAGATATATTTTAATACAGATATATTACCTATACATAACTTAATAATAGAGCTTCCTCAAATCAAATCGTCCTTAAGGGGATTGTGTACTTGCAAATTTCCATACAAACGGTGTTAACGCTTGCATCCCATTAAAACCTTAACCGGCTGCCGCAAAAATATATGGTCTTCAGATCAGCAAAAACTAGGTTTAACCGTTTTAATGTTTTAAATTATTTTGATATATATAAAAAAAAAACTAAAGTGTGCGTGAATTTTTTTCGAATTAATTTATTTCTCATAATACGTGAAAATGCATTTAGTTTCACAATGAACACGTGAAATATATTTTTTTTATTTCGATGTATTAAAATAGTTTAAAAATTAAATCATCATCATCATCATCATCAGCCCGTGTCTCTCCACTGCAGGATATAGGCCTCTCCCAAGGCTCGCCACCACACACGGTCCTCCGCCTTTCGCATCCAACTACCCCCGGTATGGCGCTTCAGGTCATCTGTCCACCTGGCCGGGGGGCGTCCAAAGCTTCGCTTTCCGGTACGTGGCCTCCATTCGAGAACTCGTCTACCCCATCGGTTATCAGTTCTACGGCACTTCAGCCTGCTGATCGCTTCGGCTATGTCGACAACTTTAGTTCTTTGACGGATTTCAGTGTTTCTGATTTTATTCATCAAAGAAACACCGAGCATAGCCGGCTCCATAGCATGCTGAGCGACTTTGAATTTATGGATCAGTCCTGCCGTGAGAGTCCACGTTTCGGCACCGTACGTCATTGTAGGTAGGACGCATTGGTTGAAGACCTTGGTGTTCAGACATTGTGGTAGTGGTGACGAGAACAGATGACGAAGCTTCCCGAAAGCAGCCCAGCCCAGCTGAATTCTTCGGTCGGCCTTTTTGTTGAAGTTGTGTGAAGGTGAAGTTGTTGCCTAACTGGACAATCTGTCCTGAATAGACATAGTCTTGCACAACTTCTAGAGTCGCACCCTCTACGGTTACCGGTCTCGGGAGAATATGTTCGTTAAACATGACTTTCGTCTTGTCCAAGTTCATCCCGAGCCCCGAAAATTAAATGGTTGAACCTAATTTTTGCTGATCCGAATACCATTTTTTTTTGCGGCAATCGGTTAAGGTTTAATGCTGTGCAACCGCCAACGCCATTTGTATGGAAATTTGTAAGTACACAATCCTCATGGAAAATTTGATTTGAGGGAGCCCTATTACAATATTGAGTTATATTTAATATGTGTCTATTGAAATATGTCTAATGTAGATTTAGATTGTATATTTATATTGAATATGATTATAGAACTCATTATACAAGGTTTATTAGGGTGCAACCGTCAACGCTGTTTGTATGAAAATTTACATGTAGGTACACAATCCTCATAAACAATGTCAAAATAATCTCCAAGTTGGGTCATAAATTCCTTCATTAAATGAAAGATTTCAGTTCTTATGAAACCTTTGTTTGTTTGTACCCAAAAACTTGTTGACATACTTTAAGTATATTACTTTAAAGCTGAAACTACAGGTTATAAAAAAATATTTGTCGCAAATGAAAATGAAACAATTTAAACTTTGAATTTTCGAGCCCCCTGCAGGCTACGGTCCCATAGTGAATCCTACGAATATTAATTGCGATTTTAAGAACTTTGTTTTCCATGTCTCTATATAAAATCAACAATAACACTAACAAAGTGAACAATACGCATTTTCTCTGGTTCAGGTAGAGCAACGATCACCTCAATTTAGTTAATATAACAATGTACAAAGTTTGTTTTCAGGACTACTGTTCTCTTATAATAGCATAGCGAGTTCGTAGAATAGGCTATTTAACCGATTAAGCAACCAAGGTCCAATTAAGGTCCGACAGGGAATATTACCGCTCCCTAAATTAAATTTAAAGTGTTTCTAGACATGTAGTTAAATTTAAACCATTAAGCTTCGCTTTTTGTTGTAATCGTTTTCCATTTTTTGGTATTCAGGTGAATATGTTCTATTCGTTCGATTCAATGAACCCGCTATACATGTGTGAATAAATCAAAACTTTACATTACTGTTCAAAAAACCTGTCATGTGCAAGTTGGACCCTTCTCGGAGCAAGGGTTCCGGACCAATCATGATACAAATACTTTTTGTAATAGGTCATAACTTTTACGACGTTTTTGACCTCAACGAGTAGAATAGTACTTTTTAGATATACATTTAAGTTGTCAATTTATTTAACCGATGGTTTGGATTACAATTATTTTTTTTTACTTCCTGCTATCCAAGGGAAGTTACTGATTTGGGTCCGATTTTCTAAAATCGAGTTTTCATCAGATCTTCACGTTTTGAGGTCCTGGCACGCCATCTGACCATTTTTGGCTAGGCAGGTTTGCCCGACGTTATCCAATGAAATAATTTTAACAAGAGAAAAGTCAAAATTATAACGAAAATACTGTAACTGTCTTGCAAATTGCAAATTGCAGGTACGCCCAGTCACACTACTTTTCTGATAGATCTGTATATGTTATTTGAAAAAAAAAGAATATGTATATATAGAAGTATGTATAGCAGTTGTCTGGTAATCCTTAGCACAAGCACAATACTTGCTTACTTTGGGACTAGATGGCGCCGTGTGGGATGTCCCATGTATTATTATTATATTTACAGATTTATAGATAACCTATTTAATTCCTACAAATAAATGACAAAATAGTTCGTTTGTTTTTCTGTAATAATTCATTCACGTGGTAACGAAGCGAGGATGCCGCGTGATTCTTTGCTCGTAGATATTTGTAGGCACGAATACTTAACCTTTGTTTATACTGGGCTGGAAAACTAATTAAAATTTGAAATGGATGATGAGCAAAGTTTCGCGATGTGAGATAGAATAGTAGTGCGTCTAGAACTCAAAAAGTTACTTAGTAAAAGTGGTACGGCTGCTGGATTGGGTACGAATCAGAAAACATAGTTGCAAGGACGTTATGAATGCGGACGAAGTCGTGGGCGTTATTAGTGGCGGTCTGTCATAGTAAGTCCATTCTTCTCGAATTACCTTTTTCAATGGCGTAATTCATAAAATAATTTTATTACTAAAATGTAGTACCTACTATTGAAAATAATAATATGTTACATATTAATAAAATGACCTTTATTTTTAACGCAAAAAGGTAAATTTTACTTCATGGACCTTACATAGAAAACCGGCCTCAGAAACGGGAATCCCTCTAACGACCGCAAAGCTTAACATTCGGTAATGACGTAAGTACTAACCGCAAATTAAAAGGGCGAAGTAAGCCGAAATTCTGCAGGTTACTTTTAGCCGGTAGAAAGTGTCTGTTATGGAACTTTGATTTAACGTTCTAGCATTATGAGCGCTTAAATTCATTACAGGAATGAATCCTTGTGGTACGAAGAAAATACCCTCCTGTTGGCTAAAATCGTATCGTGTCGAAGTTTGTAATTGGCTGTTAATTTTGGCGCTCAGAGGTCTATTGAATACATTAATTGTATTAATAGAGAATTACTTGAAATGTAGTCAAGAACGTATTTATTAATGGGCCATGGCGGGCACAGTTACGTCGGTTTATAATAATTTAACAGTAATCAAACAATTCTATTAAAATAGTTTTAAAGTAATTTGCGTAGGTACATATTATTATTATTGCTTATTTATTGGTTGGTGGCTTGGTTTGGCTTAAGTGATATTCCGTAACAAAATATTTTTGAGAAAATATTTTTCTACGTAAGTACAGCTTTGTTTATGAATTAGGAAAGTACAGAAATAATAAAACATTCGAGCTCTTATTTTTATAGAATGTTTCATAATCAATTTCTCTATAAATTCTATATTCGAATATTCAAAAGTTATTTTTTATCGAAAAAGAATAATAGAAAAACAGCCATACCGAATTCGTCGATAGAATTTAACAGGAAAGATGATTTTGCGAAACATTTTTATGTATCGATGTACGATAAATGTGTTCGGTTTACCGGAAGCTAAAAGTTGAGTATTGTTTTCCGAGTTTATATTTTTAAATTGACGTAGTGTTTTTATCCATTCGGCGAAAAAAAAACCTTATTCAAGCGTAAAACTCATTCGTACGTGGTTACATAAATTCGGATGACAAGATTTGAAAAGTCGTTAAATAATATATTTCCTGTACACAACAAAAACCAATTCGGAAAATTATGAAAATACAACTTATATGAGTAGTTTTATTTAATAGCAAAACTGTCTACACAGTTATGCTTTTACATAAACGTGAAACATCTTTCATTAATAATGACAAAACAAACCGTTCAAATAATTGCGGCAATTATACGTAGATACTTTATGTATTTACTGTTTAAAATTGTTATGATATCGTTCTAGAGCCACATTTACAAAAAAAAAATCTTTAAGCATAACCTTATATTTAAAGCATAATAATCAAGATGCAGCATCCCACACTTCGAAACGATCGAAAATTGTTATGACTGTATGAAGAAAAGGCCGTTTCTTGTTCACTGCCGTTCGGTTCACTCCACCAACGCACCGGTGCCCCGCCTCTGTTTCTGCTCTTGATTGGGAAGTAGCCTACGGTCCTACGATTAAAGTGTAAAGTATATCCATTATTTTAACCCACATCCTTTGAGACGCCGCCAAAGCATTCAGACAAAAAAATCACAAAGAAAACCGTCGCACGTGCCAGCCGTAACAAAAGAAACCGACGGCTTGCACTTGCAGCGTACAGTTTAAGCGAAAATTTATCAGTTTATATCGACGCTTCATAGAGAAAGTAAATCACAAAATAGAACGTTTTATTATAAACACAGGTGATGATTCGAAGGATACGTCGAGTGATGAAGAATGACATAAGTTTTTGTTTCGTTTGTAGCGAATGTGATAAGTTTTTGTTTCCTCTAAATAAATATATTTTAATTTGTCCATTTCGTTCCTGCTTTGTCTTTTGGTGTACCGAGGTCTAATATAACGGATAGACTGTACATCGTCGCTTCCTACAAGAGTGCTCTGTACCACGCGTACAGCTTAGTTCAGCTATCTCTTTTATGCAGAAACAGGTTGCGGGGGTTGAAGAAAAAACCGTTACGGACTTTGTTTATTCAAAAAACATCAGTTTTCAAAGGTTTTAACATACAATTTTTAACAATACTTACATATACATAGACAATATATAAACGCATCCAAAAACACTCAAAATTCACTTAAGGAATAGCCGTGTCAGTATGAAACGGAAAGTCAAACATTTCGTATTAAATACGCTCGAAAACTCTTTAGTTAAGCAGTCGCGGCTCACTATTAGGTACAAGAGTACTGAGACGTATTGCACTGTATTATTCACTTTACGTTTTCATTGTTTATTAATTCCCTTACATAGCTGTATTGTCCACACATCAGTTCACAAACAAACAAACAAACAAACGTCGTTCATACTGGCAATTTATATGATGCTTTCAATTCACTTTCAGTCACCGAGAAATAAGATTCCGAAAGTTTATTCTAATGTACCTTTCGTTTTATATAAGTTAGCAAGGTTAGCAAAGATTGAATTCCCAACCCTAATTTTATCAATCCCACACAAAAATAATGTTTTCTGTTATATCTTTTCTAAAACTTTTTAATGTGAATTGTTTTCATCTAAAAAACCGGCCAAGAGCGAGTTGGACTCGCGCACCGAGGGTTCCGTACAAACCTGTAGGTATATAAGTAAAAGTAAGTTTGATTTTGTTACAGCTTAGTATTATAGACCTGAGTATTTGATATGAATTTCAATTTAATACCTCCATGCGTTCACGAGGAAAGTTTAAAATTATTATAAATATTTTTATCACATGATGTAACTGAAAATTTATGCTTTTCGCAATTTTTCTTTTACCTTACGTTTACGTTACTTCGTACCAAATTTCAAGATTCTGAGTTTACGAGAAGTACCTTGTAGGTTTTGATTCCCTTGCGAGTATAGAAAATTTGCAGCATAAATGGCTGTAAGTATCCTTTGATTGCGTTGGCTTAGAAGTTTGATTTTTTCACAGCTCCAAGGGACAGAAGACTTGTGTATTTGATATAAATTTCAGCTTGATACCTCTACGTGTTTCTAAGAAAAAGAATCTTGACAGACAGACAGACAGAGAGACAGACGGACAACAAAGTGATCCTACAAGGGTTTCGTTTTTTCTTTTCGATGTTCAGAACCCTAAAAACCAATATAAAAGACAATAACTCATTTGATTTGCACTTATATTAGATTTTGTACAACTTAGACAAGTGTATTGAGAAATTATGAGAACCAATCAACAGAGTTTATACATATATTGGTCAGTGTAAGATCACATATTATGAAACGGCGTTTTTATTTCAACATTTCATTAAATCAGCTTACAGATGAAATTTTAGCCTAATCTATTGCGACTGTTCAAATAATGAAAGAGAAAAAATATTTATGAAATATTTGTTTTTTATTTTACTGAAAATGTTTTCCCAAAACATTTGTTTGCATGATCTTATTTATCACCTCAGAGAACATTACATACTCAACATATTTTTATCACGTATTAAGTGGAGCATAAAATTTTATTCCTTTCGACACTCGAGATTTTAAGTATTTGTCGCAATAAATATTTATTGAGTCTCTGAAACTGGAAAATACTTCTTTTCTCAGTACCTATCAGTATTTCTCATTACCTATTAGTATAGTACTAGTTTATATAATATTATATACGCTGTTTTTATTAGAGACTCAATTATATATCTATAATTAAATTGTATTTTACAAGCTGAATCATAAAATTGACTATGTGATGGATCAGTAAAGTTAAGGTACCATTGGCTGTTCCTGTGATCGAGAGGCTTTTAGTTTGACGTTTGTTTATTTAAGACGTTTGCTTTTCAGGCTGAAACTCAATACTTGACTGTGATGGTGGGACACAAGTGGTGGGATTTTATATGGTAGGGCAATTTTAAATGTTTTACGTGGAATTTTTTACATCAAAACATTTTGTTGAAATATTATGGATTTCTCAAAAGCTTTGAGGTCACAGCTGTAATTTCCTTTTAAATTTATAGTAATAAACTTTGTTAATTTTATAATTCTAGTGTCATTGGTTTTACAAATAGGGTGGGCATTTTTTGAAGAACTTTTTTACCAATTTCTGATACTACGTATATGTGATTAGCCTTTTGCAGTTTTACTTTAAATAACTTTGGAAAAAGTTGGGCACCTGAATCAACTTGCTCTTCTAAAGTTTTCAGATATAGTTATATGTATGTGTTCGTTTCAGTTTACTTCATTGTATTCACTTTCGAATTTCTATCGTACATCAAAAGATTGTATCCGACAGACGGACGCATAAGTGATCTCACAAGAGTTATAAGTTTCTTTTTGGGATATGTTACGTATGTTGCTTTGCTTCAAAATGTATGTTTCGAGTCCTATACTGTGTAATAAGATACAATGTTTAACGCATGTACACAGATTTCGGCTAGAACAGAACAAAGTTCGCAAATTATAGGCTAAGTTACCAAAGCATCATGTGTTAACCGTTTAGTATACGTTATAAGTCTCCCAGTGGGTCTAACTTCGAGCCTAATCCTTTTTCGTGTTACCCAACTTGACTCAATGCATAGCTCGGCTGACAGAGACCCACAAGTTTCGAACGTGAATGTAAACTGTTATCGAATCACCCAAATTTACTTGAAGTGCATATAACTTGGATTTAGGCATTTTGTTCATGTGTCAACGTTAATATACCTCTAGGAGTAAAACGTATGCATCCACCGCTAACTGAGTATACTAGGATAGCTTATTTACAGGTTTGGGAAGGGGTTGGGGAATGGCGCCAAAGACTTGTAGCGTTTACATAATTTTAACATTTAGCGTTCTACGAATACTACTTCCAGATCTGCATCTATCGTCACAAAGCTTTGTCCATCATCGCGACAAACGCAGATGTGGGAAACCGTTATCGGCATGCGTGACGATAGAAGCAACACTATCGCTCGGTCAGCGGTTTTACCAGAATCATTTACACCTGCGCCGTTCACTGTAGTGAAACTGTAGTTTGAGACAAACGTAAATTGTTAGTGCTGTCATTATTTTTTTGGCTTTGTTTTTAGGATCCATATAATTTAATATAATTATTAACAGTTATTGAAACGACGTCCGAGATATCGCCATGTTTGAAGTAGCAGTTTTATTGACTTCATTTGCAAGCTTGAACTAAATTGTTGTTGATAAATTTGAATGTAATGAGATAAATAAGCAATATACTTAATGTTAGCAAAACAAGTCACCGAAACTTCGTCACCACTTTGTCACGCAAGGTAAGATAAAAGTTACACCGGTCCTTAAAGCAACAATATTTTAATATAGTAGAAGTGCGCGTCCATTTATAAGGCCCAAGCGTCGCTACAAATTTCGTCGTTCCACTTCCCTATTCAAATGAGGCGTCAATCAATAAAATTAATGTCAAAGGCTTAGCCGGCTGCGTACAATTTGTTGTCATTGAAGTATTAAATCGCGACAGAAATTGTCACAAAAGTAATCCGCATTATGACAAGCACGTTCCGACAATATTTTGTAGGATTCGTTTCATTTTAAATAACGCAATTATTTTATTATTACACAATAAATTATTTATCCAATTTGTAACTGTCGCGTTTTCCGCTAAAGTTGCTATGTTCCCGTTTGTTAAAATAACGAATGCAGTGACATTTATTATATACTAACTTTTCGCCCGCGAGTTCGCTCGCGTAGATTACATAGTTGTACCTACTGGAACAGTTAAAGGGACGCGTCGCTCCAGAACATTGTGACGCTGTCTAGAACATTCTGAAACTTAACTACCTAAGAAATCTCTATACCTAATTCCATCAAAATGCATTTAGGCATTTGAAAAAAAATTATCCCACAGGTCCGTTCCAAAATCGGGCTGTTGTTTTGGAGATTTACCGAAACAGACATACCAGACAGAATAAAAGACACTACGATTTTATATACTTAAACAATATATTTATACATTACATTTATACATACATAAATAAAAAAGCGGGGACAAACAGACAGATAGACAACCCCATGAATAAAAGTTACTTATATCACTCCTGACGACCTATTTTTAATGATTGCAAAGTTTCATCAAAATCGAATAAACTTTCTAGGAGTTTAGCTCGACAGACAGATAAACAGACAAATAGACAAACAAAAACAAAAAACAGCGTATATAACTTTTCATGTCGTTCTTTTCACGACTTTCATTAAAATCAGTTCAGTTGTTTTGGAGTTTAGCTCGAACAGACAGACAAATGAATAGACTGACAAACAAAAAGTATTGTATGTTACTTTCGACAACCTTTTTATCATATTTGTAAAGTTTCATTAAAATCGGTTTAGCCGTTTCGGAGATTAGCTCGAACAGACAGACAGACAAAAAGTAGCCTATGTCACCTCCAATAATGCTCTCTGCACGCCTGTAAAATTTCACTGAAATCGGTTCAGCGGTTTCGGAGATTAGCCAGAACAGACAGAAAGACAGACAAACAAAAAGTATTGTATGTACTTCAGACAATTTCATAAGAATCGGTTCAGCCGTTTCAGAGATATTAGCTCAAACAGACAGACAGATGGACAGGAAGACAGATAAAAAGTAGTCTTGTCACCCCAATAATGCCCTATGCACGTCTACAAAAATTCATTGTAATCGGCTCAGCCGTTTCGGAGATTAGCCGGAACAGACAAACAGACACTACGATTTTATTTATATAGATGTATATATATATGAAAAAAAAACTGAACAATGTAGAACGTCCCTCTCACGGAATAAAAAAAGTGATAACATTAGGAATTTCGGAGCTAAAAGCAAAAAAGAAAACTACAAGGGTTTCGTATTTTCGTTTGTTCATTTGTCTGTTCATCCGTCTGCCCTGTGTGTCACACGCTCTTAATTTCTAATTCTAATTTACTCAGACATGTATTTGAAAAATAACTAAATCTAATAAAGTTATGTTTTCAACAACCGAAAAATTTAGTTTAAAGAACCAAAGAATGATTTTATAGATTTTTTTTTCTGAATTTACGTATCGCATCCAATTGCTTTGAAACGGGTTTAAAAACGTATATATTGGAGGAACCTAACCATAATAAATTGAAGGTCGATTTCCAAACGGAGTTTCAAGTTTAATAATACATAAAATGAAACGATACAAATTTTGCCTGCGTTCCGGAACGAAGGAGTTAGAGAAGTGCTAATAGGAAAGTAGGCAGAGATATGACAAGAGGGTGAAAGTAAGCGCATAAACAAACATAAGTATAAAGTTCCGACTAACTACTATTTTGTTGGATGTAAGGGTAGGTATCTATCCATATTATTACCATAATAACTTAATGAAAAAAAAATGATTCTATTTTAATGATTTTAAGTAACAAGACAAACAAAACATCACTAAATATTATAAAATAAAGTCCCCCGACGCATCTGTCTGTCTGAACGCGATAAACTCAAAAACTACCGAACGGATTGGCATATTATTGACTCTAATGGACACAGTGATTCAAGAGGAAGGTTGCGTGTATAATTTATTAATGTTCTGTGGAAATTTGTTGAAATATGACAATTATTGTTGAAAAAGTCGGAAAAAAATCAAGCCGGCCAGGAGCTTTCATCGAAAACGCTGCCTAATCCTTTTCAGATATAAGAAAATAATGTACGGAGGAATTATGTCTCTTTTATAGGACTAAAGAAAAGTCCGCGATGGTAAGCTACAAAAATAGGTATCCATAAAAATAGACAGCTTTTATGGATACCTATTTTTGTTTTAAAAAATGGTGTCATATGATGAGGTAATTGCAAAGCAATTTATACGGATACAATATTAATCCTTATCAAATTCAATACGTTATTTACCTTCAGAATTTCATGCACATTATGATTGCCTTTTACACTATACAATTTAAATTAACATCTTAGGAACTATCGCAAAATATAAATATCGCGCGGCCATACCGGACGACGGGATACGTGGGGTTAGGCTAAAGTCACAGATTCTGAAGTTTTCAATGTTGCATACAAATAAGTATTGTTGTTTGTTTTTACGTATTTATTCTTTACTTTTTCAAATATTTATAGAATTGAAAATAAAATATATTAAGTAATACTCCAAGTAGGATGAATTTACGTTGCATTTGAATCTATTGAATTAAATCCAATCCACATGTTCGACGCAACAAGCTGATAGGACACTTCGCAGAAAAAAGACTACGGCTTATATGCTCTGCTACCCGTGCGAAGCCGGGACAGGTTGCTAGTAGAGTAAATAAATTTGACAGCAGATGAACAAAACACATAAGTATATTGTAATCGTTATTGAGAAGTTTTATAAAATCGAATATGGCAAACAAATACACAGATCATTTTATATAGGTTAACATTTAATGCTTTCAAAGGTACCAACATAAAAGCAAATGTACTAGTCAAAAGCATACCGCGTTTCACATTGGTCAGGGTTTAAAAAATTAGACCTCGCGTGGTGTACTTATGCCAAAAGCTTTTCATAACCCTATATGAATTTTCTATTCAAGAAAAATTACATATGCTATGAAATGCATTACCGATATTGCATGGGCTAAGCGATATAATGCGAATAGGTAAATGAAAATGTTATGATGTAAATTTCACTGAAGTCTGTTGCAACTTGTATAGTACACATTACAGCAGCGTATGCATGCAAAAAATAAATAAAGAAAAAGTCCATATTTTTGGCCGAAATATGTATAAATTTTGGAAATAATACTATAAAATAAATAGTCAATTTATTATTATTTTCTTTCAACTACGTAGTAATATTATCATTAATCACTACAAAACCGATCACAAAGGACGTATTTTTTGCTTAGAACCAAAACTGTGCAGAAATGTTATATGAAATCTCGTTGTTGCACAGTTTTTCATTAATGCACTGTTTTTATTTTGTATTTAGATATTAATTTACCACAGAGGGTTACTGTCTCCTATTAAGTTTAATATAAAATATATGAATTAGATCAAAAAGATACTGGCTGAAAATAAAAATCGGCTGAATAAAACCGACTTGGTAAAAAAAACAAACATTTACCATTGTAAAACTTTGATGCTTCATATTTTAATAAGAAAAGTTTTAAAAAATGGAAATATACAGCGATAGAGACATGAATTCAACTCCAGAAAGTATAAAAACAGCTACAAATGAAATTGTTAATAACCTATTGCCGCAAAAGTCGAGGGATGAATATTTAAGAGCTTATGGAAATTTTATTAGGTATGTGGAGAAACGAAAGACGTGTAAAATCACTGTCCGAAAGTGTGTTTTTAACGTATTTCAGTGAGATGTCCAATAAAATGAAACCAATTTCATTGTGGTCTATCTATTCCATGTGAATTAACCAAGCACAACGTGAATATAAAAGAATACTCTGAATTGAATGGGTCATTTCGAAAAGTGCACAAATCAGTGTTTTTTCGAAAAGCCATTTTCGACGGAATCGGACAGGTCTACAATGATTCTATGTTCTGTGTGAAAAAGCACGAATGGAAGAGAAAAAACGAGAATGGAAGAGTTTAAATATTATATAGGCCATCGGAGAAGGTGTGACAATAGGGAACAATGAGAATATATTGTGTTGTGCGTTATATACTTATACTATTACAGATCTACTGTTATTCAAAATAAATGAAATATTTATCATTATGCATAGACATAATAAAAATTCCAGACTGTCACTAAACAACCAGAGAAGTATTTGAGAGTAGATATGAAAAAAAGTAAAAACATACTATTTTTACTATCGTTCACTTTTTTTTGTTGATAACGTATGTTTTCTTTTTCTACTCTATATCTATAAGTGAGAACTTGTTATTGGCCTTTTGTAGCTATTATGTCTTTCAAGAAGTTAATTTGTGCTGTTGGTTTTCCATACAAATAAAACAAATGAAAAAATAAACAATAAAATAAAAATTGTTTGTATGAAGTTATTTACAAAATAAATATATTTTATCAATTAGTATTTTCTATCTAAAAGTATAAATTTACTTCTTAAATACAGTTAGGTAGAAATATTGAGAGAGCAGCGCCAAATCTGACAGAGCCAACAGTGCGAAGAATAGCAATGCTACGTGTATTACTTAACGTTTTTACTCCCATGTAAAGGCACTATCATGAAAAGTTATGAAATATGTCTGTTTGTAAATGTGAATGTATGTATGTTTGTATGCCTATTTCTTTGGCACGCACACCCTAAACGGGTTTATGATTTTTTACAAGAGGTTTAACTATGGCATCCGCGAATCAAAAAAGAGAGGAAGAATAACTAAAAAAAAATTGATATCAAAATAATAAGAGGGTCAAAATGAAAGCTTCTATTACTTTTATGCTATCATATTGACATAAACTACAAAACAAACTGGAGTGGTCTGTTGGGTATATTAGCTCACAAATCTTTGAATAAGGTTTTTGTCTCTCTAAGCCAAGTAAAAACATAAGAGAACTATAGTTTTTTGTTTAAAAAGGACCATAATATTAAAAAAAAAGCTAACTGCGTAAAAAATAATTAACGAAAAAAAAACTGTAATATATACTTGTAAAATGTGAATAAAATACACTATTTTGTAAATATGGCTTAAATGTTATATAAGGTAATTAATGTACACGGTACAATTAGAACTTACAAAACATATTTGTTGTAAAAAGGTAAATAAATTTTCATTTGAAGGCCACCGCCAAACATATTTTAATAATTTTTGTCCTCGTCTGCAATACTTAACACTCAAGCCATATAGTCAGGACTGACCCTTTGGCCGAATGGTTAGAGACCGTAACTGCGAAGCTCCTTCCGGCCGCGAGGTCCGATCGCGTTGTTCGATTGATCGAACTACAAGGATCAGAAATTTCTTGTGGTTTTATTGTAGAAGCGAACTAGGCGGAATGTTAGTATCTAAGTACTCATAGTTCGATCTATCGAGCCTTTAGGATTAGATTGGATTATAATAATAATAAAAATAATAACACACACAATCACAACAACGTCTAGGTCTCAAACTAAGCATTAGCTTGTATTTTGGGTACCAAGCGAAGACCCCACATACCTACATATAACAACCAAGACCCGGTGCCAGTATTAATATTCATCATATAAATACTGACCCAACCTGGGATTCGAACCCGGAACCTCCAGCTTCGCAGTCAGGGTCGTCAAATTCCCATCTGTCATAAATATTTGTGTGCATGAACATGTCTATTTGTTCCGTGTCTGGGTGTAAAAAGTATCTATATATGTATATATAATAATAAAAATATAATATTTAAGTATGTATACCAGTTGTCTAGTACCCCATAATACAAGCATAATACTTGCTTACTTTGGGATTAGACGGCGTTGTGTGGAATGTCCCACATATTATCACTATTGTTATATGATAATGTAATTTATTCACATTCTATAGTTTATACAAGGTGAGATTTTAGTAAACGGCCAAAATTTTTCTAGATGTTAGGTATCACCAACAGATCTCATTGCGTAAATAAAAAATATAGGTTATATTTTCATAATAAATTATTCTATATACAGTGTAATTTTATAACGTTTGGTTGCCTTCTTAACGCTATAGTAAATGTACGCACCCGAAGCCTTGGAACGGAATGGGGTGGCGGCCATGAATGGTGACTAGAGTTATTGGTTTTTTCGGGAAAGGTTTGTGTAGTCATATCTCAATATTTTTCTATAGAACGATACTAAAAGGAAACAAGACGGCTATCGGTTTTCTACCAAAGATCATTACATGAAGATTTGGCTGGTCATTAAAACCTCAACCTGTATATATACCTTGTTTTTTTCTCTTTTAAGAAAATTTTTTTGTAATGAAGTCGGTTTTTTTTATATTATTGTTTTTTCTGGCATGAAATCTCGGACGCGTGAACACTTGGTTAGTTACTTCTGTACAGTTTTATTCAAGTTTCAGTCTGACACGACACAGCGAGAATCTTCTCGCTGTGTCGTGTCGTGATTCCATAAATAAATATTTATTCAAAAAAAACCCTTTCCTTTCGCGTCGTTTATAAATGTATACATTCACTATACCAACATCACTTTTAACTTTTAATTACACGTCAGATGCACAGAGTATGTTTATATCAATTCAGCAGGTAGACAAAGTTTCTTGTAAACATATTAACGAGTATATATCTATCTACACAATTTGGCAATGAAGTCAGCTTATTAATTTTCAAATTGATATCTGGTTAAATTACTGAAATTTCGGACTTTATTTTTAATTAATAGTCATTAGTAGGTACAAATAATTATAGTATGAAATATAGGAAAATTAATGAATATGATAGACATAAAAGTGATATAGAATTTAATACCCCCCATCGTGTCTAGACAGTCTGATTGTCAAAGTCATGACCCACTACAGTTGAACGAACTGCTTTTGTCATTTTCAATACTAAAGAACCAGATAGTTTCTAAACTTGAATTCCGATTCGTCTTTTGAAAGCGTTAATTGTTAAACATAATGAGAAAGGGTTATCAAACTGGTAATAATAATTACCAGTTGTACTAGTAATTAATAATGTCTGTATGGTAATTTATCAGTTCGTCCGTCCGTTCGCGTTCTAAAGTGATTTTCCAAAGATTTTTTGACCACTGAAAATTTGGCTATATCTTCGAGGATAACAAAGGGATTGGGGTCCTAGAGGTTTCAAAAGTTGCAAAATTTATCGGGACACCTATATCCGTTGGAACTTTATAAATCGGTTGATATTTTTCTTGCAAATTGAAAAAATGTATAAAAAATTAGTGATTTTTGGGTGTCGTTTTTTTACGAAAATATGAATATTTTCGAAAATATCTGAGGAACTAAATTGTCTAACGAGTGGTGAAAACATTTTGGAAATCGGTTGATAATTGCGGCCTGTAAGGTGGGTCCTGAAAGTTGCCAAATTTCAAAAAACTGGTATTTATGGATATGGGCGTGGTATATGTGGCGGGCAAAGTATAATTGCTGAGTTGTATCACACTTCAGTGTCACTCTTATCTATGGCCAGTGTGATGCCATCTGCTCAAAAGCGAACTCGTTACACTATAGGTACGTGAGTTTTTATTTTTCTAAAACTTCTAAAGTCATTTTCAATGCCTCCAATGGTTACGGGAACTGAAAAATCTGTGATATTTTTTAAACTTGACACAAAGGCTCCCTTTGACCTTTAATTTTACAAGTAGGTACCACTTCAAAGATGATTTTTTCCGTGTGGTTGGATTTGTAATTATTTTATGTTTAGTACCTACGTCATAACGAAGAAAGTTTAAATATGACCGAGTTTAAAAAGTGCTTATTAGTATACACATTCGCGTGCTCTCGAACAAACTCCCAAAAGGTTCATAATGTGCCCTTGAGCCCGTTTCATTTAAAATAACGGGGTTCATAATGTACTTACTCATGAACAAGTTTCGTGGTTCTGATATACGTTAGTCTGTGATGATAATAATAATAATAATAATACATGGGACTTCCCCCACAGCGTCCTCTAGTCCCAAAGTAAGCAAGTATTATACTTGTGTTATGGGTTACTAGACAACTGATATACATACTTAAATATTGTAATAGACTGTTAAGAATGTATATTAGTATGTGTATCATCAGTCTTCCTATTACTTTCGGCTCGTAAAATAAAAATAGAAAAAGTATATATAACTAAACTATATTAATTAGTTACTTGCATATATTTACAAGCAAATTACTATTACCATCCAAAACACTTCTGTCTGAAAAAGGTGTGACTTGAAAGTAGGTAACTCAAATTTGAGTTACCCTTAAGTCGCGCCTAAGAAGTTATAAAGAACTTGTCACTAACATACTTCATTATAACGGTGGCAAAGTTAACATTCCCTTCATGTCCGAGGCAATCAAAGCTTGGTCAGATTTTCATCCGTCCTCAGAACTGCCGAATACCCCAGAATGCCAACATCTATGGGACGAGGCGAGTGCGAAACGCTCATATGAGCGTCTCCTAGGTGAGGCTTCTGGTGTAAATTTAGCCATACTTAGAGCGGTGGCTCGGCTGGAATCTGGGGCATGGTTGCATGCTCTGCCCTCTCCACACGTGGGTACTCTGCTCGATGTTGAGTCTCTTCGTATAGCAGTGGCACTGCGATTGGATTGTAAGGTGTGTGAACCTCACCAGTGCTCGTGTGGTGCCATAGTGGAAGTCAACGGTCAACAAGCCCTCAGCTGCAATAGATACTCGGGCAGGTTTTCACGTCACCACACACTTAATGATATCATTCGTGGCGCCCTCATTTCGGCCAATGTGCCCTGTGTTACCGAACCACGGGGTCTTAGTCGCACGGACGGAAAGAGGCCTGATGGTTTGACCCTGGTGCCTTGGGAAAAAGGGAGGTGCTTATTATGGGACGCAACTTGCGTCAGCACTTTCGCTCTCTCCCACCTCAACTCAACAATGCGTGTGGCAGGGGCGACCGCTGAGTCCGCGGCCCGTCTGAAACACCATAAATACTCAAACTTAGAAGTATCCTATATCTTTGTTCCTTTTGCTGTGGAGACCACGGGCTGTTGGAGCCTCGAGGCGAGAAATTTAATTAAGAGCATCGGTCGCCGACTTAAGGAGAGGGGGTGTGACCCTCGCTCGGGGTCGTTTCTGATGCAGAGGCTCGCCATAGCGATCCAGCGCGGTAATGCCGCGAGCGTTATGGGTACCTTTGCATCAGGTTTGCCAGGCTTTGGTTATTTTTAGCTTATATTATTGTATGTATAACAGCCTATTTTTTTTAAATAGACTTACTGAATTATGCAAATCAACACAAACAATTAAACGTTCTCAAATAGGAACAGGACGTGGCAGTACTAAGTGGTAGTAGATTGATTGATTGACTTGTCTGATTTAGTGAATATACATATGAATTTGTGCATAGTTGGTACGAATAAGTAATTTAATATATGAATAATTAATTTATAGTATAATAAAAATTATAATATACTACTGGATAATGTAACAAAAATTTTGACATGATGTTCCATTAAAAGACCCACATTAATGCTTAAATGAAAAGGTCTAAGGTTTTTTACGCATACACGTACTCGTATATACACTTATTGGAATGTTTTAAAGTTTCCTTTTAATTGCTTAGAATTCTTATTTAAAGCGATACTTACCATATTCTTACGTTTGAGTTATTATATTACTATATACGAATGAGTGTCGTGATAGCCCAGAGCGCAACGAACCTGTTTCAAATCCATAAGGCCCCATAGGGCCATGGTTCGAATCCGGGCGTGTACCAATGAGTTTTTCTGACTTAAGTACACAATATCACTGACACCGTGCTTCGGAGGGCACGTTAAGCAGTCGGTCCCGGACGCTGTCAATAGATGGCGGTCGTTACAGTTCCCAACCCGCAGTGGAGCAGCGTGGTGGACTTAAGCTCCAAGCCCCCCTCCTCACCCTGGGGGAGGCTTAAGCCCCTGCAGTGGGGTAAAAATGGGCTGATGATGATGATGATGATGATATACGAATAATGCTATGTGTAAGATCATTAAACCTTATGTATATCGGTGTGTTGTCATAAATACAACATGTAAGACTACATAGCGCGTGCCCTGATGCAGTACTAGCCTATCAAGGGCTCCACAACCATATCATCAGCCTATTAAATTCCCACTGCAGGGGCTAAGGTCTACTCTCCAGATAAAGGAGCTTGGAACTTAACCACGCTGCTCTAGCCCGGATGGCAACCGGGAGTCAGTGATATTTATGTGCATAAGTTAGAAAAAACTCATTGGTATATGCCGTGGGATTCGAACTACGGTGAACCACGGCTTCTAAATAAGAAGCGGGGTCGTTACCACTCGGCTGTCAAGGGCTCCGGGTGTACCGAAATAAGTCTTATCGCAAGTGAGGTCCATCGGCAAAAAAGCTAACCAAATGAACTTTGTTACCACGACGGAGGAGTAGGTCTAAAATTTATTTGCGAACGAGATTAAACTTCTTCGCAACTCGTTAATCGCTGCCTGCGTTTGCTAACGTTGTTAAATTACGGGCGAACTGTATAGTAAGAAATCTTTGTGTAAAAATTTGGGGTTGGTCAATCTACTTCTTTACATAATACAATATATTGATTTAAGTTTCGCAATCTGTTGATTTATAAGAATCGACAGTTTGAATTACAAAGTGTTTCCGCAAATCACCATTTATGTGAGCGACAGAATTGAGTTAAACGCTTGATGGTAAACGCTTGCTGTCAAAAATTGTCATACAGCAAAAAAATAAGGAAAATGAGAAGTGTATCTTGTAAAAATATCTGTACGAAGAATAATCGGTTTTACCCTTTGCAGTTTTTACTGACAGCTATATTATTGACGGTGTAGATTAATTCATCAGGAATTTGAAATATTAATGATTAATCAACAGAAATTCCACGTATTACTCTCGATTAGGCTGGCTTTTAGGCTCACTGAAACTCGAACGCGCTGTACTTTGATTATTTGGTATTTCTCAGGCGCTTAACATAGAGTTTCGTAAATTCTGTTCGTAATAACTTACTCCATCGTTCATAAATAAAACAGGAAATGTTAAATGTTAAAGAGTTACCATTGTTTAAAATTTCGATTTCATTATTTCATTGTTCTCATTTTTAAGTTTAAGAAATATTACATCACAAACGTCAAAATATCAATATTTCTTTCGTGTCCTATTTTTAATCTATATTAATAAAATTGTAGTGTCTGTTTGTCTGTCTGTCTGTCTGTCTGTTTATCTATTCCGGCTAATCTCCGAAACGGCTGAACCGATTTCAATGAAACTTTGCAGACGTGCAGAGGGCATTATCGGGGGTGACATAGGCTACTTTTTGTCTGTCTGTCTGTCTATTCCGGATTATCTCCGAAACGGCTGAATGGATTTCAATGAAACTTGACAGACATGCAGAGGGCATTATCAGAAGTGACATAGGTTACTTTTTATCTATCTGTCTGTCCGTCTGTCTGTATGCTCGAGCGGATCTCCGAAACGACCGAACCGATTTCAATGAAACTTCACAGATATGATAAAAAGATTATCAGGAGTGACATACAACACCTTTTGTTTATCTGTTTGTCTGTCCGTCCGTCTGTTTGTTTGAACTGATCTTCGAAAGGACTGAACTTATTTCCATGTAACTTTCAAAGATGTGATTAAAAGATTGTCAGGACTGACATAGGTGTTCAAACTGATCTCCGAAAGGGATGAACTGATTTCGATGAAACTTCACATATGTGATAAGAATATTGTCAGGAGTGACAAACAATACTTTTTGTTTGTCTGTCTGTTCGCCTCTCTGTCTGTTAGAGCTAAACTCTAAAACAGTTAAACCGATTTTTATGAAACTTCGCAGACGTGATTAAAAGGACGTGAAGAGTGACATACATTACTTTTTGTTTGTTTGTCTATCTGTATGTTCGAGCTAAACTTTCAAAGATTTTAATAAAACTTGCATAGTTTTATTAAAATCTTTGAAAGTTTAGCTCATTAACATTAAAAATAGGTTGTCAGGAGTGATATAGGTAACTTTGTCCGTGGGGTTGTCTGTCTGTCTTTTTGTTCCGGCCAATCTCCAAAACAACCAAACCATTTCAATGAGTGTTCGCAGACATAAAAAGGAGGTTATCAGGAGTGCCATAAGTTGGTTTTTGTCTGTGTGTCTGTCTGTCTGTTCGGGCTATTCACCGAAACGGCTAATCCGATTTTACTGAAATTTCGCAAACATAAAGAGGGCATTGTTAGAAGTGAAAAGTACTTTTTTTTATCTATATTAATAAAATTGTAGTGCCTGTCTATTTCGGTTTATCTCGAAAATTGCTGAAAGATTTTGGAACCGACTTGTGGAATAGCTATTCTACATGATAAAATGACTAAATGGATTTCAATGAAATCAGGTATAGAGATTTCTTAGGTAGTTAAATTGCAGAATTTTCTAGAAAGTGTCACAATATTCTGGAATGTCGCATCGATTATGCTGTCCTGGTACAACTGTATAGTCCACGCGAGCAAAGCCGCGGGCGGAAAGCTAGTTCTAAATATAATAATTTCCTTATCACGTGATTTCTGTTGATCCAATGTTGAAAAAATCACAACAGACGAGTCAAGACATAAAAAGCTGATGTAATGTTAGACTAACCGATTAGCCAAATGTTTAGAGACTGTGACTATAGACAGAACCAAATGTCGCGGGTTTGATTCCCGCCCGGAAGAAATATTTATGTACATGAACATGTTTATATGTTCCGTGTCCAGGTGTTAAAGTATCTACGTATCATTAAGAATTTTTAAGAATGTATATAAAACGAGCATAATACTTGCTTACTTTGGGACTAGATGGCGCTGTGTGGGAGGTCCCATGTATTATGATTATTATTAATGTTACAGTTACAATTTTTTGGTTACTTTAGGATTTTTAAATCTCTTTATTAATACAAGTACTCGAAGCAGATGAGGGATATTTATACTTATAATGGAATAAGGAAGGATAAGGCCAAATTTTTATGGCAAAATAAGTAACTCTCATCTTAACCTCCCACGTTAAAATGGGAGTCACGTGATTCGAAGAAAATATATGACGACTAGGAAAAAACGCAAATGAACAGTTTATTATATTAATAAAGCTCTAAGCGAACACAACTTTAGTCGTTCGATGGTTTATGGGAAATGTTCCGTCACGTAACGTTGTTATTTGGCAAAACGTATCTTTGCGTAAACAGTCATATTTATTGCGATGACACAAATATCAGGGTGGATATAAAACGCTTCTATAAGAAACTTCGAATGAAAAATCTTGGAGCAGAGTGGGTCCCGTTTATTAATACAAATTGGAGTGCAACGAATAGTGAAACGCGGGAGACTAGTGTCAGTAAATGTAGGTAAGCGCGTTTCAAATTTTCTTTTCCTTACCATTTAGTCTGTACTGCAATTATTCCTATAATAGGGACTCTGAAGCATTATGATAAAATACGACAACAAAACATTAATCATAAACAATATAAAAATAAAAACTAATTAAAAACTAAAGGTATTTACAAATTAAAAAAATACTATGTGAATTATCATAAATGACAAAATTTTAAAGAGACAATGGGTTCAGGGTACCAAGGATGCTTGCCGCGTTGCCGCGCTGTATTGCGACACTGATCCTCTGAACAAAGTATTCCTTGCTCAAAGGATCCCCTGTCAACAGACACAGCGCTACACCAAAATCGTGGACAAGTGATTTGGTATCCTTGGACCAGGGACCCATCGTCTCGACAGCAAAAGGGATAAAAATTAAAATGTGCCAAAAAAATTTACAGTTAGTAAAAATTTGCTAGTAGCTAATATCACTAATGTTAAAACGATATGATAATGATAGAAGGAATGACACTTATATAATAACGCTATCCAACAATTGATGATGTATCTAATTTTTTAGTGGTCAGTTGCAAACCTGCGTTCGTTCGTACATGGATACACAAATTAAAAAATCTATATGTATTGGTATATAATATTTTTTTATAAATATATAAATAATTTATTTATTAAAAAATATATATGTATTAATACATATATATTTTATGTATCCAGGTGCGAACGAACGCATCTTTGCAATTGACAACTAAAAAAAATTAGGTACATCATCAATAGTTGTATACCATTTCTTTCGGAAGTAAAATAAACTAGAACTAAGACCTCACTTCGGTCTGCACCTTCAAACGGTACCTAGGCACATAAGCGAACGTTATCTCTTGATTGACATTATGCAATTGATTTATATTCAATGCGGTTCCTTAATAGTGATATGTACACAACATAATATTACAATTTGTTGTAAATCATTACCACTTAAAGACGCTGGGTAGGTAGGTAAGTAATTCAGAATTTCAGATTTTTGTGTGGAGATAATTATACGAGTATTTTTTAAATTATGTTTATAAATACACAAATTTGGTTATTTTAGGGCAGTTTATTAATTTATTAATGAAAATTTTAAAAAATCAAAATCTAATCTAAAAATCGGTTGACCCTACAGGTCACCTCTGAAACTTCCTGCTATTCTCGAGTCCAAAGCACTGGAAAATTAAAAAGCTATTTAGCTCTTCGAACTCAAAATATCGATTTTTGTGGTTGTTTAGCTCTTCGACCTCGTATTTTTCGTTTTCCGAGCTCTCCAAACCCAAAAACAGAATTTCTATACATTTAGAGTTCTTCAAGCTCAGAAACCTGGGACATATTAAAGAAAATGTTATTTTGGAAATATTTTAATTGCGAACGCTTTCTTTTGAACGCTTCGTTTGATTTTAATGCTGTTTACAGCATTCTACTTAATTTTGTAAGCACAAAACTTTTGTGTAAAGTCAAAAATTAATTGGTTGTAAAATCACTAAGTTACTATATATAAGACTGCGATATCTTTTGAACGCGTCGTTCGATTTTGATATTTTTGGAAACACTCGACGCAGTTTTTTGTATACAAAAAACGTATTTATGATTTCAAGTAGATCGGTTGGAAAATCTCAAAGTTATTTAAGAAAAAACGTTAAAATTTTTATTTTTATTGCAGTTTATTTTTCATTATTTTTGAAACAGTTCGACTGATTGACTTCAAAATCTAAGTCTCAATAAATTCTTACAAATGTCGTATTGCGGGTCTTAATCGGTCAATCCGTTCTCAAGATATCGTACAACAAAAAAAGTTACATACACACAAACACATACGGGCGTCCAGCCTAAAATGAAAAGCCGTCTGATGAAAACTCGATTTTCGAAAATCAGACCCAAATCAATAACTTTCCTTGGATAGCGGGAACTTCAAAGTTTTCAAATGTTATTAGATCAACTTGCACTTGTTAGATTTTGTGTACTGTTTATAAAGAAACAGATCACGACCTTGAAGTTGTAAATCAAATTCATATGAACACAGATTACTCATATTTTCTTCGCATATGTAAAAAATTTAGATTTTGTATTTTGCACTGTAAGTCTATATGAAAGTAATATAGAGAAAGCTGATTTTTTGTCGCTCGCTATGAAAAGTTTGTTTTGTTTCGATGCTAAACGAATTAAAAATATTAATTAATCTGTCGTACAAAAAGTGAGCTTATGCAAACTATTTAAATCTCAACGTTAGCCGATGGAAAAGGTTCCATAATAATATTGGCTTTCGCCGAGTTTTGGAAGCATGACAAAGTTCCTTCGAATCTATTTGAACTTCAGAAACGCCGAAATTTAAATTTGAAGTAAATCGTGTAATAGATTTTATAAACGGGTTTGAATTATTAATTATCTTTTACTAATTCTAAAGAGATACGACGATTTCGGATTGTATTATCAATGCGAAACCAAATGATTGACTCGTTTTCCCTAAAATTCGTGTTCTTTTTTTTCTTATTTTGACTGCGAAAAGTTGAACCGAATTCATTATTTATATGAGTATGATGATATTTGTAAGTTCTTAAGGTGAGATGGCTGAATTGGAAGTCTCGCGAGTTAATTTTTATATACTCCTGTTCCGCAGGTTCTATACATTGACAGCAGTTCGAAATGTTTACTATCACATCAAAACCTGATGCTAGTGGCTCGCCAAAAAAAGCCACAACCTCAAATCGTGTGCCCGACTATGTGATGTAAGTTACCTTGACGCGGTTAATATCTATCTATTCTTATGCCGGTACCAGTCTGTCGGTATGGCATGCGTATGCATGCATACCAAAAGTTTACATCTACTAAAGTCACAATGTCGTGATAGCTTGAACGCAGCGAACCTGTTTCAAATCTATAAAGCCATGTGGCCATGGTTCGAATCCGAGCGTGTACCAATGAGTTTTTTTCTTATTTCAGTACATTAACTATCACTGACTCCGTGCCTCAGAGAGTACGGTAAGCAGTCGGTCCCGATTGCTGTCATTAGATGGCGGTCGTTACAATTCACCAATCCGCATTGGAGCAGCGTGATGGAATTAAGCTCCAAACCCCTCATATCGAGTGGAGGCCTAAGCCCCTGCATTGGGGTACAAAAAGGGCTGATGGAGAAAGTCACAATATTGGCTGCAACCTCCACGCTATCTCCCCTATTTAATCATAAGTGAAACCAGAGGCGGTTGTGACGTAAAATAAAAACCAAAGTGCCTTCATAAAGGAACCCTCTGTTTGATTTCGCGTCGCGAGTGCATTCATTTTCTGAAATAAGCTATTGAATACTACATATGTTTCAGAACATACGCCCGTGACGTTATATTATATACCTTAATACATTATCATACAAACAGGTTCAACTATAACTTAGTCTCGAAACTTGAACCACAGAGCCTTCAAATGAAGTTAGCTCATGTACAATAGACATGGGACATGTTCTAGTTAAATTCTGAGACTGAATCTACATAGACCGTCGGATGAGGCCGTTTTTTTATTGTATCGTATCGTGCCTAATAGCATAATAAATACCTTCTATCTTCAAATGTGTCTGTCTGTTTCTCCGTTTAGGAACTAATGCTAAATAAAAAATGCCGTCGGCAGAAAAAAATTTAATCTTTTAAATATTTTTTAGCTCTTTAAATCTTAACAAATCGAAACCCAAAATGGAAAACGAATTGAATCATTTATTCCCTCAAAAATTTAGACTTTAGATATTATGTTGACTATCAGCAACCGATAGCCACAAGTGGATATTATACGCGATCCGTTTTTTTTTTTTTAATCCATATGGCATTTTTGAAATGTGCGTGCAGACTTTCCAAAATCTTCCTAAGTGAACAGAGAGACAGGCTAATTTGATGTTAAGAAGGTTTTTTAAAGCTGTTATATTATGTTATTAAGCGTGATACAATTTATCACAAATTCGGTTTCGGCCAACGGTCTAATAAATTGGTTAAACGAAAACCGTTCGAGAGAGGTTATGTAGTTATGTGTATTACCATGAAAGATATTTGAATTTTGTCGAATATTACGTAATTCATAACCATGCATAGATAGATAGATAGATGCATAGGTCACGACTTTGCTGAGGGAGTTAAACGTTTACTTCCACCTGGCCCAGTCCATAAATACATTATTGGCTTCATAGACAGTCATCAATCATTCCATGAATTATAAAGATAAGTTTGTTTTGTTGTTGGACGTTGAAGTTATAATAAAGTGACATATTCAGTCTGAGGTGTAGGTAATAAAGTTGATATGTTAAAAATGTATGTGATGCGTATTTCGATTGATAAATTGGTGTCGGAAAATTGAAGCCATTATCCATGCCACCAGCCGTTTTTTTATTACCCCACTTCAGGGGCTTAGGCCTCCCATCAAGATGAGGGAGCTTGGAGCTTAAATCCACCACTCTACTCTAATACGGGTTGGCGGATTGTAACGAACGCCATCTACGAGCATTGCCAGCAACCAGGATCGACTGCTTAACCTGCTCTCCGAGGCACGGAGTCAGTGATAGTTAATGTACTTAAGTAAGAAAAAACTCATTGGTACACGCCCGGATTCGAACCACGGTCTCATGGCCTTATAGATTTGAAACAGGTTCGCTGTGTTCGAGCTATCACGACATATCGGGCATGCTGGAAAATTAATGTGGGCCTATAATTTGCTGGATCAGTTAAGGAATTATTTTACTTAATTTCATTAAAACTGGGACGATTTCAGCATCTATGCTATGGTTGAAAATGGTAGCCAGATATGGTGCAGCACAATATATAATAGAGTTTATTACTTTCGTTGATGGAACCCAAAAATTCTCGGTCAAATGTTTTGATAACACACTGAGGGTCGATATGACCTTTAATATTAAAAAAATATGTATTTAATGTCGCTGTCAATAGATGGCGGTCGTTACAATCCCCAACCCGCAGTGGAGCAGCGTGGTGGATTTAAGCTCCAAGCCCCCTTCACCCTGGGGGAGGCCTAAGCCCCTGCAGTGGGGTGAAAATGGACTAATGAAGAAGTATTTAACTCATTTGCAACTTATACATTTTAGTTTGTAGGTTTATTACGTCACGTTGTTTTGAATTTATCATCAGAGTTTACAGTTATGCGACTGAAATAACTGGATTTAACTAAAATGCAAACCCCCTTAAATACTAAAGAGTAATTTTTATGATACTGCAAAGTGCATATTCATCAAAATATTCACTTTGGTTATATTTTGTCGTGCCATACAATTCCTATAAATTCTTCCTATTTTTCATAAATAGCTGAACTTGGCCATTCACTATATTATAATTTATTATTATTAACTTTCGAAACTTTAGTATGAAATACAATTTAGAACCTCCTCATGATTATTTTAAAGAAATTATTGTAAGCGACATTTGAGTCATTGTTTGAAAATGACAATGAAAATAAATTTATGTTTAGAACGTTGTTCTGAAATTCAGTAAATGATTAGTGACATAGTCATAATACTTACTGAATTTTAGAGCGATTTTGTTGTTACTATTTAATTTCCAAAGAAGGTTGCTCGTTGATCACCGTTATCAGAGGTTAAACTAATATTATATTATCGTTGCACGTACCTGAAGACCGAGTTATTATCGTTGGTTCCATGAATAAATTTAACAATTAAAATGACTTGAATAAATTAATAAACCTAGTAGTTTGAATAAACTCATCCAATAAATTAAAATTGAAATTCCCACAGACAATTAAACGTTAACAACTTGACACAACTTTGTATAAAATAATTTATTCAAAATCATCAATATTTCCAAATGAAGGTTTAAACACACATATGCCTATAAATTTTTTTAACTTGCACACATACTTATTCATTTCTCGTTCAATAAATAGACAACTGCTTAATATCTTTGCGATCCTTAGATTTTAAAAAACGCTGGAGTCAAATTTATATACTCTATGGTTTTAAAATATTATGAAATACGGTTTAGACATATATACCGCGAATAGTACGACATCTGTTCTGTTAGACAAGCTGATAATTGTATAATCAGAATACTGTAGAGAGTCATATTTTTATATATCTCTCTTTGTATATATTTTACTCTTCTATTAATTATATTTTTGTTTGTAATCGTAGCTTAATAGAGCTGAAATGAAAGATACGAATGCTGAAAGGAAAAGACTTTGTATTTCGTAATCGTGATTGCATACAATAAAACATATATTCGCACGACACTTCGAACTGTTAACACTACGAACCGCCTCAACCAACAGCCCGGAATCGTATCCGTCAAAAAAGGCCGAGCCATCCGGGCTCGTGTTCCTAACACATAAATAATTTGAATTTATTCAAATTCAAATTATGTACTTTAATCGAATGTCAGGCTTGTAACTAGCCAGCGCTACAATATTTTATCATTAACACATTTATTCATCCAATGTTCAACCAGGCAATATATATATATTGCTATTATTTAAAAATAACTAAGTCTAAGTCCTTACCAGAAAGATCCAGTATTATGTAAGACTACGAAGCTATTATTCTTCTGTAGTAATTAGAAAGATACATTCTACCCTTTTAAAATTTAAAATTTCTAATAAAACTTTTCGCTTCGAAAAAATAATGTCGTTATGACGAATTACTTTATACACACAGAAGCGGAAATAAGGCATAGTGCAAACTATAATTTTATGTGGCACACTTTTTGCAATTTTAATGAGTAAACATTGAATTTAATTATTTTTTGTTACACCTAAACTTATGTCTAGTGGCAACACGAAAGTAGTATTTACGTCTCTACTACTTTGTACTATTTAGAGACATTTTTAATATAATAAAATATATGACAGGTAGGCAAATATTTTTTTTCTTTCTAAGTCCCGAAACCAGTCCAACAGAGTAAAGTATTAATGTATTTTTAGGACATCCATGACTTAAAGGCATGGGAGGCAGAAACCCGACCCGTCCAGAGCACTAGTAAAACCGTATTGGCAAGTGGAAACTTAGTGGGGGGGACCGAGTGGTAATTATTTGATTATTATGTTGCCCTATATTAACGACTAGCGACCGCCCGCAGCTTCGCTTGCGTAGACTACAAATTCCTGTTATAGGTACTATTAATGTTCGAGATGGTTTATACATAGTTTTTGCTGGAACCAATTTTGGTTACACCCATTCAAACTTTCAATCTTCATTCCCCTTCCACCCTTTAAAAAAACCGATACAATTTTTCATCTCCCGTTTCCCACCCTTAAAAGGTGGAAATCTAAAAACTCTGAAACACGTCATTATTTAAGTTACTCCATTCCCATCCTTAAGTTGAAATTTCTAAAAAAGCTTTTCTTCGTGTTCACGTTATAAAATAAACCTATGTTCCAAATTTAAGCTTCCTAGACTTAGTAGTTTTGGCTGTACGTTGATAGATCAGTGTGGACAAACGACAGACAGATAGACAGACAAACAAACACAAAAAGTAGCTTATGACACTCTTGACAACCTTCTTTCACGTCTGCAAAGTTTCATTAAAATATGTTCAGCCGTATTGGAAATTAGCGCGAATAGATAAAATTGAATTGAATAGACACATAGACGTACAGACAAACAGACGGACAAAAAGTAGCTAATGTCAAATCTCTTGACAACCTTCTTTCCCGTCTGCAAAGTTTCCTTAAAATCTGTTTAGCCGTTTTGGAGATTAGCTCAAACAGACAGGTACACGTACAGATAGACAGATGGAGAAAAAGTAACATTTGTTAGTTTTGATGACATTTTTTTCATACTTGTGATGTTTCATTTAAATCGGTTTAGACAGATGGACATACAAAAAGTTGACTACATCCTTTCCATATGTGTAAAGTTTCATCAAAATCGTTTAAGCCGTTTTGCCCGAAGCCGATTTGCTCGAATAGACAGACAGTTCGTCTTGATATATATATAGCCTATATAACCCTCCGCTAGATTCAGGCTATGAAAGGCAAAAATAATTTTCCAAATCCGACTGGTAGTTTCAGAGATTAACGCATTCAAACAAACAAACAAACAAACAAACAAACAAACAAACTCTTCAGCTTTATAATAAGCATTTCTATTATATAGATTAATAGATTATAAAATAATACTGAAAACCGTATCAAAGTCTATTGCGTGGTTTGGAAGTAAAAAGTTAACGAACAGAGACAGACAGCGAATTTATTTTCTCCCGCTATAGTTTTCATATTTCGATAAAAACTGCTAACATATTAATTGAAATTGTGTGGTGTACAGGGCAATTATAATATGCATGAAATGCTTAAGACAACCTTGGGGGGGATAAGGATTAATATCACGTTTAAAAAACATCTTCGCAAATAGTACATAATATTAGAACAAATTTGATTGTCATAAAAAAGGTTATAATAAGTTAACCTTAAAAGATACACATATGCTGTCGCGGACTTTTGGTTAGAATTTTTAAAGGGGAACAATTCCGTAATACATGATTTTTGGTTAACATCAACCGTTTACGCAGCGCGCGCGACGGAAGCTCTCAAAAGGAATAATTTTTTCCGTTTTTGCAACATTTTTCACTCATGCTCCACTCCTATTGGTCGTAGCGTGATGTAGTATAGCCTATAGCCTTCCTCGATAAATGGACTATCCAACAAAAAAATAATTTTTCAATTCGAACCAGTAGTTCCTGAGCTTTGCGCGTTCAAACAAACAAACAAACAAACAAACTCTTCAGCTTTATAATATTAGTATAGATTTCCTGTATAAAGAATATAAATTGATTGTAAGTTTCACATGTAAATATTCTAATATGTTTAAAATCTCTTCAAGTTTAAGGAAACACCGTCCATGTACGTTCTATTAAAGCCGGCTCAGTAGTCAAAAATGGTCGGGCATGAAAATCGTTTCCAACGGTAATCTAGATGCTATTAGAAAAAAGTTTAAGGAGAAAAAAAATCGACTCTTTTTAACGGTCCCGTAGTTTGACCAAGAACCTTTATTATTTCTCCATGTCCATTCCTTTGTTTGTTTGTATGTCACAACCATTTTATTCCCAGAATATTTGGGCTATAAAGTAGATATTTGCTATGTTTTTGCACGTTTGTTATTACTATAAAAGAATGCATTAAAATAGTCGTGACAACAAAATGAGAATAAAAAAAAAATTTTTTACCTACCTTCTCGAAAATCGGTATTAATATGTTATCGTTGAAAGTATACGTATATTCTAAAAACCATTTAAAGGCTATGGTTTAAAGGTGAGGTTTTACGAAATATTCGGTCATAAAATAGCTTTTTTAAATACGTTGCATGCCCCCCCTCTCATCTAACTCTTTTACTACTGTTTCAAAAATCTTAAAAACCCATAATAATAGTATACAATAACAACTTGCTACAAAAATTATTACAACTCTCGATGGTCAACTAGTTCACGAGTTGTCATAAGCCACTCAAGTTGATGCGTAATTCAATGCTTAATATAAAAATGATTTTGGTTAATAATAAGTTTTTGTCGGAGTATATCCCGGCGTGTACGAGATCAGAATAATCGGAAAACAACTCAAAAATATGGTTTTTTCCATGTCAGTTATCTACACTTGTGTATAGTTTAAAATTTTTGTGTTGGTGTTTGGTGTCATTCGTTACATTAAACGAATCATTTTGTTCGTCTTCTTCGCATCGTATTGGAAAATGGAATTTTTTCATTACAATGAAATCGTAAGGTGGAATGATTCAATTCTTCTTTTTCTCGCTATGTACATTTTATATAGCTTTCCCAACGCTCACGCTTTTATTACACTGATCGCTGTAACTAAGGTCCCTTTACATAAGGGTTCTATTGGTGCCCATTATTCCACTTTAACGACTGTCTGTCTGTACGTCAGAGCTGTTTTGCTCGTAATTAAAACAAGGCCCAAAAATCACATTTTAATCTTCTAATAAGTAACTAAAAAATCTCTAAAAGTGTGATTTCAAGAGCAAATACTATTAGTCAGAAGGAAAAGAAGACTCAATACAGTGACAACAACAACCGTCCCCTTACGAAGGTCGTGAGCTGCGCCGCTTTGTGTGGTCCTGGGCAGCCCGATCCGTGCTCCTATTTTCTAAAAATAATAATAATTTAGAATATATTTTGTTTAGAAATTGAAATATCTTCTCATAGAGAATGTATTATGTTATTTATCTTAGACCTAAAAAAAGCACATTCGACTGATACCTACATCTCTGTCCTTTGCGTACAAAGTTTAACAAGTTTACATAAACGAAAAGTTTCTTATCGATATCTATATCGTTGGCCAGAGATTGGGGCATTCGATTTTACTCGGCTCCGACTTTACTCCAGTCGAGAAAGGAAAAAAGTATTCGGACGTGACGCGTCGTATTGATCGTTCCGAGCCGCGATGGCGGCCGCTTGTTTTCTTTGTATCCGTCGATTTCGCTTCATTTAGTGCCGGACCGTTTTATTGCTAAAAGAAAACAAAGCGTCGCTCCGAGTTTGAATTTTTTTTTTAATTATCTTCGTGAATAATACGTATTTTTGAAAGCATGTGTTAATTTTGATATAGGTTGCAATCTTTAATAGGTACGTGTGTTTACGCGGGATACTAAAAGGCTTCGTTGGCTCCTACAAGCCAAACATGTATAATATACTACGTGCGACCGATCTGTGCGGCTCTGAAGTTAGTCACAAAAACGTTGCTGTAGCATAACGTACTCATAATAGCATTGCGGCGGTAAGTTAGGCGAACCTGCACAATCGTTCACATCGCATTTCAAACTCGCACAGATATGTGTGATGCTTTTATCAGTTCGGTGACTTATGGAATTTAAATTCTAATTATATCCAATTATCAAATTGAATTTATTAAATTATTATCAAATAACTTAAAAGTAATAATTGAATAGAAGCCCTCTTCAGCGTTTACAGTCTTACCACTCTTTTTAGGTGATGCAAGATGGCGAGTTTCAGTCCGCGAGGTCCCCGCGCGCCGGCCTTCACCGCCGCGAAATTGCGTTTGACATTTTCGATACTGTAAAGTGACATTTCTAACTCTATTAAAACCAAACGTTGCTGTCAAATTTCATTACTCTATGTTAAATAATAACGTACGTGCCGTACTATAAAGACATACGGTGCCAAAACATGGACTCTTACGGTAGTACCAGAAAAGTATTAAAATACTAGCGTAGTGTACTGGTCCACAAATTAAAAGTCGCTCAATGTGCTATGGAGCGGGCTATGATCGGTATTTCTTTGATAGATAAAATCAGGAACAATGAAATCCGTCGAAGAACTAAAGTTGTCGGTTAGCAAGCTGAAGTGGATATGGACTGATCAAAATAGAACCAACAACCGATGGGGTAAACGAGGTATTTAGTGGAAGCCGCACGTACCGGAAAGCGAAGCGTCGGACGCCCTGCGGTCAGGTGGACAGATGACCTGTAGTACCTTATTGGGGGTAGTTGGATACGAAAAGCGTATATTCTGCAGTGAAAGGACACGATCTCATGATAGAGATGATCATATAACAGATTAATTAATATTAAAATGGGTTGTTTTTCTTACATTCGAAGGCGTGGTTAATTAGCTTAAAAGAGTAAACTCGAAAAAGCTAACTCACACAAAATTCGTCAGCTTCGTTTTCACATACCATTTTAATGAAAACTTTCATATCAGCGTAGCATACTTAAATAGCGTATATAAAACGTTATTCACAGGAAAAAAAATTGGTTATAAGTAACAATAAATTTAAGTAATCAAACTCAGTTGTACCAGCTTATCACCACACGTTGAAAATTAAAATTTATTACATCATGCTTTAAGGGTATGACATCGGCCACAGAGCATTAGAGTGGGTTAGAATTGGTATGTAGGCGGATTTGCTGTCTTTTTCATGTGTGCAATATAACATACACTTAAGACACATTTTACAATCTAAACTCATCGATCAAATCATAGCAAAGATGGAAAGTAAAGGGTTGGACAACTTAACGCCTTTCTATAAAATGAGATAAATCTAAGAAAAAACTTTTTACGTATGCATAAAATTTTACTTATTCATGGAGTGAATTTTTGGGACGCGTTATATTACACTTCTAACCTACTCGATTCATTACGACATAGACAAAGAATGGGACGCAAGCGCCTCACCTATAGGAAAGAAGAGTGCCTAGCTAAGCATTAAATCAATACAATTTTTTTGTAATTTTTCTATACTTTGCTTTGAACCAGAAATTAGTTCTTTTATAAAATCACTTGGTGTCATTAATGCATACATAATGTAAAATAAACGCAAATGATCGCCTAACAGAGGTCTTAACGAAATTATGTAAGATTCAAAAAAAAGAGCGTGATTAAATTTTTTTTAGATAAACTTATGGCAGAAATAATGTTATTTGGAAATTAGTTTGTTTAAATCTTGAGCAAAGCACTTGTAATATTGAAACAATTTATTTGTCGTTTTGCCTACCCTTAAAGAAAACGGGAAAATGTAATTCAATTCTGTTTCGATTTAAGCTCGGAAATATTTTGAGAAACGATGCAATTTCTATCGCGAAACTATAAAATCTGATCTCCTTCCAATTCGTTCGCTGCGATGCAGCAGATGCTATATCATACATTTACCAGACAAACTAGATATAAGTGGACGACCAGGCCCGCAACGCGACCTAGAGATCGGAACGAAATCTATATTTCGATATAAATCGGTTTCAAATTTAAGCCGCATACATATATCCATAATATGGATTTGAAATATCGTTGCAAATCACGAACTAACGAAGGTTATTTTTGTTTGAATATCATACGAATATTAAATGTCGTTAGTGGATATATATTTATAAACAGCTTTTTTTTTATTTAACATATTCTAGAGTTTTATTTCTGCGATAAAGTGTATGCAGTGACACCGTATAATTTATTTTAGTTATAGGTTTTATTTTTTTGTTGATCGGTGATAATTTTCATACTAGTTTCGTTCCAGCCCAATTCAAAGCATCCATTAACAAGCAACTACCTATATCAAGTTTCTTACGTCTAAACCTAGGAACCATTTCTAGTAGTAGTCTATTTTCTTAAAGTATATTTGTGAGCCGGCAAATATTGTGACATTAGAATGAAAAAGTTATAATTTAAAACAAGAAGATATTTGGTGCTAATTCTACGACATTTTAAACTTCTTTGCTAACCCAATGAGTCTCAGTTCTGGAATGGTTTTTTTTTTCAGAATATATAGAGACGTCAATGTCTTCCTCCTTATTATTATGTTATTTTTTTAACAAATATTCAAGGTAGGTTTACAAAATCATTTCGTCTGTTACGATTTTAACTTAAAACGTGCATTAAATTAATTAAATGATTCTAAAAAGTTACCGTATCACGACAAGAAATTTACTTCATTGAAAATTAAAATTATATGACATGAATACAAAATAAGAATTTTCGGATTTAATCCTTTACTGGTGCAGTAAGATCATGTTTCTGGTGAAATTCCAACGAAAAGTACCCTATAGGATTTGATTTCCTTGTGAGTGTGAAAATATGTGGCATGAATGGCCAAATTTTTTTTATTATATAGACATGGAAGTTCGACTTTTTTTACAGCTTTAGGGGCCTTAGTAAGTAAGTACCACCACACATTCCTAAGAAAAAAAGTCTTGACAGACAAATAGACAGACAAACAGACAGAAGGATAACGAAAGGATCCTATTAGGATTCCTTTTCTATGAGGTATGGAACCCTAAAAAGTCGCATATTTCGAGAATCAACATATTACTACATAGGCACAAGTAAACAGGAAGTATTTTCAAAGAACATTTTATGTATTTACATCAAACGGCAGGTAAACTGTAGTCACGATTCTATCGCAGGAAGATGGGTAGACATGGATGAGTAAATCTAAGGGTTCCCCTTTTACCTTCCGAGGTACGAGCCCTTAAAATTTGTCTCAACAAAAAAGTTGCTTCTTTGAATAACAAAGCTCAAAACCGGATGAATGACGGACGTGGAAAATGGAAGAATAATAAATAAAGTCAACACGAAAAACTTTAGTTAGGTAAGAATTAATTTTAATTTTATATTTTTCAATTATCATTAAAAGTAAATTGTTTTACAAATGTTAAAAATACTTTACAAACGAAACATTTTCCAAAGTTATTAAACAAATTATCCCTTGAAATCCTATTATAAAATAAAAGATGCCGTAGACAATAACTCATTTCATTACAAAATATTAACCGCGTACGTACGACTAAAATAAAATTAGGTAAAATCTCTTCATAGCTACATTACTTGACATATATTTGATCAATTATTTGAGATTGGCGCAATTAATTTTCAATTGTCTTTCGTTGACAAAGCGAAAGCTTAATTACTAAGGCTATTACAGTATTAAAACATATTATTATATTATAACGCTACAAAATAGGCCTGCCAGAAGGGTATGCTTTGTATATTTTTGAGTAGGTACTCAACTAGGTTGTTTTAACATTTTAATGCGTGGTTAACCTCATATTAAAATACGAACTACTAGCTAGAATAAGTTCGTGAGTGTTACAGATATGACTATACCTATAAACTTATTATTATTATTATTAAACTAAAATCGACGGATCTCCTGCTATCGCACGAACTTCTTACGACATTGGAAATGAACCAAACGGAATAAAGTAAACACACATATTTCGGATAATATTTTTCGAAATAATTTTTTTTCGCAATAAAAATAACAACTGTATCTGAATAAGCCTAAAACTTCGAAATATAACATTCTGTACGACATTTCGATCGAAACAACTGAATTAGTATGAAATGAAACACCGACGAATATCCGACTTCCAAATAAGGGCACCCTTAACCACTACTTCCGGTTGTCCGATTCTAACAATTTTAGTCTCAATCGACCCCACGTTTAATTACCCCGAGCTTTTTTTTATTTTTTTCTTATTCGGACCTAGCTCTCGAGATATCGGGTTCCCAAAATGAAAATCGGGGAAAAGAATTGCGATTTTTTTTGTTTTTTGCCGATAAGTTTTTTGTTTTTGAACTATTTCCAAATTGTTTTTTGCCATCTTGTAGAGCTCTTCTTTCTTCAAGTCTTTTGACACCACGTTCATCCCGATATCTCGAAAACTCTTTGTGCAATCTGCCTGTCTCACAAAACTCCTAAATGACCCCCTATACTCCATCGAAATGAAAGTCATTTCCAATGACAAAAACATGTAATTTAAAATCTTTGTTCACACAAACAAAAATCATTCTCGAAACTTTTGACTTTCTTTGTTAGGGAACAGTTTCCATGGGTTTTTACAGATTTTAAAATAAAAATTGCTTATTTAAAGGAAAGAACGCACTTGGATTATCATTTTGGAGAGGTTGGAGAACTTCCATTGCATGTAAAACAATTATAACCTTTCATATATTTCATATAGTTTTTTATTTGAAATGATCTTGTTTACAATGTTTGCGATACTGATGGAAAATGCAAACTTTGCTATCATATCGCTTGCAAGCAAATTACAAGCTGACGTGTTTAATAACATTTTAAACTATCTATTCAACGATACCCTTTATGATGGATACTGGACAGATAAATATTTTTCATTCACATTTTTCATGTATTTCAGTAGTCTATCGAAATCTCTGTGGAACTATCAAAATATCCAATCATCAATCATCTACAAACATCTACGTATACAACGGGTGTTAAATTATTGTAAGCGCTACGAAGCAGACAGATGAATCGATCATCATTTTTTTTCCATTCCATCTGCCCTTTTTATACTTCATTGCAGGGGCTTAGGCCTCCCCTTAAGATGAGGGGGCTTGGAGCTTAAATCCAATGAGCTGCTCCAATGCGGCTTGGCGGATTGTAAGGACTGCCATCTATTGACAGCAACCGGGACCGACTTCTTAACGTGCTCTTCGAGGCACGGAGTCAGTGATAATTAATGTATTTAAGTCAGAAAAAACTCATTGGTGACGTCCGGATTCGAACTACAGCCATTTGTCCTTATAGATTTGAAACAGGTTCGCTATCACGACATCAAATTATAAGGGTTGCTGATAACTACAAAATCCTACTTTAGAAATATTGGTTTGATTAAAATTGAATAAACTAAACTGTAATATACCTATTACACCTATTTAAATGTATGTATGTATGTAAGCACAAACTCGTCCTCTGATGAAGTCACAGAATTCACTGAATATGAAAAGTAATTTGTATCGTTATGCCACCTATGTAAGAAACTCCAGAACTTCTAGAAAGTCAGAAGTTACATTCTAGGCATTCTAAGTTATTTGTAAATTTTCTTTTTCACGTATCACTTAGGAGAGCAGATAATAATCAAAGCTCTGTTTTATTTGCTAAATTTTACATATGTAGGCATGATGAGTAGTTTTTTTCGAAACACAATGTGTTAAAAGAATTGGTCAACCTTGGATTTTATTTTTCCGGTGTTTCAGGGTAAGTTTGGAAAAAAATATTTCTCATATCACATCTCGTATTTTTTAAAATTGAAACAAATATACGTATCTATGTCAATTGGAATCGATTCCGTACGTTCAAGATTAAATAGGAACACTTATGGGATCACTTTGACGTCTGTCTGTCTGTCCGTCTGTCTGTTACAGCCTATTTCCAGAACTTGGCGACCCGACTAGAGACGTAAGTATATCGTAAATAAATGATTTTACATTTTACGGGTAAACTTTAAGGGGCAAAATATATATATCAAATGAAAGTGCTTATTATAAGAAATATTTCATGGTTAACAAGTTATTAAAGATAATATGCGAAAATTTCCCCCCGCCCCTCCTTAATTTTCAAAAATGCGTATAAAATTTTGGAAAAAGAACAAATATAGGCTTTCCTTTATATTTTATAAGAAAACCTAAGCGATGAACAAATTCTAATTTTCAGAGTTAGTTTTGGCGAGCAAATAAGGTAATTGACAATAAAACTTTTCTTAAGTGCCTCGTAACAAATGAAAGTGCTCATTTTGGTAGATACAATTTTTGTCTATTATTTTAAAATGCATAGTTTAATAAAATTAAAGAAAATATACGGTAATCGACCATTGTTTTTTTATCACCAAAGCTAATTAGCTTAAATATTTAATAAATAGGGATTAAATAATTACTCATAGTTTACAGGAAAATGTTAACGAAAGAATTGAAATTCTTGCAGGAATTGAAAAATATACGTAAACAGAAAATGCATATATTTAAAATAAGTTGCTTAATTTCAATGACAACTAATAAGTTCAATTTGTCTAGTGTATGGCATGACAACTTATCTAAAAGGAGTCGGGTTCAATTTCTAGCCTAAATTTTTATTAATAATAATAAAATAACACACACAATCACAACAATGTCTAGGTTCCAAACTAAGCATTAGCTTGTATTTTGGGTACCAAGCGAAGACACCACATACATATAACATAAATATAACATATATATAACATATATATACAATAAATTAGATTAAAAAAAAAAATTAGATGACATCAGGGTTTTGTTTAACGAGATATGAATTTCCAAATTAGTCTTGAGTTCATCGGTTTGATGTCTTCACTTCCGTTTGTCGGCCATAGGTGGTCATCAGATCTGAAAATCGATACAAAAATCGTCAAAACATTATTTTATGAAATCATATTATAATTTAATTCTTTCAAAAAAAACTACATGGATAGCTGTTTAATATTTTACGTGATAATTTAAAACACATTTACTCAACATGTTTAGAAATTGTTGTCACGAAGTTATAATTAATAAGTAATTTACAGTATTATTATAAATACTAATTTTATTACTAATTGATGTCTTCGTGTTGTGCACATCGGTCTTTTCCTTATCGCGTCATCCATTAATCTCGTAAGAAATGAGTAAACGTAGCAAGCATTGTACGAAAAATTTGTTCGGTTGTGGGGTCTTTTGGCGAAATCGAGGTTCAAAGACACGAGTTGCCATTGATTCAAGGATGCTCATTTACTCAAATGCTATATAGAACGCGTCGTATGGGTCGTTTTCAGTACTAAGTACATTATCAAGTTATTTCTTGTAAGATTTAACAACAACTGGCAAAGTATAATTAGACGACTGAATGGTCGAGTGGTTAGGGACCCTAACTGCGGAGCCAACGGTCGCGGGTTCGATTCCCGCCCGGAACAAATATTTATGTGCATGAACGTGTTTATTTCGTTCCGGGTCTTGGTGTCTAATATTTATCTATGTAAATATTATTAACAAAAAAAAAGTATTTAAGTATGTATATCAGTTGTCTAGTAACCCATAACACGAGCATAATACTTGCTCACTTTGGGACTAGATGGCGCTATGTGGGTTGTCCCATGTATTTTTATTATATACTAGTATACAGTGTCAAATTTAATTTATTATTCAAAAATATAAATGGGTTTTTCGTTCTTTTATCTGTACTTTTTAATCCTGCAATGACTTAGTTGTTTTGCGTGTCCGAGTAAGTACTTTGCAATTCTCTTTATTATGAAATTTTTATGTTTTTTTTTAAATTTTGTTTGAAAAATTAAAGCGATTTATTCTTTGTAAATATTCACGAAACAGAGCCAATCCGAAACTTGGAAAACGTAATAAGACCTGGAACCGAATGCTGGCTTTATTTTGTGAAAACAAAGAAACTGTATAAAATATATATTTGAGGGGGGATTCGAGGGAATCACCTCCTAGAATGGGCCATTCCTCTAACTAGGACTGATAACGCGTAGAGCTCAGAGCGTAGGACGGCATCCAGCGTATCACGTTTAAGTAATCGAATAAGTGTGACGAGGGTTTCCTTTCTATTTGACATTTAAACGGAAGCAGTGAGGCGCGAAATTTCGTGAGTTTTCCGCCGAAGTAAGCTTAGACATCCATTACTTGTATCACCTTTTTTAAAAAAATAATCCCCTATGACATATTGAATTATATGAAATACGGCCGCTGCTCTTAAAACTTAAGAAAATCGAAAAAGTTTTTCCGATGAACGCCATATGTACGTGGTTGAAATATCAGAAAAAATCAAGCCGACATGCAAGTCTATAGGCAAGTTGAATATGACTGAGGTAAGTGCCCCTACATCACTACTGTAACCCGACACATCCACCCTTTTCCAGCACGCTTTCCACTGCGCTGGCTCTGTATTCAACATTATATAAATACAAATTATATAAATAAAGAATATAAATTTAACCCGTGAGAACCTCTAATTGGCTTCCTGTTTTTATTAATGTTTACTATAGGTATTGCGTAGCTGTTGGTTTTCCTAAGATAATAAAAATAAAATAATAAAATTACCTTTTAATTTTTTGTGAATTTAACATGACGCATTTCAGATAATGAGAGCCAGGGTGCTTTCATTACTCCAAAGTTGTTCTCATTACCGTTTCAATAAAATATTTTATCTTTTGTTTCAAATGTCAAGAAATAGAAAACGTACAACGTCAAAAGCCTCTTGGACAACGGATATTTTACACATTTTGTTTTTTATTTGGATCCATAGATTAATATAATATTGTAATACCTAAGTGGCAAAAGTTACATTTTTGTTGATAAGCAATATCAATGAGCGCATTCTCTTCAGCAAAATTCAGTACCTATTATACGCTATTTGACAGGTTTGAGTATAACAAACTGATGACTACACTTTTAGAATTTCGGGAAATTACCAATTATTACGGAGATATATACGATGTCGTGATAGCCCAGAGCGCAACGAACCTGTCTCAAATTTATAAGGCCCCATAGGGCCATGGTTCGAATCCGAGCGTGTACCAATGAGTTTTTCTGACTTAAGTACACAATATCACTGACACCGTGCTTCGGAGGGCACGTTAAGCAGTCGGTCCCGAACGCTGTCAATAGACGGCGGTCGTTACAGTTCCCAACCCGCAGTGGAGCAGCGTGGTGGACTTAAGCTCCAAGCCCCCCCTCCTCACCCTGGGGGAGGCCTAAGCCCCTGCAGTGGGGTAAAAATGGGCTGATGATGATGATGATGACGGAGATATATAAATCAAAGTTGTGTTTTTACGACGCGCTCGTGTCGTCACTTGGTGCCGCTACGTACAAATTATCCACGTTAGCCCCTAGTAATGTGACCGAGTGACGTCATTGCACGATTTCTACCTGTTTCGGTCTCTTCAGAATTCTTCAGACAGTATCAGGTTAACATCAAGAGAGGACTGCCAAAAATACTAGTCGTGTTTTTTTGATCAGAAGTCCCAAAATTTCTACAGCAACGGGATCATGTCACTACCTACAAAATGGCAGACGCCCATTGAACAAAATGGCACATTTGTATAGAAATAGAAAATAGAATAGAAAAGCTTTATTCAGTATAACCATGTGATAATACAAAATGCAGGATTCTCCTTTTAAGTGAAACACCTGTGCCAAGAGTAATCCGCTCCTCCAATATTTCTAAAACTATGGAATCATGAATTTGGTTACAAAAGTTCTTAAGAATAATAAACAAAATTAAACAAAGTTTCAAACAATAAAAGGTATCAGATACTAACAAACAACTTAAATATACTGTGCGTATGTAAGTTTCTGTAATGTATGTGTCCGGGTGTGTGTTGAATGTGGAAGATTTTGAGTGTAAGGGCGTGTGTCTGTGTGTTTGTGGGTGTCGGTGTTTTTTTCTATTAGGTAAGTAGCTGCTCCGTCTCCTATAATCCAAGTCATGCAGCAAGTTATATTGCAATTAAATGTAAATAAACTTTGAAAAAAAATGTCTTGAGTTTTCATATAAAATGCGAAAAAACTTTTTCCCCAATATTAAAGATAAATAACGACAGAAGTCAAAAAGTGGGGAAAAAACAAATAAATATAATTAGACTGTTAAACTATTATTTTTTTTATTCCAATTACCACTCCCTCCCTACTTATTGAGCTGAGTGATTGATTCTCAACTGCGTCTTATTATTTGCAAAGAAACCAAAAACTAAATTTTGAAAGATCCAAATGAGAGTAAGTCAGAAAGAGGTATCAATTTATAACTACGGATCAACTGGTGTGAACGTCTTTTGCTTCACAGAATAGACCCGCTTTGAATGACTTTTGGCATTTGCAATTTTTTAGATTTTTGTGTAACGCCAGTTTTTACAGGAATTGCCTAAAATGCCATAACTTTTCTCAAGAGTTTTATAGCGCTTCAAGTATGTCCTATGCCCACGCCTAATCACTTTGGTTAATCATGTGGGCGGAATTTTGCCTAAACATGTTGAGTGCACACGCCCATTCCACGCTTATACTCTGAACGAAATATTTGACAAGTGTAGAGGTCGGTAATACGTCAGTTTTATCTGTGTATCTATTTTCTATCTAGTTAAACAAAATCTAATCCCTATACATCATAGGCAACGATTTTATATTTGTCTCTCTATTCATGCCGACGGGCTTAATCTGAAACAGTTTTAATAAGAATTTCTTTAAAGTTTTTCTGAAAACAATCAGTAAGATCTTATATTTAGTGTTTTTCAAAATTTTGGGCTCAGTAGTTTCGTAGACAAGAGGGGGGAATACCCGACTTTTGTAAGTATTCTTAAATATTTTTTTAAAATATAATACATTTTAAAATTAAAAGTATAATACATATACTTTTATTTCGTATAACGAGTTTTTTTATTTGATAAGTCATGGAATATACTTGACAAATTATTTTTTTATTTTTTATTTTGCCCCTCTAAATTAAATCACAAAATTCGAATTCATTTATCGCTCAGACTTTTCTATAAACTATGAAAGAGGGTCTACATTTAATTTTTTTTTTTTTTTTCAATATAAGCTCATTAATCGATAAAATTTGTTCAAAATTTTAATAACATGTAAATTTGATTGTGTAACCACGAAACATACATACTACACATACACGAAATAGCATTGTATCTCTTGGAGTTCTACAGTTAAAATAAATCAGCATTACCTGTTGAAAACTATTTGAAAACAGCAATAAATCCACATGTTTCAATTAGGTTTGCGAAGCGGTCCAATTGCAATTGTGCCAGGTCTCGCGAGGAACAAAAGTTCTCTTTATGTATTATTGCGTAATATTTCAAAATTCTATTCCATGAAAGGTTTCTCGTTTCAGTTTGTAAATCGTCAAAATTTGACAAACTCGTAACAGCTGGGCACGGAGCACAACAATTGTAAATTGAATTAAAAGTTATTTAATTAAATGCGACTCAAATGGAGTTAGTTTTATCGTAATCATATTTTTTTTTGCTAAAATCACTTTCTTAATCGCTAGAACGAGTTTAATGTTAATGAAAGTTATTTTTATTAAAGTGTTTGCTATGGAAATAAGTGAAAAATTAAAATATAACACAACATATTTAATGTTTCCATCGAAAGAGATGACTTAACATATCAGCCCATTATGTCACACTGCAGGGGCTTAGGCGTCTTTTCGGGATGAGGGTGCTTCGAGCTCGCTCCAGTTGCTCCAGTGCGAGTTGGTGCATTTTAAAGACTTAAGCGGTAATTTAATGACCTCATATTATACCAATTCTGTTTTATTATTTTATTAGATACTGTAGGTTGTTCACTGGTATTACACACAAGAAGTTTACAAAATCTATCTAAAGTAGGTACCTACATAATAAATTCATTACAAGAAAGTAAAATAAAAGGTATTATTTAAATAAATTCTTATTAAAAATTTAAAATACCTAACTATAAGAAAGTAGCATTAAATAAATAACTAGGTTGGTACTCAAATATTATGATCCTACAAAAAATGCTCACATCGCAACTCCTCGCGCCTAAAAGTGTCCATCATGCTGGTGGTGTTACCGCGCTGTGTGGCCAGCAAAACGCCATTTTTTTTTATTAGTACTTTTTAAATTGTTAAATCTATATTCATAGTCGTTTATATTTCTTAAAATAAAATATAAATTTAATGCAAAAAATATTTATCAATAAGTTTTTCTTGTCGGATATAAATAATAATATAAGATTAGGAAAAACTACATCCCAAAAATAAAATCATAGAAAACACACGATGTAGGTATTATGGGCGTATTCATATACTCAGTCACCGAGTACAATGGGTTATTCACGAAGAAGTCTCACAAGCTTCACCTAAATGCTTAGTCCGTTTGTTCGTTTCGCAGTCTAGCAAGTAGTTGCCGACTGCCAAGCGACGGGGAATTATTTTTAATCGCTTGCTAGATCGAATTTTATTTAGCACACTAAATAAATTTTAGAACATGGAAATATTTCTCTTATTGTACGTTAAGCATTACTTCAAAGAGGTATAGCGAGTAATATAGTCACAACTAAATGCATCGCGAACAAGTCTGGAAGGTTTAGAAATTATAATATAAACAAATACACTTTATGGTATTCAGCAATTTTTCTTCATAATGAATATTTTAATTGATTGTTGTTCTGTTTGTTATAAAAACGTTTTATTATAATGTAATGCAAATTTATGTTGAAGCATTCTCGTCCGGCTCCTTTATGTACCCAAAAACATAATATCTTTCAGGATAAAGAGCTAGCAAAGCAATATTATGTACGCAATAGGGACGTGCATTGGTTTTCACAATGTTACAAGAAGTAGTTAATAAGTACTAGGTTGCATATATACTGACTGACCGGTTGGCTGATTGATTAGAGACCCTAACTCCGGAGCTGAGGGTCGTGAGTTCGATTTCCGCCCGGGACAAACATTTGTGTACATGAACATGTCTATTTGTTTCGTGCCGTGACTGGGTGAAGTAGTATCTATATATGTGTATATCATTAAAAAAAAGTATATTTAAGTATGTATATCAGTTGTTTATTACCTCATAATACAAGCATAATACTTGCTTACTTTGGGACTAGATGGCGCTGTGTGGGATGTCCCAGATATTATTATTATCAATGTATATATATTTGTACCTCAAAATGAGCTAGCCCTTATAATTGCCCACTTCTTAATATGTATATTGATTTATACAAAAACTAATGTTTTAATGTCTTATGAGTATCTATATTACTTTTTTCGCTTCTAAGGATGAAAAATAGTTTTAAAATGGTCTTTATCACTACGAATATCCTGAAATTAAAATGTTACGAATTAAAATCCCCTGTCGTGTTGTCTTTCGTCCTGTCGGTCTGTATAAGCTAATCTAAAAACTACTGTAGGGATTTTGATACAGGTTTTGGAATCGGAAACTATGGGACCGGACATCTATCAAGCATAGACTAAATAGAACCTCACAAGGTGAAATCACATCATGTAGAAGAAAACCACGTTAAAACAGGATCACCAGTTGTAAAGATATACAGACGGACAGATGTTGGGATGTATATTAAGTTGACATTTTCACAATCCACTGACTCAATTTAGAGGAAAATAACATTTTAAGTAGGACATCGAAGAGTTCACACGTATGAATTACTCCATTACATTAGTAGCGGGATTGCTCCGGAACAAGAGCCGAGCGGTAATAGCGCCCGCTACGTGACCCCTCTGGCATACGGTTGAAAGCCTTTCGCCAAGTCGACTGCTGAAATATTGAGCTCCTGTGCCACCACAATTAAAATGCTACATCTTCAAATTGTACTGCGCAAAATCCCAAAATCCTTCGTTAAGGGAAATCCCTACGTAAAGCGACTAAAAAAATGAAGCGAGTAACTTTACCCCCGAACAGATGTCAAACTGACGCACTTAACGTGACAAATATTCCCGAAAATATTTTCAGGAATGTCTGAAGACCACACGTGTCTAAGCTTATGAAAATAATAACTTGACGCTCATGCGCGTCCCTTAGATCCGAAAACATCTTAAAGACTTTGTACGACGCAAACAGTGTCACAGAATAGGTGATAATACTTCCTGCAGAAGTTGCATGCTTTTTGTCTTGCAAAAACCTGCCACTTTAATAGCCTACAAAAACACATTGGTACATAGTCCGGGCACGCGAAATCGCACTTAATCGCCGCGAGTGAATGTCGTTAATAATTTGTATCGTCTCTCGTCCTGGACACGCTCACGACGCGAGCCCACCAATAATGGAGCCCACGCGCTAGGGTTGTTAACTAAGAAAATAAAGTACCAACCAAACTTTCTAACATACAAGGTGATCTGATAGAGATATACACCGAATTCGCATTCCGTTGGTTGCGTGTCGATAGGTATACGTATATAGTGTGTGGGAGATATGAGGGAAAAGGTGAGAAGAATGTTTTGCATGGATTAAGTCGTTAACATGTTCCTCTGAAGAAATTACCAAAGAGTTTTTATAACGAGACAAGTATAATGTCGTAATTAAAGCTTAAAAGCACAGATCACTTAGAAGCAATAAAATACTGTTAGGTTACGCTGTGATAAACACCTAGATACCTAAGTACAAATAACAATATTCTAGTTTTATGGCTGTTTCTTATTAATGTCCACTAATCCCATGATATAAACGGTGTAGTAAAATTCAGACAACAAAGCGTGAAGACGAGGAAAAAATTACACGTCGTCACACTTCACTATAGTAGTGGAGAATTGAATAGGTCTGTAATTGTATTTTTCAGGGGTTTTCGCACTACGACCGTATGCATCAAATGGAATGGCAGATTACCGTGACTAAGACAAAAATAAAAATAGTAAAAAACTAAAACTAAAATGATTGTTTTTTAGATACTATAACAATATATTTACTGCCTCTTTTGTCCTCAGTTTTTGAAAATTATTTATGAAAGTGATTTCTTCCATCTACGTATCAATTATTGCCGCTTAGCCTAGTGGGCAGCGACCCTGCCTGCGAAGCTAGAGGTCCCGGGTTCGAATCCCAGGTCGGGTCAGTATTTATATGATGAATATTAATACTGGCACCGGGTCTTGGTTGTTATATGTATGTGTTGTCTTCGCTTGGTACCCAAAATACAAGCTAATGCTTAGTTTGGGACCTAGGCGTTGTTGTGATTGTGTGTATTATTATTATTATTAATTATTACTGTTACGATTAGCCATTATTATTTATTACTAGCTTTCCCCGCGGCTTCGCTCGCGTGGACTACACATTTGTACCGGGACAGTTAAAGAAACGCGACGCTCCAGAGTGTTGTAACACTCTCTAGAACATTCTGAAGCTTAACTACCTAAGAAAATTCTATACCTAATTTTATAAAAATCCATTCAGTCATTTTAGCAAGAAGAATAGCTATTCCACAAGACAGTCCCAAAATCAGTCAGCCGTTTCGAAATTAAACCGGAATAGACAGACAGACTAACAGATACTGCGATTTCTTATATGTAAATAAAAAAATGTTTTTCAATTCTGACAATATACTCTTTATGTTAGCAAAATTTCAGTAAAATCGGATCAGCCGTTTCGACGATTAGCCCTAACAAACAGACAGACAAACACACAGACAAAAACCAACTTATATCACTTCTGATAACCTCCTTTTTATGTCTGCGAAGATTTAAAGAAATGGTTTAGTCGTTTTGGAGATAGGCCTGAACAATAATACAGACAGACAACCACACGGACCAAAAGTTACCTAAATCAGTCCTGACAACCTATTTTTGATGTCTCCATAGTTTCATTAAAACCTTTAAAAGTTCAGATCGAACATACATATAGACAGACAGACAGACAAACAAACAAAAAGTAGCATAAGTCCTCTCCTCATACCTCTTTTCACGTCTGCACAGTTTCATTAAAATTGGTTTAAATGTTTGAGAGTTTAGCTCGAACTGACAGAGAGACTGTCAGACAGACAAACAAAAAGTATTGTATGTCACTCTTGACAATTTCTAATCACATCTGTGAAGTTTCATTGAAATCAGTTCATCCCGTACGGAGATCAGTTTGAACAAACAGACGAACGGACAGACAGACAAAGCATTACATGTCACCCCTAACAATCTTTTATTAAAACCTTTGAAAATTTAATTGAAATAAGTTCAGTCCTTTCGGAGATCCTTTCGAACAAATAGACGAACAGATAGATAAAAAAATTGTTGTATGTCACTCTTGATAATCTTTTTATCATATCTGTGAAGTTTCATTGAAATCGGTTCAGCCGTTTCGACAGACACAGACACAGACAGACAAAAAGTAGCTTATGTTACCCCCGATAATGCCCTTTGCACGTCTACAAAGATTCATTGAAATAGGTTCAGCCGTTTCGGAGATTAGCCGAAACAGACACACAAACGGACAGACAGACAGACAAAAAGCAATCTACGTCACCTCTGATAATGCTCTCTGCACGTCTGCCAAGTTTCATTAAAATCGGTTTAGCCGTTTCGGACATCAGCTCAAACAGACAGACAGATGGACAGACAGACACTTCAATTTTATTAATATAGATAAAGTTCAGTGTGAATGCAAGTAATAATGAACGAAATAAGTCGCTGGAAATAAAATGTGCGTCCCGAGACGACCGACCTACATAAAAATAATTGCAGGCAAATGACACGGCAGCGGCCCTGACTGATTTTGCAACCTCGGATTGCGACACCCTGAGTGCTTAACGCGATTTAACACATCTACAAATGAGGAACGCCTGGCGTTCCACTTTATTCGTCTTGTAATGACGAAATGAAATAAAATTTTATTAAAAAAAAATAGCATCCAACGATCGCAGCACAGATCTTGAAAGTCCACTTGGACTAATAATAACCAAACGTGTGTGAGCTACAATTGTGTGGAGCGAATTAAATTAGTAAGAATTAACGTGAGATTTACTAAGCATACCGCGAATTCACAAGAATATGCATAGAATGTAAAACAAACAAACTAAAACAAAGTCTATTATACTTACGATGACATGTAATATGCAATTGTGATTAAATGAATGAATATTTTTAGATGATTTCTCGGTAAGTGTGGTAGTAAATATTAATTGCCTGTGGGATACGTCTCGCGGTAAGAATGGCACACGTTGAAAAAAGAGACTTATATACGAGTACATAATTAGTGATACAATAACAATAATTGGTTACTGGGACCTCGCTGAAATCATATACGTAGATATTTATTTAAGCAAGAACATTGCGTCTAGTTCGACGCTTGTTATATGTAGCCAAATAATATATAAATTACCTTATTCGAAATCCCGCTGACCCGCGGCTTTCGGGTAGACCCTTGCCTCATGACGGAGGAACACCACTTTATTTTCGTTTCCCAGACCTTAGCGTGAGATAAGAATTTATTATTGGATTCGAAGCATTCTCCAGGTGTGACCGCAGCAATTTAACCCTTATATAACTCCAATGCGATCTTACCTATAACGCCTTCATAAAATATTTGGGCTTGGCCAGGCATCTTTCGTGACAACAAATACTTGCGGCATTAAAATGGTGAATATGTATGGAATCTTATATTTCATAAAATATATCATTTTGATTATATTTCAATTAAATTATCACTTCCATTAATTGTGCTGTCATTGTGATGTCACTGCGAGGGAGGATCATATTTTAAACAACATATAATTACCTATAAAACAAACTGCTCCTGCTAGCGTTCGTCAGTTACAGTACACAGAAAATCATTTTAGATGTTATTAATCAAATAAATCATTGATCAAGTCTAGACTGGGCTTTATGTCGAGAAATTGAGTCTCTAAAATGAAGAAAAGAGATGAATATTTTTAGTACTCAAGCGCAATATACAAAATAGGTGATGATTTGATTATTTGGATTTTATCCAGTACGAAATTTTTCCTCGTCCGTCCTGAATAAAGTGTTCTATGTAAATAGCTGCAGCATCTTGGCGAAGCTTCGATAAAGAGGAATGTTTGCGTGGTTCGCGCGCATTGAATGGAATAAAAAATGAGATCATTCTGCTTTTGCGAACGTTTTACAAACATGCTTTCGCTGTCGAACGCTTCCTTTGATATTCATATTCCGAAGGTAAAGTCGATATTATCTTTGTCTAATAATTAATGTTACTTTCATAGACTTTTGTGAGTGACGTTAATATTAGAAATCGTTTATGTAAGGTTTTGCTCACCATTGCTCTAGCTTTTTTTAAGTTTTGGACAATAACTACAATAAAAAGTTTTAATTAAAAATTATGTTACTTTTAATTATGTTTTCTTTGTAATTTTTTATTTTCTATTATCTTTATATTTGTTAGTCCATATTTTATCACATTTTTCATTATAATCCCACATAAAAGGTACAGCGTGTATAGGCACAGCAGAGAAATAATGTACATACAATGTCAATAATGGTAATTTGTAAATTTTACTTATTTTTTTATTTTGTAACCTTTCAATAGACGTTATTTGTATATTTTATTATTGACGCTTTCTAGTCTCTGGTCCCGGGCTGCCGTCAAACGCAGACGCGCATAAACGAGCTGTGGCGAGACTGTATCGGACGTTGATAATAATTGACTTTTCCACTCTGACCTTCCACTTTATTTCGCTGTCGGTATTGACCGCGATAGTACTATTCGATTAATTTTACATTTTAAATAATACACATCGCCAATCCGACCGAATGCGAATCGAATTGGCAATTCGAGATTAATTAAAACGAATAAGCTTCGCTTCCATGCGACAGCGTTTAAAGTCAGTCATGTGCATATTTTTGATTGTAGTCGGGTCGTCTGTCGCATTCGTAGTGTGCATGCGTTGAAATTTCCAAATTAGTACTTGAATGTACAATATACCGTATCAACCCATTATTCCCCTCGGGGTGAGGGTGCTTGGAGCTTAATCCATCGCGTTACTCCAGTGCGGGTTGGTGGATTTTAACAACTGCCACTGATATGCTAACCGGGACCAGAAAAAAACTAATTGGTACACGTAAACAAGAAGCGGCCCGCCACGACGCGGCTATCACGACAACCACTTGAATGTACACTTACTGACAAAAAATCTTGACAATTCGCAAAAGTTTAATTACAAGTCAATTTTCGAAAGTTTTTATTTCACATAAATGCCTTATTATATACATGTTGGAACGGAACAGTAGGGCATACTTACGAGCACCGCTACGTACGGACTCAGCTTATCAAATACATAAGTTTTATTAATTTTTTGTTTTGTTTTGTTAATAATTATTAACTATATCTTCTCATTAACGTTTATATAATGGCGATTATCAAAGATGCAACATGCTAAACACTCGCATTTGTCGTAGATCAATAAATGCGTAATTGCAACTTAAATCTGTTTTGCTTTTAAAATAGCGTCATGATAATACGTATTCGATGAAAATAGCGATGTAATTATTAAATTAAATATTCGAGAAGTAGAATGTTTGAGTGTGTGGATTGGTGGAGGGGAGAAGGGTATAAAAGCTACGATCGGTCGTCGAACAAGACAGTTTTTGAGAATAAGTCAAGTGCGATTAGTTGCAAAGTTTGAAGTGAGATAATGGTATAATTTGTTATCTCACTCCAGTATTGAGTAGACTTAGGTGAGTATGGGTAAATCCCGAATAAAAATTTATTTCAATTATTAGTCGGACATTACCCAAAGTCTTTGGGTAATTCTAAGTAAACCCGGGTGAATCTATGTTTACTCAATCTTCTAGCATTACTCGTATCATAATATATAATATTATTTGCCGGTTCCTTAACTAAATCATTCAGTTGTTGGAAATATGATTTAAGTAACTATATGGAACTGCATGATTTTTCGAACACATGGCTTATTGAGAATTTAAAATCAGTTTTATATTATACGTAATAATTATTATCTAAAAATACTTTATAAAAACGCATTCCAAAGAAAAGTGGACAATAAACGGATAGATTGATGAACTTACGGCTCATTTGTTTTTGGCCACAAAATCATGAGAACACAACAAACGGCAAGTCATTCGCTATGTATGATAATAAAATTGGGTTTCATTTTAGTATACCTATTTTGCATGGTCATAAAAAAGACATTGGTTTTCTTTGACAGCAAATACCGCAATTATACTTACTGTGTTTTAATTTTGAAATAAAGAAGTTTTTTAATTTTTTAATTTAGACGTCATAACATTATTACAAATAAAAATAACGAAGTTTCCCTATAAGCGTTCTGCGTGACACTCAATTTAAAAAAAAATGGTATGGAATGTGTAATTTAGGTATCTAAAATGTATATTTTTTGCGGCACCTTAGCTTTGTTTTTAATATTTTACCATATTTTGTGTGCCGGGATAGTAAAGCCATGTACCTATACATGTATAGATATGTGTAACATGGTGAGAGATCATATCACCACTAGACTAAAAATTCATGAATGTTATACCCACAACACTTTCCGTCAATAAAGAACTGTCTTCATTATTAAAATAATATGTAATTTTGAATACTTTTCACGCGACACACGACTCGCACTTGACCAATTTTCTTTTCGCGAACTGTGTATTTTCTAAATTGTTAGGCTATTGTGCGAAAAACTATATAGGTATTTCTTCTCGTTTATTTTCTCACCTCAGTGAAGCTTTATAGTACAATCGATTGTGCTGTCTTCCACAACGTAACATCCGTTTTGGCAAATGCTACAAAAATAAACCTCAGCTTCTGCCAAGAAACACGCTGAATAGAAAAAGATGAAAATGTAAACCGATACTTCCAATAAATTCCAGGTACACAGTACAACTTTAATAGTAACAGGAACGGTTTGAGGTCACCGAGCTGCTCTGAGTTCGTACAATAGAAGAGTACTGTTGGTCGTTCAGTTCGAGAACCAAAGTTATGACATTCGAGCTATAGCACGAGGGATGGAGACGAACGGAACGAATGTCTGGCCCACGCGATTGGTTCCTAGATGATCTTCGTTCACCGCGTCTTTGTGTACTACCCGTCTCAACTACTTGACTTGACTGACTGAATGGCGGAATGGTTAAAGACCCTAACTGCGGAGCCGAAGGTCGCGGGTTCGATTCCCGCCCGGGACAAATATTTGTGTGCATGAACATGTTTATTTCGTTCCGTTTCTGGGTGTAAATTATTTATAAAAAATCTTTAAGTATGTACTTATATCAGTTGTTTTGTAACCTATAACACAAGCACAATACTTGCTTACTTTACGACTAGATGGCGCTGTGTGAGAAGGCCAATGTATTATTATCATCATTAACTATAGTTACATGCTACTGAATGAAAGTTATATACCTATAAAAATATTTTATTGTAAATAAAGTTGACAAAATGTATCAACTTCGAGTCATTGAGTTTAGCAAGCGTGCGTGCGCCTTCTAGTCTGTTACATTAAAAGATCGGTGCTTGAGTTAAAAAAAGAAAAATAGTACAACTCTGCGTCGTCTTATAAGGTCCTTCACTACTTAATTAGACTATAGGACGGACTTTCAGCGTAGATGATAAGTTGTCTTAGGATCTGTGACACGATTTTTGCCAGAAATATAGCTAATAGATGGATGATATACGATCACATGTCGAGATAAATGACAACAAACACGAATTGTGGCGGGTATGTGAAAAGTAGTTGGCCAACTGTGTTGGAAACTCGGGAGACGACGACGACAAGCGAGATTATGATTTTGACAGTTCTTTCGCGTGTTTGGGAATTCCCTTCTAGCTCCAGTAATGTAGAGCAACAATAATGCGTTGTTTTTTTAATGACAGGGGTGCGGGAACAAAACAATCAAACAACCAAGGAAAAAACATTAAACTTTGTTTTGTTTTAGTTTAATGACTACTAATTAATCGATTACAATGCATTTCCCACTAATATCTTCCTTCCGTTTCAGTTTAGTAATAATATAAGTTAATTTATTCGTCTATTGTTAATACGTCCTTTTCTATTATTTTCTATTCTACGTTGCAGCGGATTAAGCCATGGTTAAAAAAGGTTTATAAAATATATATAATGCAGTATGTCTTTCTAGGACGTCTGTTCCAAGCCGGCGTGCTTTTTCTTCTATGACGAGGCGCAACCCTAATGGAACCGACCAAAACAGCCACGCACCGAAACATTCCCAAAATATCCGGTTCGCAAAGCTTTACACGTAAAATAAAAATCTGCTTCAAAGATTTTAAAGTTGCATTTTAAAGCTTTTTTTAAAAGTTTGATTTTTTCTAAGCTCTTAACTATGTTAACATGTCAGTAAACAAACTCAACGCCTTCTTTATTTAAAACGACAGCTATTCTTATAGAAGAGGTCATGTCTGTCGCTTTAGATACACACAACAAATTTTGTTTACAATATTGTGTAACGTTTTAAAATCACGCTTCTACGTATTTTGTACAAAACAATGCGACTTCGCTCCCCTGTTCGAGGTATTCGCCAATGTGCTACGCGTTCATACAACGTCGTGCGCTGTACACACGTAATATGTTTAGCCATCGATTCGAAGTGGCGCTCACCGTGTTCGCAACACTGTTATATGATTTTATTGTTTTTATCTCTCGAAACCGAAAGAGAAATGTTTGCACGAAGTTTGTCGGAGTAACCCGTATTAAGGAGTGAGGCGCTCGCGACGGCGGCTGCGAAACTTTATGGCAAGTTTCGGTAACGCGAGAGGATACTGAGACGTACGTCTCCTGAATCACAACAAGAGGTATTAGTCGCTGTTCACAATTGGAGCACGTATTATTTGCGAGTTTGCCTCGCTCAAAGTTTGTTCGCGAGAAAACTGTTAGTATTAAGAATGCGTCTACGTCAACGGTCGTGAGATATTCAAAGCGTCTCGTAAAGTCTCTTTGATAGTTGCAGGTTAGTAGCTTTTTATAACCCATGTAAGAATGAATGCTTCTATCGTGTTTCTGAAAGTAAGGAAAAGAAATATCTAAAGACATGCAAAAATTTGTTACTTTTACACGTTATTGTTACACGACTTTATTGTATAGACGTACTTTTGGCGGTACGCATACTCTGTTTAAATGTAACTTCGCTTTTACAGAAAAACAAAATAATCAGTTGAAGGTTGAAGCGAGACAAATCAAGAACTTTTAAATGAAACATCGAAATATTTCATTAAGTGTAAGGAGTCGCATAAATTTCGATCTCTCAACTACAAATCAACACAGAATGTTAAGCTTGACCGAACTTGACCGACGACAGTAACGTTCCATGGTAATAAGGAGGGAAGGGTTCACAAAATTAAATACAAACCGCTTAGTCCAGACGTTGCGCTGCCAAAAAGCAATTTATTAAACGAGTTACACCGCTCTACAACAAATATTGGCCGTATCAAACTGTTATATCCGATATTGTATGTACTTTTAAAATTCTATGAATATAATCCAATAAACATGTCAAACAAAAGCAGCTGTAGACGATTTCAGCTTAGAAATAGTCAATCACGCACGAACAGGAGTGACTTAGCTCTTAGTAATACCCAGGTGAATTGATGACTCACCACAAAATAAATAAAAAAGTTGGTGTAGTCTATCGAGAGGTTTTTTTTGTTTATTCTAAAAAAGGAATGGTTTCGTTAATGGTTATAATATTGTACACTAAATCTTATATTTATGTATAACAGTAATAGTAAAATGTTATTGTGAAATTTATTTACTTATTTATTTAATACAAAATGCACAGCCATTAAAACTAACATAATTTTTATTATTGTTATAATAATATGTTATAATAAGTGTTTGTGTGTGTGTGTGTGTTTGTGGGTGTGTGCGTGTGTGTGCGCGCGCGCTCGCGTGTGTGTGTGTGTGTGTTTGTGGGTGTGTGCGTGGGTGTGCGCGCGCGCTCGCGTGTGTGTGTGTGTGTGTGTGTGTGTGCAACCAATATTAATTGAACTCACATAAGACCTTCAATACATGCTTTTTATAAGTTTCTTTGCCACAGTGAAAAATATCAATAGAAATGAAGTCAGTTGTTTAATTCACTGGGTTATTTATGACAACCGTAATTTCTCGATGCTTTATAATTTCTAGAATCGCTCCGTGTATCAGATGTTACTGACATTATTTCCAGCAGTCAACAGCGACACAGGGCACTCTCCTTTATCATATATTTTCGTTTTTGTTTTGTATGTGTTTTACCAAAATATTATAATTCTTGCATGGAAAAAAATTTGACCACAGAATACTATATATCACAGACAAATCTCATTGTTTAGGGAGGTATGTTTTAGAGCTATAACATTATGGTCGCATCAAATCGGTCTATAAGTGAATACATATGTTTTTCTTTCTCTGTGTGTGTAGGTATATTCGGACGTTGTACGAATTACGATTAGTTTCAAGTAATCCACTCTTAAACAACTGAAAGCCATTATTTTTCCGTACAGCCGTAAAGGAAACTGGTTGACTTTAGTTAATCTATTAATTTCGTTATCTCTGTCCATTTGTCTGTGTTTTAGTTTAGTATTTCTTTCATTCTGTCATATACTAGGAATATTCACAGGAAGTCGGATTAGTATTAACTTAAAATTTTTTTGTGTACCTGCGGAAGTTTTGTGTCGCAGTTAAGCATTATATGAAATAGAAAATCGCTAAATGGGTATTTTATATATACTGAAATAAATATATTAGATATATTTTTTATTTTTACTCACAACGGGACGTATCCGGTATATTGCGTTTGGGGCAAAGGGGTTGTATATTTGTGCTTGTTTGTGTATATCTGTTACCATTTCTTCAAAAACTACTGTATCGATTTCGATGCGGTTTTACGTATTACACAAGTTTCACCCGAAAGCTAGTTTTTATCATGTTTAACGGTTAAAGGCCACTAAAAGGCGCTGCAGTAGGCATCTTTATCTAAAATTGCTAAGCCAATGTTTTATTGCGATTTGTTCTGTTATGCATATGTCCTTCCTCAGACTAGAACCTTGGACATGCGTTACGATTACAGGCCACCAGAGAGTACTGTAGTAGATGTGTTCTTCTGCGTTCATTTAGTTGCGGTTTTTCGCATTACATAATATCACCTCAAAGCAAGTTCTTAGATAATTTTACGGTTCTAAGCCGTATAATAGACATGTTTATTGAAAACGGTTTTTTCGCTATCATCCTCATCTGGTTCTAAATATTCCGCTTTTGAACCAAGGTTTGTACCAACCATTGGCTTGGACTAAAGATTAGGTATCATTAAAGACAAAAAAAAAACGTAAATTAGATAATTCAGAAAAGAAAACACACGAAAAGTCGTTACGAAAAAAATATTACAAAAATTGGGTTGGCTTTCCATTGTAACCTGGTTCATATTATCCATCAAGTATAGTAATTTTTTATAGTACATAGTTTAGGTGATTAGAAACACGCTGTAAAAATATAGATTCACGAAAACGTGTAACTAACATTATCCTAATTTAAAAAATAAATAAATCTAATTACAATACAATATTATTATGTCATGTAGGTTCTTTTTAAGGTTACAGTTTCAGAAGCACTTTAATGTTGCTTAACAGTTGATTGATATTGAAATAGATTGAAAAGCTTATCAATTTAAAAAAAAACAATTTAAAAATAATCACATAATAACATTGATAACCCCTAAAACCCGAGTGAAATAAAAAAAATACAATAAAAACCGATTATATGGGCAGTTCGACTACTATTCCATTCCGCGAGGAACATAAAAATCGCAATCGCCACGCAAATCGAATTTTCACACGTAATTAGTTAGGTTAGGAAGTTCGTACTTTCTTTTGATTTTAATTACGGATTATAAAACGAAGCATCTTCAATATTTTTTTTTTTTGAGATAATAGTATCTTGATATTATAATGGTATTTCTATTGACTGGCAGCTATGTAAGTTATTGTTTGTATTTAGGTTTTGATTCTAAATATGTATTGTAGAAGCGATTCAATCAGTCTCACCCAATCTTTTCTTATGTGATGATCTGCAAATGTGGTGATGTGGTGATGAGACTGTTAGGTACTGTTTAAAGATTAGTGTTAAATAAACCCCATAGTTTTTAATACAGATAAAATTTATATGGGAATTCAGTTTATTGTAACTAATATTAATTTAATTTTTAGCGATTTACTGTATAACAAATGTTTAAGTTAAAGAATGGCGGGAATCTGCTGTAGGTACGCATTGTAATGTTTTTTTTTTAATTATTTCGCATTTCCTATAAAACAAAAAAATTTGATTTTTTTCTTCCTTCCGCTTTTCCCCTAAATACATATTTTCTAATTTTTCAACAGGCTATAATGGAAAGAGCTACCAAAAAATTAAAAGGTGGTCCTTTATAAAAAGTGAATCTAAGTTTTTTCTTATCATTAATCAAAATATTCAAAAAATTCAAAAAATTAATAACTTATAACATACATAGTTTTTGCGATCTGAACACCCTATAATTTTTTTGGGCCAATCGGTTAAAGTTTAATGGGGTCCAACAGTTAAAGCCGTTTGTATGAAAATTTATCACTAAAAAATCCTCATGAATTTTATTGTTTTAGGACGATTATGAGGCAAAGTACATTAATTTTTTATTTACTCATTTACATGAACAATCTTTTTAATTCTTAATATTTTTTAAATTACTTAAAGGCTTTCTTCGTAGGTTTTTAAAATATTCTATATTTTTACTTTTTCGTATCTCTCAATCGATAATAGAAATGCACTCTAATATTTTAAAAAAATAGGAATTGTTACGGTACTTAAATTTGAAAATGTTAAATGGACGTATAACTTCATTGTGTAAATTATGCATACAATCCTTGTAAAAGCACTTTCAATTTATTACTACCTTGAAAAAGGGTCGGAACGCATAACACCCCTGTAGTTAAAAGGTGCCTTTTTAAAATTTTGCCTACACAAGCCGTGGAACGCACGAGCGACTCCGGCCTGAAGTAATTTTAAACAAGCCCCGAAATTCCAGATAAGAACTTTGCCTCTAATCATCAGAGAATGTTTATGTTTCGGCCTATTCTGAAACCACCTGAATTAAATACGATTCTTTTAACGTGTTTACATCTTATTTTATATTTTAACGCAAATAAGTTTTAATTTAAAATTAAACATTTAGGTTCCCATCATAAAATATCCAATAATTCATTATAAATTAAGTTTTCCTTTGACAGCTCACCAGCGCCTATAAATTACTTGTTATTAAAATGAAATTTGTACCAAATTTATCTGATAAATGTACTATATCTTAGGAGTGAAATCTTTAAAAATGATAAAAACGCTTTAGGTACCTTCTTGCATTTCTTGATTGTCAACCGTTGTTGACGAATACTTGTTAATATAGAACAGATGACAGTTATAAGTACTTTTGAAATTGGAATTCGCAGACAATTCTTGGAATTCTAATTCCTTGGTACAGTGATGTAAAAAATTAATCCCATTATTTTCTTAGTTTTTTACTGACTTAAAAAACACGAAAAACGTTTTTTAACGAAGTGCCTGTCATATTTGTTCCGTATTGAAATAGAATTCTGTAGCTATAACTGTATTAGTGTAACAAATATTTCAATCGTCGTATTGGTCGGCGACACTGCTTTGATCACTCAATTGCAATAAAAACTGTTCAATACATTGCCCTGATATGTTCCGCTTTATACGCTTGTACATTTTTTTGTCCTGACGTGTTTACCAAATGATTGTTGATTTAGAAGCTATTGGCTACAAAGTTGCGCGGTGCACATCGCAAACTACTTTGGTAACACAATCTTTCGACTGAGAAATTGAAACAAAAAGTTAACCCCACTAAGTGACGCATTCTAAAAAAATACTGTTTTCTTCTCATTATGTTTCATTCTTTAACTTTCCTTTCTGCCTCTAAAAATACTATAAATGTTACATTGTAAAATTTTATTGAAGTGTTTTTCATGAAGGTGTTGTTTTTCGCCTCTGCCAAATTAATGCATATAAAAGTTCAATAAGAGAAAATATGTATGACAGCTTTTTCCATTTATTCGAATGAAAACCTTATTTATTATTAATTTTATTAAATGTCTAAATTTTCCTTTTCATCACATGCAACGGCGTCATATCTAAACGTTGATTAGCGATTAAAATGCGTTAATTTACAAAAGTGAAAATAAATTTATTGTACTTTGAAACATTTTAAATAATTTGTTTGGGCTTAGAAGCCGATATCAGTAACTGGCCTCAAGCTGGCAAGAGGTGCACAATACTCCTGGTACTATGAAAAATTCTTCGGTTTCGACATTCTGTATAAAATATTTAAATTTATACATCAGTTGTCTAGTACCCCATAATACAAACATAATACTTGCTTACTTTGGGACTAGATGACGCTGTGTGGGATGCTCACATATTATTATTGTTATTATTATTTTAACACAAAGACAGATAATTCAATATGCTCATGCATTCTATTAAGATAATTGAAAAGAAGTAGATGGGCACGATTTCGAATTTATATTCAAAAGCGAAATGAACATTAAAATCCATAATACTTTACAATTTTTCCTATGGAAATGATTGGAGTAGGTATTATTACAGTTACGAGACATTTTTTGTATTATACACACTTTGAATCATTAATATAAATCATTTAACAAAAAAAATGTACATAAAGTTCGTACTTGAACAACAAATCTCATTATCTCTTTAATTAAAAGTTTATTGTAACCGGAGCAAATAGGTTACAGGCTCCGGAGGAAGTGGTTACTTTTGCAACTATAGGCTTAATGTTGTACAGCGTTTGGGTTTAACTAGTTCATCCTTTGCCTGAGGCTTGTGTGAAATTTCATTGGCTTTTGTTCTCAACTTCGTATTTTAGAAGTATTTATGATAGACAAATAATATGTCACAGTATTAATAGAATACGTCCACAGATGGTCCACGGTTATTATTATTGACTACCGAATGAATTTTCAAATGTTCTGTGATACATTACCTACTTGACTCGAACGATATATATTTAGTGATGTTTGAAGGACCATTATTTACATGAAAGAACATCTATTTAACCTTAAAATCAAGTCATCGTCATCAGCCCATTTTTGCCCCACTGCAGGGGCTTAGGCCTCCCCCAGGGTGAAGAGGGAGGCTTGGAGCTTAAGTCCACCACGCTGCTCCACTGCGGGTTGGGAACTGTAACGACCGCCATCAATTGACAGCGTCCGGGATCGACTGCTTAACGTGCCCTCCGAAGCACGGTGTCAGTGATATTGTGTACTTAAGTCAGAAAAACTCATTGGTACACGCCCGGATTCGAACCATGGCCCTATGGGGCCTTGTAAATTTGAGACAGGTTCGTTGCGCTCTGGGCTATCACGACACAATCAAGTTAAAATCAAGTGTCGGCAGCGAATTGTTTTCCTTTTTACCCGACTGCAGAGGGTAATGTTTTTTTGAGTGTATTATACATATATTCCTGTGGCACTTAAAAAGGCTTAATAAATTTTAACATATGACATGTCATTAGATTCATCTTAATTATGAAGGGACATAGGACAACATTCAAATATGGCATCTGCGAATCCGAAAATTCATTCAATACAATATTATTTGAATTTCATTTCACAAAGTAAATTTTACAACTTGACATAATTGTATTGAATATGACAAATTTACATACTTATTCATTATAAAAATTATGTTCTGCGAATGTTTTTAATTACCAATATGACTTTAATTGATGACCAATCCTGGTATATTTGCGACCACATAGTAAATGTAAGAGGACAGAAAAATAACGTAAACAATATTGTTGAAGTGATTGCTATAGGAGTTATATATTATATATAGGTGTTATAGGTTATAGGAGTAATTATATACCTATTTTATATTGAAGGGGATCTATAGTTCATCTAGAGTTCGGGATTTTATATGAAAATGTTAAGGAGCAGTCGTAGATCTGTTTAAAATAATTTTATTAAAATATTACTAAAGTAAGTAAATTATTATTAAAGTATTTATTATTAAATATATGAATGATAGTTGATTTTAAGCCCAACTCTATAAGATTTGAATAGTACATGCCATGTTTAATGCTTATTTCTCAATTTTGTCTCAGTTTGAGCTTCGGATTCAAACTTTTTCCAGCGTTTCTTTTTGATATTATACTAATGCTAAAAATTATAATGTGTTTACATTGTAGTGAAGCGATGAATAACCTCTAATATATATATAAATTGATTAAAATATTATATAAAAATGACTTTTATTGTTATTTCAACTATAATATCTCTAAATAGTATTATTTCAAGAAAATGTAAGTAATACCAGAAGATGCACAACAAAATCATCTAATAGCCAATAGTTTTATTTATTGTTATAATTCCAAAAATACCAATTTAAATGTAAAAGAGCAAGCGAAAAATATTAAAAAGTGTTATCGGTCTCTCCCTCTAATTTTAGTGAGCACCGGACCTTAAGTATATTATAACAGGGCGCGTTTGCGAAGCACTCCGGCGGAAGGAAGGAGACCGACGAAGGTATTAAATACTCCTCCGTTTGTTCCTGACAAGTGTAAAACCACAATTTAGGAACGACCGACGCGACGTGCTTATTATAAAGTCAAACTGACAACAAGGCCGTTATCCGACAAGAATTAAGCAACTCGCCTATATTGGTTTTATGCGAAGTTAAACATCCCACTGAATGGCGTAGACCGCGACATACTTCAATTTATCGGATCCTCTTTATGATTACTAGACTCGACTTAATTTTTCAAAAGATTTATAGATGCACTACCATTCTTTGAGCCCGTTTTTGCCTTTATTTGAACCTGTCTTGTAAAATAATTGTTTCAAGGTGTTTTGAATTTTGATTGTTTCATATTAATAGCAAGTAGGTACATACAACTATAAATAAATGACAACTTAATGATAAATTATTACTTTACTTTATTGTATTTCCACAAAACTGGTGATCTTTTACTTTGATCAGTGCTGTGGTAATTTTTTTGCTTTTACAAATGTTGTACAAAATAATAAATTATCATCATCATCATCATCAGCCCATTTTTTCCCACTGCAGGGGCTTAGGCCTCCCCCAGGGTGAGGAGGGGGGCTTGGAGCTTAAGTCCACCACGCTGCTCCACTGCGGGTTGGGAACTGTAACGACCGCCATCTATTGACAGCGTCCGGGACCGACTGCTTAACGTGCCCTCCGAAGCACGGTGTCAGTGATATTGTGCACATAAATCAGAAAACTCATTGGTACCTACACGCCCGGATTCGAACCATGGCCCTATGGGGCCTTATAAATTTGAGACAGGTTCGTTGCGCTCTGGGCTATCACATAAATAATTTATCAAATAAATTATACTTATAGTAAATTTAGTTTACAGAAATGTACACTCAGTACTGTTTCATACAAAATATTAGCACAATTTAAGTTAAAAATGGCTACCCCACGCCTCTGCTGTACCAAGGCGAGGCAGTTTTACAGTCCGGGTGAAGAATGTGGATACTTTATATAGAAATATCTTTATTTTCGTTGTCAAAGATAAATCCTATTACCTGTTAAACTACGCCACTATTTGTCTGTATTATCATAAAACTGTAACGGGTTGTTGCTGTACACAGAAGATTTATTGAAAAAAAAAATTAATTAACCTATTAACTCGTTATCAATCATTATCAATCAATTGTTTCTGTCAATCAAATGGCTCGCGATCTCGAATCTGACTCAAATCTGTTAATGTGTAGTACCTAGGTTAATTGGTGCTGGGGTAACTGGAAGCCTACTTATATGAAATAAACAGGTTCAACTTTTAACCTAAATATACAAATAAAATATTTAAAAAAAAAACAGGTGAAATCATTGTGAAATGCAATGTTTACTTACAGTACAAAACTCCCTCTACACGAGTCCGATTCACCTTTAATTGGTTTTTGTTTCTGCGTTTATAATCCTGAACCGATTTTGATGAAATTTTTCCATTTATATGGTTAATATAGAGAATACATAATATGAGGTATGTATCAATGATCATTACGCAATTATTTTTCAAGAGTAGAACATGAAAAAATGTCTGTCTTTTATCATCATCGGAAAGAAAAAAAAATGTTCTATAAATGACTAACTTTTACGTGTATTCCTAACATACATAACGTAAATATGTGCATGAACCAACGAAATAAATTTAAAAACCGTAAAAAAGTTCAATTTTCATTACATATATGAAATGTAGTACCTAAAGCTGTACGTAAACCTAAAAAATATAACAACTAAAAAGTTGTAGGAACGAAAAAAAAAGGCAAAGAAAATATCATTATATTATGGATGTAATATATACATAAGGAACTATAGACGCAGTTATAGGGTATTGGTATGTTGCATGGTACTTCCTAGGAGGATTAACATCTGTCTGATTGATTTACTTTTATCTTCGCTGTCATTTTAAAAAGTCGTATGTTAAATTTGTTTGTTTTTTATCTTAGTTGTATGCGTAGTACGAACGAACCGTGATCTTGCATGTGTCAAAATGTCATAGTAATTTGTGTTAGACGATATTAGACTTTAGTTTAGTGCGCAAAAGGTCCTATTAGTATAAACAGTCATAGAAAAAAAACAGTTTTTTTTTTGTGTTTTCTGAAAACATTTTGTTTTTTAAAATGTTTTTAAACGACTTTTTCTTTCTTTGAAATGGCAGCGACGTTATTCAAGAAGAGAAGGTTATTTATTGTCGTGTTTTTATTCTAATAGCTCCTCGCCTCCAGTAACAACTGTGTAGTAAAACGAAAGGTAAATTGCAGATTAAATAAAATAAACAAAACTTAAACTTCTTTTACCATAATTTTCTAAACTTTTCAGTCGCATACTTGTAAAACCAAAACCAGTCGAATGAGTAGTTAATATACATATGGCAGCCCAATCGATTCTGTAGATAACTTCAATCTTCAGTCAATCCATCTTGCACAGTATATCTTCATACGTCAACCCTCAGCGTATTTGGGTCACGCGTTTTGTAAAATTACGACGTCTTGACATAGGTGCGTAAATTATGCTTATGAAATTGTTATCGTGTCCCGTGAGCAAACAAGAAACGTGAAATAGGAACAAATTGTTACGAATCGTGTTATGTTTATATGAATATGGAATTAAACTGTTTTATATTTGCATGCGAATATAAATACTGATACTCCAAAAATGTCTTCATACAGCTTTATACGGACTGGTTATAGAGTAAATAAATTTGCATTTATGAATTGGTATGTGAAGCGGCAATATGCGTTTACAGTGTGATCTTGTTTGTATGTTTGTTTGACGACATAAGTTTAATATTTCCGGAAAACTTATTACTGTAATGATGATTAAATGGGTGAATAGACAAACGTGGTCAAATTAAATACTGCAGTTTGAGAAAATTTGTCTTTTTCTCATTATTTTGTCATCTACATAAAAAATAACTAATAGCTCAATGTTGCAAACTAAAAAAATAACCAAATAAACTTATTACCCTGTGTAAAGTTTTCACGAGCTTTGTGTTTGGTGTTTAGTTTTCTCTAAATATACATGAAATTGTCAACAAACCGTAAAAATATTACAGAAAGCAAAACTGTGCCTATGGGTTTGAAAACGAGTTACCGGTAATGAGTCTGTCAATATATGGCGCCACTTGCAACCCAAGTAGTGGCACCACGTATTGACAGAATCATTACCGGTAGCCCTTATTGACATCCTTGCGCCCCTAAAATGGAGTAACTATTAGAGCTATCATACAAGTTAGAGAGAACTACTGGAGACGATGATGGAACGTTAGAAGTAAAATTTTAAATTCCTATTTGTTGCTGAAGTGATAAAACATCACTAACCCTTTTCGCTTATCGTATTCTTATTTATATGTTCTTTCTAGTCATAGAGTAAATAGATTTGACAGCAACGTTTGGTGTTAATAGTCAGAAAAGTCACTTCACAGTATCGAAAATGTCTAACACAATTTAGAGGGGCTGGCGCGCGGAGACGTCGCACAGTGAAACCGGCCGGAAACTCGCCATCTCGCCAAGTGGTTATACCAGCTTTACCTAGCTGGTATATGAGTGGTTAGACGGTAAGCGCAGAAGAGGGCAACTAGTCAATTCGTACTTTTATGTTTCTAGTAGTACAAATGGGCGCCCTTTCCAAAATGCACCGAATTTAAGAACATATTTTTTTATGACTTAATATTAGACAGATGAAAAACCGCGGGTCTGGAATTCCGCAACTTATTGGATTTTTTTATATTTCTTTTTTTGTAAGTATTATTGAAATTAAAAAAAAACCAAGAAATGTGTTCTGCGCGCAATCCGCGGGCAGTGTAGGGCAGAAACCCACTAAACTCCTCTCCCTGACATCTTGCTGTTAACCTCATTGAATTCCACTGAGTGAACAAATAGGAAAATAAACTAAGACCAGATGGATCTAGTGAAGTCACAGAGAAATCGGGATCGGTATGTGTATGTAGCCTTAGGGCCCGGGTAACTCAACTGCTTTGGACGGTAGGGGTCAAAGGCGGCGCGGCGCGGCGGGTATGGGTTCGCTGAAGTCGAATAAAAATCTGCGGATTGCTTGCAACATGCATAAAACCGGCGAAGTGCGAGTCGGACTCGCACACGAAGGGTTCCGTGATCGTTCCGTACCACCGTACAATATAAAAAAAACACGTTTCGTGTTTGGGAACCCCTTTAATTTTACTTTTGTTATTTGTTATTATAGCATGTATAGTAGTACAACTTTACGAAAATTCCAAGTGTAAACTTTGATCTCACAACCACTAGTGACCAAAAACTTAGAAAAAAACACGTTTCTTGTATGAAGACCCCCTTTAAATTTTAACTTTATTTTATTTTTATTATTTTTTGTTATAGCAGACATAGTAATACACATTCTGTGAAAATTTCAAGTGTCTACCCATTACGGTTGAGACGATACACCCCTGTGACATACGGACGGACAACGGAGCTGTTCCTAGCGGACCATCCATAACTTTATGAGATATTCTGATCTGAATTCACAGATTTTATAAAAAAATTACAGTCAGCGAAAAAAAATGTCAAAATACCAAAAAAATATACACTATGTTGTTTGAGAGCTCATTCGTGGGCGGTTATATATTTGATTATGTATGTAGGTACTTAGATAAAATCTTAACTATTGGTTAACTTAGAGTAACTTGAGATCAAACATCCAATTCTAAGGAAATTTGACTAGTGATTAGGTTTCCTACGGATCAAACAACAGACTTTTAAATTGAACATTTTGTTTCTGCGAAATATAATTTATTTATCTCCCGTAACTGAGACTCCAATAAGTTGAAATTATTGGATCTACAAAAAAAATGTTCATCGATAGATACGTTTTTCGTATACAAAATTGAATTCATCACAATAGGCTTGAAACAAAAAAGGCCGAAATTTTAATATTTTGTCTCCGAAGTGGGACATTTGGTACGCACAGAGAGTGAGGCCGCGGGGCTCACGTAAAACGTTTGATCGCCGCCCGTTCACGTAGCATCCGTGAATATTACCACCTTAGCTGTACGTGCGCCGTGTACATGCGACCCCGACGTTTCTACGACCCCATCTTTTATCTCAAGTTCCTTATAATATTAAAGCTTGTATTGTTGTTTATTAATGACGAATTTCCCCAAACGCGAAATTAACATACAAATGACTGATTATACAGACGCGGCGCTATCACGCTACAGTCGAATTCTATAACGTCTTGGCCCAGCTGAAGCTATCAAAATACCTACGTTAAAATAACAAGTTTGTTTTAGTAATAAATACAAATATCCGTAAATATATATGTTTCTTTTTATCAGTGCGTGTTCACAGTAAACAAGTAGACGTTGATATAGTTAAGATTTTATTCAAGTTTTAGATGTGAATCGTCTAATGGTCCATTCAGGAAGAAGTAAAAACGTTCTGATGATATGTTGGTATCATCAGAACTCAGAACGGATTGCACTTTGCGCCTTATCATCGGTTTTTGCCTTAGCGCTTTCCTCTCAACAACAATTCTCGACATTTATAAACATTTCTTAACACTTTTCAACACCTTTCAACACCTCTCAACACTTCTAAATACCTCATGAGACAACTCAACACGTTCCAACACCTCTGATCACTTCTCAACACCTTTCAACACTTTTTAGTACCTCTTAACACCTCTCAACAATTCACATCTAATTATGCGTTTGAATGAGAGCAAAAACGTTCTGATGGCGCGTCGTCTTCCTAATGTTCCATTCGATTAGCTTCGCGCCTTATTGGCTCTTTCAGGCTTAGCGCTCGCCCCTTAATGTTTATACAAAACAGTATTTGAAAATTAAATTTATGCATTTAATAAAGCGCTAAAGTATTATTTTAAATAAAAAAATTCCTGAAAAAAAAAATTATTATTTGTTTCCCTTTACAAATTTTTTAATATTTATATGTTTCACACATGGATGTATTATATGTCTGGATTGATAGTCGACGGCACACGACATAGATTTATAAGTAGCCTAACTGTTCCCCGAACGTCGTCTATAGTTATTTGGTCTTGACACTATGCATAACTCTACTATATTAAACTAAAAATATGAGATGGACTCAGGATGAATTATGAAAGCAATATTAATATATAAAACATAGTTACTTTCATTGACTAAAAGTTTTCAAAATTCAATACATATTAATGTCACACGATGTTTTCTTTTCAAAATAAATGAACTGTAACACGTACACCATGTTTGAAATTAGTTTTTTAACTTAGCCACGGTCCTGGGTTCCAGGACTATTTAGCCCTGAGTCCATAGATCATACACTATCTAAGTGTTGCTAGTATTCAATCCAAAATTTCCGTGAAGGCTGAGTAAAGCTGAATGTAAAAATATTTTTAATTATATTTAATACTGCCTAGTAATCAGAGATTGTATTGCTGGGTGCTTCTGACCTTTAACCTTGGAATCATCTAATGGAACTTGACGAGAAATCGATCTAGCATAATCGAACTTTAGTGATTCGAGATCACTTCTACTATAGAAGAAATACCATAAATTGTAGGATGATACCTTTCATAACCCAGAAAATACCGACGTCATTAGGGCCAATATCACAAAATATTTCTCATAATAATAATTATTATTAAAAAAATAAATAAAAACTAATGTACAACACACCAACATTTATATTCGTATTTTCGAAGCTAGGAAACAAAATTTTATTTTAGTACTAAAATTAATTATTCTAACGGGATCGATGTGATCACGTGACCAAATTTTTAATAGCACATATTTTTGAAATTACTAGTCACAAACCTATCGTGTTTGTAATAATAATAATAATAAAGCAATCGGTCCAGTAATTAAAAAATTCAAAATAGCGGCCTTTTTTCAATTTTGATCACAGATTCGCATTTGGAGTCCACACGGAGTTTTAGGTATCGATTTTGCAGCAAGCAATCGGTCCGGTAACTAAAAAGTTCAAAATTGCGATTGACCAATTGCTTTTCATACTTAAGAAGTTTAATTAAAATATGTTCAGCCGTATTGGAGATTTTTTCGAATAGACAGACAGACGTACATACAGCCAAAAGTAGCGTATCTCATTTTTGACCACCTCTTTGGCATATCTGTTAAGTTTCATCCAATTCTGTTCAGCCATTTTCGAGATTAGTTCGAATAGACAGATAGACATACATACAGAAAGAAAGTAGCGTATGTAACTTTTGACCTTTTCCTTTTCATATGTGTGAAGTTTCATTGAAATCGGTTTAGCTGTTTTGGACATTAGCTGAAACAGACAAACAGACTGTACGATTTTATATATTATGAACCTTCCTCGAAATTTGGGCTATCAAATAAAAAAATAATTTTTCAAATCCGACTGGTAATTCCAGAGATCAGCGCGTTCAAACAAACAAACTAACTAACTAACTAACTAATTAACTAACTAACTAACTAACAAACAAACAAATGAACAAACAAACTCTTCAGCTTAATATATTATTAGTATAGGTTATAACCGGACGACCGCTTAGCCTAGTGGGTAACGACCCTGCCTATGAAGCTGGAGGTCCCGGGTTTGAATCCCAGGTCGGGTCAGTATTTATATGAATAATATTGATACTGGTATCGGGTCTTGGTTGTTATATGTAAGTCGTGTCTTCGCTTGGTACCCAAAACACAACCTAATACTTAGTTTGGGGCCTAGACGTTGTTGTGATGTATGCGTTATTATTATTATATTATTTTTACCACTAATGATTTTAAGTTATATAACTACTTCTATATAAATTTCCCCGAACATTAGAAAATATTTAATAGTAGGTATAGCTACGCACGTACACATAGACGGTTAGGTTGATATTCCGGAGTGTAAGAACGTAACATCACACACACTAGTACATCAAAGTTGGCCAGTCAATTTTTTGACGTTGTATTGCGACGTTTTCTCTATGCGTTATTTCTCTAAGGTTTCACATTTGCTAGCATTCGATGAAAAGTTATTTCGTAATTGGATAACATCAAAGGAAACATTTCTAGTATTTTAGTATAAAGTAATAACTTTCTATGACCTACGCTCAAAGAATATGAAAGTAGTAATCATCATAAAAATAAATTTTATATAACTATTTTTCTGTTATATTCATAGTACTTACTTAAAACGGTACAGATCCGAACATTTTGTATTTTGATCATTTTTAAATAGCAGCTGAAATCGTAAAAAAGACGTAAACAACGCATGCTGGCCCCTACGTACGTTAAGATGGGGGCGCTCTTTTTTTCTGTTACAATCAACGTGCAGGGCGAGAATGATGGACCTGTGATGCAGTTCTCTATATCACCAGTACCGTTTTGGACTGTGTTCAGATATGAGAGCAGGAGTCTGTACCTACGTGTTTTTATATGTCTCGGGTCAGTAAATTTTTATGTTCACAGAATCGAAACGATCAATACCTAAAAGAAGTATATATGCTCTAAGCTTTCGACGCGAGTTTCATTGAATATAAGTACCTATACATGCAAGTTTTTGTATCGGAAGTGTTTGAGAAATAAAGTCCCGCAGGCCGCGTCGGCCGCCCGAGTCACGTAACGGGCCGAATGTGCGGACGCCGCGAGTCCACCTAGCGAGGATAATGAGAAATATTATCACCTACGAAGTACGTGCTCAGATTTTAAGTATAATAAGTAACTGACAAATTTATTTTATTTGTGTATAACAAAGTATTGGAACGCTTACGAACTTTATAGAAATATAAAAATTAAACGTGTCAAATACAATGCAAAGGCTGTGGGGTCGATCCCAGTCGTAAGCGTGTTGAAAATGAAGTTCTATTTATAACAACCGGCCAAGTGTAAGTCGTCCTTGAGCTGTTAGGGTTTCATACAGCTAGGTTGTGAAAATAGGCGGTATAAATGGCCCATTTTTTATTGGGTTGACTTAGAAACTTGAATTTTTTACAACTGCAATGGTCGGTAGAGCTGAGTAGTACTATATATTAATTTCACTTGATCCTCCGCGCCTTCCTGAAAGAAAAAGGTCTTCACAGACAAACAGACAGACAGCGAAGTGGAATACTCGATACGTTCAAAAATATCTCTTAAAATTAATATCACGTGCTAACGGTTCTGCAATAAATGAAACACATTTTTAATGCTGCAGCTATAACTTAATATTAGAACATTAAAGCCCAAACCAAGTAACAATCGCCTCTTAATTAACATATGAAAACATTTTTAAAATTACCCGTTTTTACTCGACTGTAAGCTGCAGAAGATCTTATAGTTTTTACAATTTTTGTCAGATACCGCGACGCGTGTCACATGACGCACCCTCCTCTCGTGTCACACTCAGTCACGTTCAGTTCAGTTATTTACCCACATTAAATACGAATAAAATTTATAGACAGCCACAAGGTAGCTTTTACCCGAAAGGGTAAAAGAGTGCGTTGGGAACTGGATACTTCCAACGAAGTGATCTACACGTATTCTTCGGTGATGTGCACTGGATACGTTTCGTCTTGTAGTCAATGTAAAAGTGGACAACAATTTAATAATTTATTTCCATAAGTATATCACATATTACCCTCTGTTATAATTTTTTTCTAATATACAGGTATTTTTTATCATTAGACATAGGTAATTTTTTTATTTGAGTTGAATTGTAAAACGTATTCTAAAGTAAATTATTAAAAATTAGTATTTATTTATCATGGAAAAAACAAGGCATTTTTGTTACTTTGATATATAGATGTATATCTACCGCGTGAGTTTTCATCACCTTCCAAGTTGTATTAATATCATTATTCATGCGAATAAAATAGGTACGAGTTTTTTTTCTTTTAGTATCACTCAATATTAAAAATATTGAGAAACAACGCCATACTATACGCTTAAATCGGCAACCGTTCACGCTGAGCTAAGCTTCTACGACAAATAAAATAAATCGACGTAAGCTTATATTTGTGTGGAAAATCTTAAAAGTCGGCATAATGCAAAAGTCAGCATTCAACTACTAAATAATTTTAATTTTACGCATTAACATAGAACAACGCTTTGACGTAAATTATATAAAAATTATTGGTTCTATGATAAAGAATAGGTAAGGTTAATGGAAGTGACGTCAGTTTTTCACGAGAAGGGGATTGTGAACGGATAATTTTAATAGGCGTCGAAAATCGACAAAAATCAATGACGTATTTTTTACAACACCCATAACAACTCAACGAGTAATTATTTTTTCAAAGAGAAATAAATTCTAAAAACTAATTAAGACGGTATTGGCCTAAAATTTAATTGACAGGATAAGAAACACCGAATATGCGAAAGGCACAACAAACTTTTAGAATCGATTTTCTTTATTAACTAGGTAATTGTTTTCGAGTTCCTATATTTTCGTAAAGGTTATACACACTGTTTTCTTGTTATAGGACAATTAAAAACTACATTACAATCCCCAAACCGCAGTGGAGTAGCGTGGCGGATTTAAGCTCCACCTCCCCCCCCCCCCCCCTCATCCTGGGGGAGGCCTAAGCCCCTGCAGTGGGGTAAAATGGGCTGATGATGATGATGATGATGATGATGATGAAGACTACATACGATACAGTATCGACCACCAAATATAGAAAAATATTAAAATGAGATATTTAAAGAAAAAGAAACCGACATATTTGATATTCATTAATTAATATAAGTACTTTTGTTATTTCTTTGCTTAATTGGTTAATTATATTTAATATAAGTTTATGTTATATTTATTAAAGTATTACTATGTAAATATTTTATAAATATAACGTAAACTTAGTTAGTGAATGTAACGAGAGAAAGCAAATAATTTCCTAACTAGTTACTGTTGTATATTTTCTGTAGTTCGCAGAATGTCACGATCTTTTTGTACTTACTTCGTATTAATTAATTAAAATAATATTGCAAGTTTGATACTTAACTCCGTCGCAGATAGATGTGGGCGTTATATCTATTTGTAATACCGTTGTTTACCTCATCATTTAATTGAATATATTTTTAATTTTTTTTACATTTTCGGTGTTATACATCTATCCAGTGCTTTCGTAAAGTATGGAATAAATTCGTTATAAATCCTAAGAATGGCTTCTGGGAAAAACACTCAAACCGATAAAAAATTTTAAATTCTTTATACATGTTTTTTACAAATATAATTACTACATACAGGATGATTCGTATAGCAGGTATGACATAATTGATTTTTTTATCAAACAACCCATAGTTTTATCTATAATATTTGAATGAATATAATTTTTGCATACGAAAAGATAACTAAAAGAAAAATATTATAACGATTTTGAAATTATAAATTTTTTGAATTATAAATAATAAACTATATGTTCAAACTGTGCACCGTTGGCCCTCTTACATTAGTGAATTCTTTTGAATTCTTTTTGAACATTATCAATAACTTCAGGAGGCATAAGGTGTATCTCTTGACTAATTCTCACTTTCAAATCTTTTAAATTCGCGTAAACTTTACTTTTTAAGTACTTCCCAAAAAGTTATTTAAGTGTGTCAGATCTGGTGACCTGGTTGGCCACTCAATCGATCTTCTTTTCTTTATCCAACGATTCCAACTATTCAAGAACATCTCATCTAAATAAGAGCGTACAGATGCTGCATCTCGAAATATCTAGTTCTTCTGACTGACACCCAATAGCCTGCTTTTCATTTCAGGAATAATTTGACGAGCACAGTCTAATGATTATTGCAAATAACGTGCCATAGAATTTTATCATGAACCGACCTTTATAAGTGTCAGGTATATTCATAAATATTAAAAAAAAAACATGTCGGGATTTATCGACGCATTAAAAAGTAATACACGAGCAAATGTACGGGTTGAAAGCATAATATCAATCTTTTTATCATTTTTGTGGTATTAATAAAATGTATTCAAATATTTCTATTGAAATTGTACTCGATCCCGCAAAGCACTATATCAATCGACGGGAATACACATAAAATCGTTGTTTCACTCTTCAGTATAAACTCAAATCCGAAAATTCCGAATTGCTGGACCATATTCGTTTACTATAACAGTGAACAAACTGTTTTCGACAATTTTCCTCTAGACCACAAAACATGTTTCGAGTTCAGTTAATCGTGTTGCGGTTTGTTTTTGGTAGTTAAACGAATAGTTTATTTCCATCAACGTCTATTGAAAATATTTTGGTTGAAGTATTTATTTGTGAATAATGATCTTCGACTAGCGTATTTTTACGTCTTTTTTGATATAGAAATGTAAAAATCATATCGTTTCTTTTTTCGACTTAATCTAGTAACCGTATGGAGTGGTTTATTTAGCTTCGATTTGCGAAAACTTGAAACCAGAAAGCCCATTACTCGCTTTCTTGTGTAAGTTCTACTTATAACAAATTACTTAAAATAAGAACTAAACAATCTTAGTTGAAAATCGATATTCCGCAACAGAAGAGTCAAAATATTTTAAAGCAAGTAATTTATGATCGTAAGTTCAAAAACTGAATGCTTTCTCAAATTGAACTTATCCGATTTTCGCAAAAAGAAATATATCTTAAATAAAATTAGAGAGTTTAAGAATTTCCAATTCTACTTTGATAGAAGATTATATATTTAAAGTCTTAATAACTTGACTTTGAGACATATTCGCTTCGTGAAAAAAAATCATTTCTTCTATGTAAATACAAGTTTACGCTCACACAGCAGATACAACACACAAAAACCTTACTGCCTCGACTCTCATTTTCTTTAGTTACTACTGTTCAACGAAGCGTTGACAAAAAATTATTTTAATTTACTTAGTTATATGATAAAAAATTACGTATATTAAAAATGGTAGTAATAAATTCAGTAGTCGATCCTAAACAAACTACGTTCAGGTTGTGCGTTTATAGCATTACATGTTGTGTAGGTACTTATCAACATATTTGAAACAAAAAATCACCATCCCGGAAATAGCCTAAGACGCAACATTTTTTGAATCTGCTACTGTTTAGAGCTTTTGGTTGGTTATTATTATAACATAACATAACGTAACATAACATAATATAACATAACATAAAACGTCACTGTCATTGTTTCAGCAGTTTTTTCAATAATAAATCTAATTTTATATTTTTCTCGTTATATAATCAACAGAATCTAATAAAATTTAATGTTAACAGTTTAATCTATTCAAGAACGTAATTTGGTATGTACATAGCTTAGAATTAAAAAATAATAAAATTCATTAAATACTATTCCCAATGAAAATGTCATAATGATAATATATTCACAGAAAGAAAAACATAAATAAAGGCCGAAAAATTATAATTTTCAATATAATTTACCATCTTATAATCAATTTGAAGCATTCAAACATAATGAAAAACGATCGCACCAAGATGCCTTAAATCAATAGCTTACACATGGAACATCGCCATGACGTATATATAAAGGGCATCACCTAAGAAAAGACTCTCGGCGCATTTAAAGTATTCCTCGAGACATCATCAGGGACGCGGTATCTTACTGAACACCTGGAGTGGAAGACCATTACAGCTTTTAAGATTTATTATGTCTAATTTAGATAAATCATCATTATCAGGTGGGCTGCTTAAATGTCCTATATGTGCTGATGGTAAGGAGTATAGGGGTGCTCGTGGACTTGCAATCCACAACGGCCGCCGCCACATACGACGAACCGCCGCCGTGGGCCCTGGGCCAACAACCGTACTATCACAAAACGACACTGACCACACGATCGATGGTGAATAATGCACTGGCACGCCATTTTCGATGCGGCTTGCACACATGAAACAGAACATCAAAATCATAAGGAGGATCCCAAAAGGGGCCCGGGTGTCAGTGGCAAGTAGCCTTACCGAGAGTGTGGCTATGGTGGTCACCGAAAACACAGTATCTACATCGGAAAACCTATTCAGTTTTTTATACTGCACCCTCCATATAGCCGACAACAGACACAAGCCATCAACCACAATAATAAAACAAAACACTTTAGATAACATGATCCCAAATATTATTACTCCGAAAACCCGTAATAATAATAACATTTTGAAAATAATAGAAAACAAGCTGTCAGAGGGCAATGTAGAAGGAACTAATAAACTTTTATCTTCAAGCGACTCCATGGTCACGGACTCTGCTGAAACACTCGCAGCCCTACGCGACAAACACCCGCAGCCACCCGCCTCTGCGTTCCTCACGAAATTGCCTAATTCTGAACTTCCAAAAAACCTCAGCGTGGACGATGAAGCTGTGATTAACAGTATACGTTCCTTCTCCAATGGATAAGCCGGCGGGTTGGACGGTTTAACCCCTCAACATTTAAAAGATCTTGCGAGTCCTTTTATGTCCTATGCGAAGATATGAAAGTTCTGAAAAAAATATCAGGAGTCACGGTACTTGGCAAACTGAGCAAATGGCCGCTACCGGGACACATCTCTGTTACACATGCACGCAAAGCCTAAAAGTTACGTCAATATAGGTTGTATCTGACGTACATCTAATTAAATTCGCAAGTTATTAGTTTCAAATGAAAATAGTTTAGAAAATATCTCACTAAAGTTTTACTATTTAAGCACACACTGGCTCACCGACCATCAAAATTTAAGGGTATTTTCTAGCCTATCCGCAAACTTGTTTGGGATGTAATTAGTATTTAGGAAGAAAGAAAGAAAAAAGTGAAAAAGACACTTCTTTTGTTCTAGATGAAATTTCTAATTTTAGTCATCATAATCCTTTGTTTACATATAATAACATATATTACATCGCTGATTGTAATATTAATATTTACGATATAGTCGGAGAGTGCGTCTCTGATCTGTTATTATTACAACATAATCTCAAAAGAAAAATTTCACACAGAAAGAAATGATATCTTCTATCAAAAATATTCTCGTACAAAATTAGCCAAGTCTCACTATACTTTCAAAAAGTTTTAAGATACAAAGAAGAGCCAAGTTCCGTTATTTTATTTAAAACTGTACTTCCGGACTTGGCAGTTACGAAGCATAAGGATAAAATGTACTGTGAGATTCTTACTGTGAGATTACTTGTTAGCTGTGGATAGATAAATCATTATTATTAAAAAAAATAACAAAGTAATTTCTCATCACAGTATATCCTAATGCCACGTGATTCTCAAGTCCAAAAGTACGAATTTTAAATAAAATTAAATAGGGTAGGGAAATATAAATATTTTCATAAAATACATACCAAATTTTATATTCAAACACGGAAAAAATAAGCACGTTCATGAACACAAATATTTGTCCCATATCGAACCCGCAAACTTTGGTTCTGCAGATAGGGACTGTAACCACTTGACCGATCGGTCCCTGAATTTTCTTGCCCGGGACTTTTCCAATTTTTTAGTTCTATGTCACGTACCTAATATACCGTGATGATATATCATGTCCTGATAGCCCGAGCGCAGCAAACCTGTTTCAAATTTACAAGGCTGTGTGGCCGTGGTTCGAGTCCGGGAGTGTACCAATGAGTTTTTTGACTTTGACTTGTAGTATAATTGACTCCGCGCCTCGGAGAGACGTTAAGCAGTCGGTCTCGGTTGCTGTCATTACATGGTGGTCGTTACAATCAACCATTGGCCACAACAACAACACACACAACAACCAACAACAGGAGCAGCCTCGTGGATTTAAGCTTCAAGCCCCCTCACCCTGGGGGGAGGTCTAAGCCCCTGCAGTGGGGTATAATGGGCTGATGGAAAGAATGGAATGGAATGTATCTTAGTAACTGCCAAATATCCGATCGACTACTTAAAGAACGCAAAATTCACATTTTAACTTTATTGTATTTGTTTTAGAATCACTAAATTGTCTGTCATTGATGAAACTTTCACAATTAAATAAGTAGATGAAATCGTTATTATTTGTATGGAGTAGTTAAGATTCCTCTGTTTTTTTAGTAGCAGAGCAGTAAGAGGAAATTTTTAGAAAAGAAGTTTCTAAAATGCCCCAAGATGTTTACATAACAATTTATTTTAGATATAAGATCTATGCGTTGTTATAGTATACATATATTGTTTAATTATATTGTATATAAAATATTGCGAATAGGCAGGCTTGGAGCTAGTATTTATAAAGCCACCACCACACCACATTTATAACGCTACAACCACCGACTGCAGATAACAATAAATAAAACATTTAGGTACAGTATTAGCCGCCTTGAGGGTGCACTCAATCCGGCGCTCCCCGGGATCCTAAAAGTACAGTTAACCGATACACGGCGCGCGGCGTGGGGTATCGCGACTTTAGATCGACAGCCGTGGGCCATAGGATCCCTCTGCGATATTCTGTAACATTAACCGGCTTCGACAAAGGAAAACTTTCCTTTATTTGTTGCTTTAAAAAAAAAAATAAGAAACGCTCGAAGCCATTCCTATTAGAAATGGAATTTTATTTTTCCTCCAATATTTCTTGTTTACACAGTTCTTATAATATTTAAGTGTCGAATTGATTATATTTTTTTGATCAAAATATTTATCCGATATCAGCTAATGTAAAACACAGTAGTAATAATAATACATGAGGCGTCCCTCACAGCGCCATCTGGTCCCAAATTAAGCAGAGATTGTATTATGGGTATGGGTATTTATGGGGTATTACTAGATAAATGATATATGTACTTAAATATTTTTTTTTTAAATTATATATACATTTATAATACAGATATTTTACACCCAGATACTAAACGAATAAAAATGTCACAAATCTTTATACACAATTATTATATATTTGTCCCGGACAGGAATCAAACCCTCAAGGTTAGGGTCGTTAGGGTCTCTAACCACTCAGCCAATCAGTCAGACCATAAAGTTAAGGGCATTCATACGGTTAACAGATTACAAAAAGTGCACTACGTCCGTGCAAATGGTTTGCAGTACCAATAGTACACCTGCCACCATTTTGGAAACTATGTAAAAATAAATAAATCATTCAATCGTTTAGTATTTTTTTCTTATTTTTACATCAAGTACTTGAATGCAACAATGGAAAATCAAAATACATATTTAAATATTAGTCATCCGAATACTTTGAATCCCTTTGTGTGTGTTTATTTTAAAAGCGCGACGCACCAACATACACTGCGTGTGTGCAGTGCGGACCGATTCTTTCAAGTCGCCGCCCGCCATCTTTCGGTTTTATAAAGCGCGTAAAATGTAATAAAAAATCATCAACCTTATTACCCCGGTCCCACACACGTTGACAATATTTGGCCTTAGAATCCAGCAAATCTTTTCCGTGTAACCCCGCCTCAATAATTGACAAATGTTTGTCGATATTGTACCTCCTACACTAATTGGCAAACGTTCCTTCTCCGTACGGCCACTTTGAAGTGCGCAAGAAAACACATACGCTATCACGGATTGCAAATGTTTGCCGCACAAGCCATTAAACGATACGAATGGCTTCTAACACGTCACACCGAAACAAAAAAAACATGTATTGACCATTCATATTTATAGAACATTGATTTGTTGTTATATTATTCTGTTTTGTATTAACTTCGGCTATCTTGGTCGTTTTTATTATAATAGGTAATATTTTTTCCGTGCACATTTGTGGTTTTGTGGAATGACTAAGTTAGGGTACCCAGTTTTGAGTGTTTTGATGCGTTCATGGATATCCATAGAGCGAACGCATCTATAACTTATTTGTATTTAGTATAAATGGGGCTTCTAAACACGCTACTCAAATGAGACAGCGCCGCGATTAGGCAACTTAAATTCAGTGTCAAATTGACACATCAGCATGCCTAGTAGGTAGTGGTATTCCTATGTAAAACTTCAATCTTAATTAAGTATTATTTTTGTGCGAACTGAACATTTTGGCATATTGAACCGTATGAAGTACGCCCAACAAAAGGTAACTGCTGTAAATCGTTGAGAAATTCCCTCGACTGTGTATGGTTTCCATCATCAGACCTGTGATGGTACTTATAACCCATATGGGTGCAACGTTCTCATTAATAGAAATGAATTAAGTCCAAACACCAGGTAATTGCAGCAAATCGTTAAGGAGTTCCCTCGATTGTGTATGGTCTCTATCATCAGACTTGTAATGGCACTTATAATCCATATGGGTGAAAAGATCTTATCAATATAAATAAATCAATTCCAAACACCAGGTAATTGCTGTAAATCGTTGAGAAGTTCCCTCGACTGTCTTTCAGCTCCATCATCAGATCGACTCTCGACCTTCATTAAATAGTACTAGTAGTAGTACTTTATAAAAATACTTAAAATACGATATTTTAAAATACGATTTTCGAAGGTTGCCCTCGATTTCTCTGGGATGTCATCATTAGATTCTGGTTTCTTTATTATGGTACCACTCTTGAGATATGTCCTTTCCACAAAAAAAATCATCCAATTCGGTTCATAAACAACGAAGTTATCCCTGAACACATAAAAAAAACATATATACGGTCGAATTGAGAAACCTCCTTCTTTTTTGAAGTCGTTTAAAAAGAAGTAAATGTCGCACTAGCGCCCAGAAAGTTAGGAGTTATAATTGCTACAATTGGTGTAATTGGATTTAGGCACCCATTGGCCTTTCCTTTGATTAGCTTCCTTTGAATAATGATTCTGAAAATACATTTCATGTGTAAATGCAGCAATACATAAAAACGAAGCAAATTGTAAATAAGTACCTATTTGTTTTCCTAACAAAATTAAAGTCAACAAAAAACGTGATTTCCGTTGTTTTCATTCTATTCAAACAGATCAACATCAACAAGATCAATGTGTGATTTTGGTCAAAATAATTATAAATTTAAACAAATATGATAAAAGTATTGATACTATATTAAAATTGACTGACCAAATGGCCGAGTGGTGAGAGACCTAACTGCGGAGCCAAAGGCCGCGGGTTCGATTCCCGCCCGGAACAAATATTTGTGTGCTTGAACATGTTCGTTTATTTCGTTCCGTGTCTGGGTGTAAAAGTATTCATATGTGTATATATTATTAAAAAAAATAATAATATTCAAGTATGTCATCAATTACTAGATAGATAGATCAATTACTTCAACCAAAAAGCAACTATTTAAACCATAAAAGTACGATCTGACTAGAAGCCCTCTTCTGCGTTTACCGTCTAACCACTCATACTCTAGCTAGCTGGTGCAAGATGGGGAGTCTCAGTCCGAGTTTCAGTGCACACCGGTCTTCACCCCCGAGAAATCCCTGCGCGCTGTTCTTCAACGCCGCAAAATTGCGTAATGCCACTAATACTGTGAAGTGACATTTATGACTATTAAAACCAAACGCTGTTGTCAAATTAATTTACTCTATGATTTAAACCTTAAAAATGGGTATACGCTTTTTGCCGTTTATAGCTATTAAGGTCAACAGACTTGCCTCTATTGCAGACTTGTATTTTGTATATTTTATATATTTACCTATTTCTAAGTTTGTTAACTGTTGCTGTATCTATGTGATAAATAAATAAATAATTTAATTAATTAATTATTTGCTTATACGTACTACCATTCGTAACATATAAAACAGAGTAAAAGTTTATTTTAACAGCATTTGGTTTCTATTTCTGTTATTATTTTAGTGAAATTAAATCCAATGAAAACTTATTATTTTTTGAAAATATAATCCGGCACCGTTTTTTTTTTAAATATCTTATTACAAATCAATGTCCCATTATCTATCGAATGAAAATACAAAACCCTGTCCCTACATTACCGCGTCGATTCCCTGAGTTATATTAAGATAGGTCGCGATGTGGTACTTTAGATAGTAAAGATACGCATATTTGTTCGTAAACATTTATTTCAGATTGTACACTTGATCCATTTTTTATACAAAGCTCAAATGGCGTATAAATCAGAACCATAATTTGCTTTCCTTTTCTAGAAAACAGATAAGACGTGTTCATTCGACCAGGAAACTATTTTATTACACTGTTTTTACATAGATGGTGCATAAAAGAAATTTATTGGCGCCAGTGAAAAGTTTTCATTGCTATGACCGAGTCGTTCGGAGTAATCATACGTGATACGAATGACTTTTAATTTGTTTACGAGGAAAGTTGGAGTGTAATAACAGGAAAAATCCCTCGGAACTTTTTTAATATTATTAATGAGTTTTTTAAATATTTTTTTCGGTACTTCAATGAATGATGATATGCAAAAATAGCTATGTTAATTCTGTTGAAAATTGCTTTATTCTTAATATTGCTGAGTAGCCATCAGTTTGCTTTTCAGTTTCAACATATAACTAATGATTAACCCAGACTTTGCTAAGATTGTAGTCTCATTTTGATTATTACCTTTAAGCGTTACGACACTTATGAAATCCCCGTAGAATTTTCAACTCCAGCTATCGCTGTCAGTTCCCTTTCTAGCAGTTATTTTGTAGTTTAGTCAATATATTCATTTTACGCAAAACTCAAAACAAAGTTCGAAATCATAAATCATTATTCATTCAATTTTGAATTTTTGGGTTGGGGTTACTTAAACTGAAAAAAAAAACTATCAGTTTCATGGTGTGAATTGAACATCTTTAGTCAATAGGTACACATAGGAGAACACGTCCCGACCGACTAAGACATCGGCGTTGTAGTGAAACCGCTGAAACTAATGACATGGAAATTGTAGAATAGGTTTATTTTGTAACGTAGTAGGCACCCGATGAAAAAGATTTCACGAAATTTTTCATCTGAATAAATACAATAGAAGTTATAAGTACAATATATGGCAATTGTTAAAATTCACTAAGCTATACTGGAGTGGTGAGCATGGTGGATTAAGATCCAAGGCCTCTCACACTGGAGGGAAGCCTAAGCCCCTGCAGTGGGGCATAATGTGTCAGTGGAATGGAAAAACGTACCCATGAATCCGTTATTTTGGATGTTAAATCCATGAAAATTGCTTCATACCTTAGAATAACTGAAATCGACAGCAGCTTTATATATAGAACAAGCATTTTGTTTGTTTAGTATCTAGGGTAACCATTTGCACACCAGTCAGTGCTGTTTACGTTGCCGGTTTGTAGATGAAACAGCTAACAATGACTGTTTGCAGTTACACGCGTAACTTTGGCATAAGCTCGAACCATAAGTGTATACTAAAGCACTAAATCACCTGTAACCAAATCAATTATAAGGTTAAAAATGGTGATATCATACACGCGTAATTGTATCTAGACATGTAGGCACAGATGTGGGTGTATAATTTACGGATGTAGGTCTCAGAAACAGGAATATATTAACGATCGAATCGTTTCATATATTTTTAAATCACCTACTCAGAGAATTTTTTCACATGAGCACGTTACATTATAAATTGTTACCGTTCACATAAAATTGGTTTTAAATCGTCAACCAGTTATGTGTTTGAAAATAATTCCATAAAATAAATCAAGTTTTAAACGATCGAAATATTTAGATACAGAACTAAAGAACACACATTCTATTTAGGGTTCCGTCCTCAAAAAGAAATAACTGGCCAAATGCAAGTCGGACTCGCACACGAAGGGTTCCATAGTACAATACACGTTTGTTGTATGGAAGCCCCCCTAAAATATTTGTTTTAATTTTAAATTCTTAATAATTTACACTGATACGACTTAAATAGCTATTATTACAGAAAATATTATTATATAATCTATACAATATATGTTAATGATATTTTGTTTTAATTTAATTATTTATTTTTCAAGCGCCGTTATCAATATCGAGCAAAAACGAGCAAAAAATCACGTTCGTTTTATGACAGCCCCCTTAAATATTTATTTTATTCTGTTTTTTAATATTTGTTGTTATAGCGGCAACAGAAATAGATCATCTGTGAAAATTTCAACTGTCTATCACGGTTCATGAGATACTGCCTGATGAGAGACGGACAGACAGACAGACAATAGAGTCCCGTTTTTTACCCTTTGAGTACGTAACCTTGAAAAGGAACCTTTATAAGATCACTTCGTTATCCGTCTGTCTGTCTGTTTGTCGGTCAAGGCTCTTTTTAATTGTTAGGAACGCGTGGAGATATCAAGTAGCCTACGGTCACTTAGACCTGTATAAAAATGAAGTTTCTAAGTTGACGCATATTTTGATACTCGCAATTAAATCAAAACCTATAAAAATTATGAAATTTGGCCAGAAGCAAAATCTTACAGCAGAAGTAAAGGAATAAATTCAATAATTATTATTTCGTAGTTATATCTCACAAATATTTTTTTTATATTTTTAAAATAATATGAATACTTACGTGGCATCTGGCAGCGAATAATAACAAACACGTCAATATACATACGTTTATAACTCTATGGAACCCTCAGAACGCGTGCAAATTTTTTAATTTTTTTATTTTCGTTTTCAGGTCGATGGGTGACATACTAAGGAGCTATGGAATAGGGTAAGACGAGTAAAACATTTTAATCATAATAAAAATAACTAGCTGTGGGTGTCATAAATATACGTTAATATGATTTGTAATATTACCAATTAATTACACTTAGTATACACGCGGGCCTAACCGCGGTCGATTATGACGACTTGTTTTCAAGCTGAAATAACACCGACGTGTAAACCACGCTGGCGTAGAAACGGCAGGAAAGTTAGTTACATATATTTTTAGTGTAGAATTTGCATTGTCAGCATGTCCGCAGGAAACATTATTATTCAGACATTTTTATCCAATACCCATGTTAATTACCTTAAATAATGTATACACAAAATTACAGCTTAATCCGTTTAGTTCACGAAGAGTGAAAAAGTCGCAAATGAAAAGCAAAGTCTATATTCCGCGATATTAAATCTAAGCATCAACTTATTTCATCAATTCATATTATTACCGTCTATCAATATAAAATAAATTGATTCGTTTGATGGGTTCTGACTTCTCTTAAAATCTGATTTTTCTTTTCAATTTCTTCGCCTTTTTTCCAGACGTTCACGACATTTTTAAGGAACAAAACGTTTTTTCTTTGCTTTCAATGTGTACACATTTTTATTCGGCCGTCCGATAGTTAATGCTTCCTACAGGATAAGTTTAGTTGTAGCGGGAAGTTGGCCGGAAGTATCGCACAATGGCGCTGCATGATATAAAATCAGGAAATTCGAATAGCTCGGTTGAGCATACATCCTTGCGGAAAAATGGATTAGGTATATAAATTGTCGAAGAATTCTTAGTAAATATTTCGGACTGTGCGTCGGAATATATGTAACGAATTGTTTTCTTCATAAAAATAAAATGTACTCGTAAGTAATGATCAGATTTTGTATGTTTGTTTTTGCATTTATAAACTAAACTTGTTTGTATTTTTAAATAAATTGATTCATTTTGTTTTATATTTCATGATGAGTAAAACACAAAAATGATTCTCACTAACTTTATAACGAAGCAGAGTGAATTTTAGATTTTCGTGTGTTCAATTATAAAGAAAACTCTTAAAGTTGATATTGTGAGTCCCGTTCTGTGTCATACCGTTGTCGTTCCTGCAGGAACTCTTTACCAGTCCCAGTACACGCAACACATCATTCATCCGTCAT